>CM075855.1:26428993-26613993 GCA_037975125.1 Latrodectus hesperus | reverse complement strand
CATCCACTTTTCTTTTTGTTTTGAATGCTGAAGAGAGGGTGATCTGGAGGGTAATCGGAGGTATCGTAAATGTTGATATTTTTCTTCATATCAACATATACATCTTCTGATTTAATCTCGTAGGTAAGAGAGTCTGTATCCGTAAAAAGCAATGATGCATTATTTCCATATTGTCTCTTGATGATGTTGTAGTGGAATTCATACATCAGAAGTTTACTTAACTCTAAGATAACTAACCCAATGTAAATTGGACGATTGAGAATCACTGTGTTTCTCAATCGTTCTATACCTACGAGATCATTATCAAAAATTTTAAATTGTTTGAAAGAGGGAGCGGCTACTAATTTTTTTGCTTTGTGTTCGGTGTTTACTAGCTGAACATCTATGTGCTTTCTAACATTCTCCATTGTTTTTCCATATACACTATTATTCATCAATTTGAAAAAATCCTTTTCAAACGATGAGGACGCGTTTTTTCGTTGTTCCGTATTAAAGTCGATGTAAGTTTTAAGCCAAGGTTTTTGATTAAATTTTAAAATTTTATGTACTTTAGTTAATTTTAAGCCTAATGATAAATAAAGTTTTAAATTACGATGATATATTATATAATTACTTTTATTTCTTAAATTTGGAATTAATTTAGTAGTGGGTATGAATTTATTACCGTTTAACAAGGAGGATGCGAAAGGAGATAGATCTTCAGCTGTAACTTTGATTTTTTCTGGTGCTAATGGGTAATCATTATGTAAATCATGCAGGGTTTGAGGATAATCTAAATCTACCTCCAGAATATATCCCTCTGAACTATTATCTGATAAATTTAGAATATGATCCAAAAGTTGATCAGATGGTGAAATCCATTCGAATTTTCCAAAAGGTAGTGGTTGAGACATAGCCCAACCGTACAAGTTATTTGCATCTAAATACATGATATATTTAGACACATCATCTTCGCGATAATTTTGCATGTACTTGTTGTTTGCTGCAGAATACCGATGTGTTATCATAGAAACACCCCCACGAATTCCACGTTCTATAAACAAATGCATGTCTATATCCGTGAATAGTTCGAGTGTTTCTTTGGTCATTTTTAGCGATGCTTGCCATGCTAAACCGGGAACAGTTACTAAATGTGCACAGTCTAGACCATAGTATTGCATGCAAAGTGACCGAAAATTTTGAAACACATCAGCCAACTGCAACACATCAGATTTAACGTACAAGTCATGGTATTCAACTAAATTTTTAATGTTAAAATTTTGCCAAACGTTTTGAGCATGGTTATAATCATCAGAGGAAATACTTTCTTCTGTTAAAGAGCTATAAAACTCTTCTATAGGAGGAAGCATTTCCTCATTAAATTTGGAAAAATCAGACATATATTCATAGGGATATACTCCTTTCTTTAATAATAAATGAACGTTAGAATTATTGAAATTTTGATTTAAAATTTTAAATTGATGGGGTTTTAGATTAGAGACTAATTTTTCAAGGGAAGAATTCATGAATTGAAAACTATCTATGAAATTTAATGATACTTGTATTTTACCATATGTTTTACTTAAACTAAATGAAATATACTTTTCTAAATTATGGGGGATTACACTCAAGGTATGATCTTTGACTTTCCCCAAACCCTGCATAATTAAATGACCATCATAGTGTTTTAAATTATGGAATACTACTGGAATTTTTTTACTTAGTTTAAATTTTAAATTGCATGTGGTATGTAATGCTTGTCTATAATTAGGTGTTGAAAAATTCTGATGGTCATGGTCCCTAACGCGATCAGTTCCAAGTGGTTTGTTACAGATGTTACAATTAGTGGCGTTTCTAAATGAGTGTTCGTGTTCTGGTGTCATTTTTAAAGGGGCTATTGTAATTAATTTATTGGCCAACTCCTCTTTCTCACGTAATATATTTTCAATGAAACTGTCAACAGCATTGGGTCCTCTGTATACTGTGATAGGTTTTAATGTATTACCATCTGGTCCTATGATGATATAGGCATAACCACATGGTTTATGGTGAGCAATATTATTTGTGTAAGATGTTGTGGTGTTGGGTGTGCATGTAGATATTTTTTCTATGATTGTTTCGAAATCTGCATAAATTATGTAGGGTACGGGATGTTGGAAATGATAATTAGAAAATTCTAAATTGTTATCGTCGTGATTTGGCATTTTAATGTTTTGAGGACTATGCTGTCGACAGTGAATAACATGTTCCTTTAATGAATGTTCTTCAGCAAAACGGTGGAGACACCTGTAGCAATAATGTCGTGCTCCATCATGCATGGTACGATCACTCATTAGCCTTGAAAAGTTCCTTATGAGGCAGTAGTGGGTGGTCTGTTCATTGGAAATGAGCAATAGATTGCAACAATCTTCATCTTCCCTGTCAGAAATATACAGAGGGAAAACTTCCTCATCATATCCAAAGACATTGATACGAAGATTGTTCAATCTTTCGATGACTGGAATTTTGCTTACAGGAACAGGACATTCAACCCCTCCCAAATTAACATCTGTTTCAAAACTTGAATAATGACCGATGCGTTCAGGATGATTCCTCCAATGAATATTGAATCGAAAAGCCAATATACACCAGAGGAGACATTTGTGGTCATTATTCTGAATATTTAAAACAGCCTTTTTGAGGGCTATTTTCTTGGGGAGAGGTATGTAGCTACTTGCGGCTAATGGATGATATTTTGCTGAATTTATGCTAAAGAACAAAATTTTCTCCAATACCCAACCAGACCCTCTCTGTGTAAACTCGTCTAAAGAGGAGAGAATTTTCGTTTCACCTTCTTCAATGTGCCTGTCTATTGTATCAGTTGTGAGTTCAATAGCACATTTGGAACGGAAGAAGGGAGAGGCAAATTCTAACTCTCCATCTTCAGACATTCTGCTCATTAAAACTTTCACCACCCCGTACCATTTAATGGATGATAATTCTTCAAGTTCCTCCAACAACTTACTACGAATCTTGGGTCTCATCTCACCGAAGAATGGAATAAAATCTGATTCATTTTCTTCGAGAGTTTCGAACGTGAAGATGGCAAAAGTGTTGAGGGTTCTTTGTTGAACTCGAAGACGTTTAGGGTGGGTAGGTACGGCCGTGGACTTACGTTTTACATGATGTGTTGTGCGAACATGTGCAGTTAATTGTAACCTTGAATTAAATTTTAATTCACAGTGATTACATTCATGCATTTTATTACGCTGGTGAGTTAACACATGTCTTTTTAAATCACTGTTATGTATAAACTTTTTCTCACATATGTTGCATATAAAATTTTTAATATCACTGTGAATCTTCAAATGTCGATTTAAATTACGTTTCAAGGTAAAACTTTTTCCACACAGATCGCAAACCTAAAAACCGAAATAGCTCGTTTTAGAATTTTTATTTCTCTTTTATTATTTTATGATCATTTAACATTTTAATAGATTTTATTATTATAATTTTGTAGAGTATATAACTAACTAATTATATTTTAAAAACAATTGTGTTTTGATAATTACGAAATATAAATTCAAGTTAAATTTTTTTTCAAACTTTAGTAAACTTTGAATCAATGCTAATGTCAGAAAATTTAAATTGTAGAGGGAATTCTATTACTGTATGTATAAACTTTAAAACTTATCAAAAAAGGGCACTTGGTATAAATTTTATATGTAACTCTGATTACAAAATAATATCATGAAACATGCAAGTACTCACATGAGCAGATGAGTTTGAAATTGATGATTCAGCCTTTGATTGTTTGATGGTTGACGATACGCCACTAGATGATGTAGTAGGTTCGACATCCCAAACGGGGTTTGAGTCATTCCATTCATCTTGTAATTCTGCGGCGTTGAGAATTTCTCTCAATTCCTCATGAGGAATGCCAAAGTCTATAAACTACGGAAAATAAAAATGTTAGTATAATGATCTAATCAAATTAAAAAGAGTTGTTTTCCGATCAAATACATTCACTTTAAAACAAAGGTATGCGATATTACACTGAAATCGCGAGATAAATATATCACGTGACTCTAGCTTTGCAATAACTCTAATCAATGTGACTCGTTATACATGCGTCATCACGTGATTGGTGTGTAACAATTCTTATCATAAAATGCAATAGCTATCTTATCATTTAAGTAAACCGATGAATGTACTAAATAATTAAATTCTATTAGAATTTATACTTTTTTTATTTAAAGAGGTAAGTTATAATAATATTTTTTAAAGAGGTAAGTTATACAAACTTGTTACTGTAAATAATTATTTTAATTTCAACAAGAATAAACTAAATGTAAACCTAAACTGAAATATTATATTCACCAAAGCTTTCTAACATTTATTTTAAATTATTCCATTATATTGGACTAATCATCAAGTAACATAAGATATTTTTATAAGTCAAAACATTTAAAATATATCTATGTTAATACATACTATGTAAAATAAATTAAAAAACACTTTATAAAAATGGTTTAATTGAAACCGTTAAACATTTATGTTTACAGACTATGTAAAATAATTTAATAACACGTTAAACTCGTAAACCATTAAAACAATTAAACATTTAAATTCACACACACTATTAAATAAATTAATATGAAATAGTCTTAAACACGTAGATTGAAATTAAAACAGTTAAAATTTTATATTTACACACTCTATTAAATAAATTAATATGGAATAGCGTTAAACGCATAAGCCATTAAATAATTACAGACGATTGAAATATATGCAAATTAAGTTCAAAACATTTAAATTGTATTTTTAAACAAATTAAATGCAATATCAATTGAAATAGTTACATACTGTGTAAAATAAATTAAAAAACACTTTATATAAAATTACTTTGATTGAAACTTTTAAACATTTATATTTACAGACTATATAAAATAAGTTAATATTCAACAGCGTTAAACTCATAAACCATTAAAACATTTAAACATCTATATTTACATACTCTATTAAATAATTTAATATGAAATAGTCTTAAACACGTAGATTGAAATTAAAACAGTTAAAATTTTATATTTACGCATGATATGAAAGAAATTGAAAACACTATATTAAAATAAGTAGATTGCAAAAAATAGATAATTTATATACACAGTTAAAATATCTTTACACTATACAAATTATATTAAAAACTTTGATCAGAATAGAGAAACACTAAACATAAATAACAATAAATGTAATCATTTAAATATTAATTCAGGCTAAGAAAAAATTTACTTACTTGAGAAGATTCCATAGGTGAATTCTGATTCTGAGAAGATTCCATAGTTGAATTCTGATTCTAAGATTCTATAGTCGATTGAAGACGTACTAAACTAAAAGCGTACTTTCACTTAAGCAGATGAGAGTAAGTATGAAAAGTTGATAAAGTTTCACCCCTTTTTATATCCAGCGAAGAATGTTCCAGAACTGATAACATACCATCATCCAATCACTCTCCTTCTATTGGCTTCTATCAAATGTCTTTCGGAAACTGACAGAACATTCTAGAATGTTCTATCAGTTTCTGGAAGTAAGCGTATTTCACATGAGACACGTCATGATACAGAAGATACAATATTTTAGTAGATAACGCCTCCTATGATTAATTATTGATAAGAGTGAGGGGTTAAAACATTCTACCATGTTCTATCAGCTTCGATCAGCTTCTATGTAAATAACTGATATCTTATTTCCAAGAACAGATTTCACTCGTCATGCGCATTTCATAGATAATGATAACGTGGTTCTGATAAGAGCAAGGGGTTGAAAGCGTTAATCACATTTGATTCATTTTCACTGTATCTCCCAAAGCCTCAACTATGTCGAATTTAAATGTTATATTAAAGAAGGGATTTTACCCCACTGAAAAATCTGATATTATTTTAAAATCTTTAATGAATTTAAATTATTATGATTTGAAATTAAAAATAAATAATCGAATTTGCATTCCGAAACGTAAATGTTTAGCTTACGGGGACGAAGGAGTCAATTATTCTTTTTCTGGAATGACTCTATCTGCTGAGCCTTGGACGCCATTAATGTTAGAAATCAAAAAAGATATTGAAGCTGAAATTGGAGTCAGTTTCAATTACTGCTTAATTAATTTGTATCCTGATGGTTCGTCAGCGATTGGTCTGCATAAGGACAACGAGAAAGAGTTGGATTCGTCTACACCAATTTGTTGCGTGAGTTTCGGAGCAGAAAGAAACGTGGAGTTTTACCAAAAAGGTAAATTAGAAAGAAGTATTTCAAGTTCGCATGGGGATCTCTATGTGATGTACCCTCCTACGAATCAGATGTATAGTCATAAAATAGCACCACAACCTGAAATTACGAGTCCTAGAATCAGCTTAACTTTTAGAAAACTACGAACAATGGAGTCTAATAAGGAAACACATAATGTAAGTATTAATCTTATAGAATATTATTATTATATTTTATTTAATTTTTTGTATCAAAGTATTCAAAATGAATTTAATTTTATTTAGGAAGAGACTACTAATAATTGTATGCCACCGTCTAAGCGATTGCGAACTGAAGAGTCTCACAATTTGGGAGAAATTAATGTAAGTATTAATCTTATAGAAAGTAATTGTGTATTAAATTTATTGTGTTCAAAATGCTAAAAATATTTATTTTTCACACAGCAATCTTGTGATGAATTACCCAGCGGAGATTGGTTAGAAAAATACATAGTGAACTCTTCGTTAATTGAAAAGAAAAAACCCTCTTTCAAAGAAATTCGTCGGTGGAATTTGGGATTCGGTATGTTTATCACTCTAAACTGTTATGAAAATAATTTGAAAATTCAATTTCGCGAATTTATGGAGAATGCGGATATGCTTTTACCCACAAAAAATGGACTATCGATGAGTTTAAGAACTTGGTATGAATTTTGTGAAAAATTTACTGATTTTTATTTAAAATATGAAGATACCAGTTTTGTGGCTAATAATGAACTGTTAGTGATGAATATAGATGAAAAATGCATTCTAAAATTATTAAAAATTAATAAAAATAAATTTAATGTCGAGGAAAGTAAAATTTTTTTACATCAATGTGATATTTACAAACTAACAGATTTCATTTATGAAATAAATGAGTGTATACAAACTAGTCAATTTTGTGAAATTCTTCCAACTATGTTAGCAAATGAAAAATCGAAAATTAATTTAAAATGTAAAGGAGTGAATGATTGTCCCAATAAGGACATTATAGAAAGTGTGTTAAAGTGCATATTATTAGAAACTCGTTCTGTAGTGAATGAGAAATTTAAATGCTATGGGTGTAAAATAGATCACCCTTCACAGAGGCAGCATGATTGTTTAAATTACGATGATTATAATAAATATTTAACTTTAGGAGAAAATATTTTATTAATTGTTAATCCATTTAATGTTTTAAATGAATTTTGTACAAATTATTGTATTTGTAATTTAAATGATTCTACTTTTCATGATTGGTCATTAACTTATGTGAAAGGCAAAATTGCAGATATGTTACAAATGACTTTTTAGAAACTATAAATGTAAATATTAATAAATATTATTATTTTATATTCATGTGTTTGTCAATTATTTTATGCCAATTGTTTCTAAATAATAAATTTATTTCGTAATAGTTCATTGTAATATTTTTTATTACATAATAGTAATATTATTTCAAAATTATTTTTAGAATAAGAACAATTTAAATTAAAATATATTATTTATTTCCAAGATAACCATGATTTTACATATGGAGATTTTTTTCTAGTAGACACACTTTTTTTAACAATTTCCTGTTTTACAACTTCGTTTCTCGCAGGTGATGATAACAAATGTCTGTTTTTAATATAATGTTTGGGAATATTTAATTCAGATAATCCATTTAAAAATTCATACAATCCAACAACATTATTTGGTTTTCGGTTTGTAAATATTAAATTAAACAAATCTGCTAAATTAGAGTTAGTATAAATATGTCCCTTGTAAATCATTTCACCATTTTGATTCCAGCGTATTTCTGAAGAATCCCCTTGTAATAACCGCAACAAGTTTTGAGCTTGTTTCTTGAGAGAACTTGGAACTGAATTTAATATTGTGTCTGTGTAATAAATATTTTCTTCCTTAGACTTTTGAGGACTTTTTATTTCTTCTTCTTCGATTTTTTCTTTGTAAGGTAAGTTATAATTTTGCATATTCATTTTCTTCTGTAATAATTCGTTATATTTTTTAATTTTTTCATAATCAGTTAACGAACTTTTTAATATAGTTTCCATTTCTTTATCAAATTGAGACATGTGTTGATTACTTGGGACGTGTCTAGATAACGTTTCTTCTGGAATTAAGGCGAATTTCTTAAACTCCATTGATTATTGATGTTAAAACACTCAGTGCTGCTGGTATCAATATGTTTAGAAATCCACCCTTTTGAATGACTAACTTTTTCTTTGTAAATAAAGAAGACTTCTTATCGCTCACTTTTCGAAGAGTAGTTTTATATCTTCTTAGTTGCTTCTTTTCTTGATCTGATAAGGGAATGTTTCCTTGTAAAACATTCAAAGTGCATTCGCATATGGCTTTAATACAAGAAATAGGTAATTTCTTTAACAAATTCCTGCGTAGTTTTTTCGGACAAATATTTAAGAGTTTTAATTGTTTTAGTTGTTCTCGACTTAACGTCATAATGCAGACTAAAGTATTTTAAGGCATCATCTATGTTTTATTTGGTAAATATATTGGATCTGATTGGGTAAAATCTGAGTACGTAATCGCATTTCTTCAGGAGTATCACTACGTAGGTCAATAAATAAATAAGAAAAGGGTTTTTTCGTCGCGTCTTCATACACTTCATGAAAAAATTTAACATGCCTAGGAAATATTTGTCGTCCTAGATGTGTGATTTGACTAACATCACGTCGATTTTTGCATAATAATAAATAATGTGCATTGAGAGTTACTTCACGCATTTCTTTTCCTTTGTGAAAAAGTTTTGGGTGATAAAAATTATACTCAAATTCAAGTGATGACTGCCACGAGTAAAAAGATGTGTTAATCTCTTATCACTCCCACATTCACTCATCAAATCGTCAATTATAAATAATGTGTTTTCTCCTAAATATTCATGATGATTATTTGGTAAACCTTCCACAAATATTGTATCTGGTATATTATCATATAGCGGTTGATGTATCCCGTAAAACCAGACTATTTTATCAGGCACAATAGAAAACATTTCTTGTTTATATTTTAATAAATCACGAACAAAATAACTCTTTCCACATCCTGTGGGTCCACTAAGAACCATCGTAAAAGGGTGTTGTAACTTTGGAAACTCCATGAGAAATGAAGACAGACACAAATTGTATATAGTTTAAATATATTTTTATTGATAAAAAGGTGTTTTTACATGAAATCGTTTAGATACAAAATTATAAACTCGTTTGTCATTACAAATATGTTTGTTTACAAAATAAGATAACATTTTCATGAGGGATTTCCCTCTAGCTTTAAAATAAAGGTACATTATAGTATACTGTCCACAAACAGCTGTTACATTACTTTGTAGAATCATAGAATTGAAATTAACATGCTGATATCTCGATACAAAACTTGAAATATTTCCATTATAAAAATCTGGAGAATTTCCATAAGAGTCAAAAAATTCAATTTCTTCTGAACAAGGGGAGTAGAATGCCACCCAATGACTTCCAGGTTTGTTAGATGCATCAACATTCACCACTAAGCAAACAGGATACTTTGTAATTTTTTTAGGTATTAAATTACTTGGAAAAACACCAATGAATATTTTTTTCGTAAATTTATCACGTGATAACGCATTCATAAGTTGTTTAGTGTTCATGTTATTCAATTAGGAAAATCACATAACACTTGACGTGTTTTTGTTATTTCAATAACATTTTCAAATTCAGCATAAATCAATACGGAGATAGTTTCTGTTAAAGCTTCGGAAAATTTTATCTCTAAGCGTAAGTTTCCTTGATGTTGTAAGTTTAAATGAGAACCATCGCATAAATCAGGTGTTAAATCAAATGCATAGAGGGTGTGGCCTTCTGCAAAATCTTCTCTCGTCAAGTAAATTCCTTTATCGTGGTTGAAATATGAAAATAATCGATGATAGGCTCTTATATAGCTCTGTTCCTTAAAATTCAATTCCAAAGGTTTACTTGGCACAGGCTGCCCATCTACATATATACTTAAAAAATTTAAATTATAATGATGAAAAAAGAAGGGATTTAGTGCATAATCCCCATTGACAGCTCCATTATTGATACAAGTAATAATTATACGTTTCGGTAACATTCCAAGAAATACATTATCTTGCATGAATGACCAACTTCCCTTAGAAATAGAATATGTTTTACACAACACTCTATTAATAGGATATTTCGCAGTTGATTTTTCTAAGGCTTTGGTGTGTCCCAAGAGTACTCCCGGACTCACTTTTACTTTACGTACAAAAAATGATGCATGGTGCAACACTATTTTATACTCGCTGTCTGTTTTAGAAGATACTAAACAAAAATTAGATTTGGAACGAATCATTTTAATTTTTAAATCTACCATATTCAACAAAAGTCTACTTTGTTCAAAAATGTCACAGTGTAACCGTCCTATTAAATCTATTGTTTTACTTTTAGAACACATTTCATATCTTTTCTTCAATCCGTCATTTCCTCCAGATTCCAACAGAGGATTAACAACTTTCAAATTTGTGTCCTTGTAAAATCCTTCACATGAGAGTAAACTTTTCTTTGCATCTTCTCCATAATTTAGAAGTGTTTTTATATAAGCTCTGAACGGGTAAGTATTACTAGACGATGATATCATTCTTTCATTTAAACTGATATCAATTTGTGAAAAGAGAGAATGGAGAAATAAATTGATGGGTCCCACAGGTTCATTTTCCGGTAAGGGTGATCCATCATTCTTCACTATTTTCACTTTCACGTACAGGTGGGAAGAAGCTAAATCTATATAATCTTGTCCATTTCCAGAAATATTAAATTCTAAAGGTGCGCCATCGCGAATATTCGACAGTGGATGATATTCGATGAAATGTCCAGTTTCAATAGCCGTTTGGGTAGGTGGGATGACAAATAAATCCAGTTCAGATTTAGCACATGCAACTGAGTCTTTGTGTATGAGGGCAGACATCTTAAGAGAATATATCGTGTGTTTTAACTTTCTTTGCTTTCCTTGAACTGATGCGTTTTTTACTTTGCTTTCTCTTTTTATTATTTTTTCCAGAACCAATCATCGTCTTCATTTTATGAGCAGCTTTATCAGTTAATTCGCGGCCGGCTTCTTTTAACCTACGTTTCGTTGCCACTTTTAAATCATCACCTTTCGATAAGTCATTTAAAACGTTTACACCACTATGAAATAATTGTTTACCTACAGCTTTTGCACCTGATTTTAACATGGGTACGGCGGCGCGAAAAAAAGAACGAAATAAACTTCCTAAACCATATCCTCTCTGAAATGCAGCACCATGATAATAGTTTAATCCATTTCCCGTTTGATTTACGTAATAATCCTCAAAAGATTTTTGACAACATTGATATGGAATATACATTATGATAAGTATCTCTGACGGAAGTGAAGTTTTACGTATGATCGTCCGCGTTCAAATGGGGTTAATTCACCAGTGTGCGTTCTTATAAATATTTCCAGTGTATCAATAATTTTTCGGTTTACCGGTAAATAATGGGGTCTATCATACTGTACATTTATCATGTCACCATCATTTCCTGTGACATTCACGATGCGTAATAGAGGTGCTAGTACATCACCAACGATCTGAGGTTCTACTATATCCGAGTAAACTAATAATACTCTATAGTTAGCACACGGATCCGCCACATATTTACTCTCAAACTTTTTTCAGAATCAACAGAGGCGATTTCTCCTGGTTCAAAGCCTAACAATTGAGCCAAACCGTCATATAATATCACGCGCGCCTTATTCCTTAATTTAATAGTAACTCTTTTGGTTACCTCATTAAATTTAAAAGAAATTTTTTTTAAATGTTCTTCGGTGATTATTGCTTTTAAAATATCTGGTACAGTCTCGTAAAACCCAGGTGGTATTCTTCTTCCAAATATGATACCGTCACCTAAATCAAAACCCATTAAATTGTTTTGACTATTTACATTATACCAAGTGTGCGGGTACATAAATTGAACTAATGCGACTTCCCAATGATCTGTTAATTCAATACCTTGTGGCAAACGCGTAATAAAATGAGAGATTTTATTCTCGGGAAAAAATTCATTGAGCTGTCACTCGGAAGTGTTAGATAGAAACTCATCTTGATAAATGAGTTAATATGCATCATTCATCGATATTTATAGGGACAACAAATGATCTATTCTTATCCACTGGTTAAACTTTGGGGGATATCCTTTATATTTTACTAAATATTCCTCTCTCCCATTCTTCTTACGCTTTTTCAAAATACGTTCTATTGTATATACCGTTTTTGGATCCACTTTTTGAAGTTCCTGTTCGTAAAATGTACCCTTAACAGGCTCATCCATCAAATCTTTCACCCTATAAACAAGGGGATTTCGCTTAACGTGTTCTGTAATCACAAATATTTCTTCTGACCAATTCGTTTCATAACCTTTTTCAAACGTCAATTTATTTTTTGAAATTCTTACAGTGTCACCAACTTTAAATTTAGGAGATTTTGATTTGATATTTTCCATATCTCCGTATAATGTGAACCAAACATCACTCTCGTTATTAGAGTTCACTTCAATAGGCGATCTTTTTATACTTGAATGAAACGTTCTGTTATAGCTAAACATCAATTTATCGAGTATATTCATATAATTATATGTGTTATATTTTGTAAAATATTTCCACATCTTCGTTTTTAAGGTCCTGTTGAATCTTTCGACTACCGATGCTTTTGTCATATTATTTGTAGTAAAATATCGAACTCCATTCTCTTTCAGAAATTTTTGCACTTTAGTATTCTTGAATTCAAAACCATCATCAGATTGCAGAGAGGACGGTTGCCGCTCTAAAAATATTGTTCGTAACGCTTCTACGATTTCATCACCACGTTTAGTTTTTAACGGTATGGCCCATGCATACTTTGATAAAATATCAATGCATGTCAATATGTAGCGAAAGCCTTGATTATGTTCTCTTAATTTAATCAAATCTACCAGATCACATTGCCATTGTTGATCAATAGAATATACAATCACTCTATTAGTTTGGAATTTTCTACGAACTGGTTTGTGTAGAGTATACGCGTCTACTCCTTTCAACCATTTCTGAATTGTTTTCTTCGGAATTGTTCCTCGAGCAGCACGGTATAATGCATTTAATCCACCGAAGCTTCCCGGCAGACTTGGATCTTGATATGTTTCCTCCATTGCAACATGAAATTTTATTATTCGATATGTTTATTCTAAATCTCATGATTAACTACGTAAAGTTAAATTCGCGCTTTGATTGAAATGTAATGTAAAGTCAATGGGTATTTTGTTATTTTCTGTGAATATATAAATCAAAGAAACAAATGCACACAAAGAAATATAGGCAAAAATAATAATAGTAAGCTCTACAGTGGAAAGCATAATCATAAATGAATGGTGAGTATAAAATCATTAGCTTTTATAGATAAACATACTTAATACTTAAAAACTACTTAGACACCAAGGCACAAATTCTTTTTTATTAGAACCTGGGTTCGTGTCTCAGTCTAAAAAATTTTATTAACTAAACTAAAATTAAGGCAATTAACATTTGTTTTAAATTCCATTAATATTTTTAAATAATAAATTCTGTCAGTTGTATTCGAAAAATAATTAATTTTCATACGGTAAAAATCTCTTTTCCAATAAAATTTAATTAATATTCTAAAATTCTCAACATTGTAATTAAGTTCAGGATTCATTTCCTTTTAAATTGAAAAATAATTCATATCGTAAAAAAATAAATTCATAATATATTACACTTTAAAATACATTGTAATCCTTAAACATAAAAATTCTATTTAAAATCACTACAAAAAATTCTAAGTCCTAATCATCCCCTCTGATTATAAACCATAAAAACCATTCCCTTCGCAAAGTCCGAGTAGCTCAGTCGATAAGATAACGGACTACCACGGCTGAGGTGCGAGGTTCTGTCCCCACGGATGGCAAAATTCAATTTTTAAAAATAAAAATATACAGTTCAAAATTAATCCCATAGAGGGCAGCATTAATATAAAAAGTTTGAAAATTCCCCCATAGATGGCAGCACTATTCAATGACGTCACACACTTTGATTAGTGATAAGAACCACGTGTACGATCACAAACATATGACGTCACTCTAAACCCTCGTATAAGACTACAAACCTATGACGTCACCGCTACTGCTGATAAGAGGCTGCTGCGCGCTGCGCGTGTCGGTGAACTCTCATTTTCTCACTACTGTTAATGCTTGTCTATAATTAGGTGTTGAAAAATTCTGATGGTCATGGTCCCTAACGCGATCAGTTCCAAGTGGTTTGTTACAGATGTTACAATTAGTGGCGTTTCTAAATGAGTGTTCGTGTTCTGGTGTCATTTTTAAAGGGGCTATTGTAATTAATTTATTGGCCAACTCCTCTTTCTCACGTAATATATTTTCAATGAAACTGTCAACAGCATTGGGTCCTCTGTATACTGTGATAGGTTTTAATGTATTACCATCTGGTCCTATGATGATATAGGCATAACCACATGGTTTATGGTGAGCAATATTATTTGTGTAAGATGTTGTGGTGTTGGGTGTGCATGTAGATATTTTTTCTATGATTGTTTCGAAATCTGCATAAATTATGTAGGGTACGGGATGTTGGAAATGATAATTAGAAAATTCTAAATTGTTATCGTCGTGATTTGGCATTTTAATGTTTTGAGGACTATGCTGTCGACAGTGAATAACATGTTCCTTTAATGAATGTTCTTCAGCAAAACGGTGGAGACACCTGTAGCAATAATGTCGTGCTCCATCATGCATGGTACGATCACTCATTAGCCTTGAAAAGTTCCTTATGAGGCAGTAGTGGGTGGTCTGTTCATTGGAAATGAGCAATAGATTGCAACAATCTTCATCTTCCCTGTCAGAAATATACAGAGGGAAAACTTCCTCATCATATCCAAAGACATTGATACGAAGATTGTTCAATCTTTCGATGACTGGAATTTTGCTTACAGGAACAGGACATTCAACCCCTCCCAAATTAACATCTGTTTCAAAACTTGAATAATGACCGATGCGTTCAGGATGATTCCTCCAATGAATATTGAATCGAAAAGCCAATATACACCAGAGGAGACATTTGTGGTCATTATTCTGAATATTTAAAACAGCCTTTTTGAGGGCTATTTTCTTGGGGAGAGGTATGTAGCTACTTGCTGCTAATGGATGATATTTTGCTGAATTTATGCTAAAGAACAAAATTTTCTCCAATACCCAACCAGACCCTCTCTGTGTAAACTCGTCTAAAGAGGAGAGAATTTTCGTTTCACCTTCTTCAATGTGCCTGTCTATTGTATCAGTTGTGAGTTCAATAGCACATTTGGAACGGAAGAAGGGAGAGGCAAATTCTAACTCTCCATCTTCAGACATTCTGCTCATTAAAACTTTCACCACCCCGTACCATTTAATGGATGATAATTCTTCAAGTTCCTCCAACAACTTACTACGAATCTTGGGTCTCATCTCACCGAAGAATGGAATAAAATCTGATTCATTTTCTTCGAGAGTTTCGAACGTGAAGATGGCAAAAGTGTTGAGGGTTCTTTGTTGAACTCGAAGACGTTTAGGGTGGGTAGGTACGGCCGTGGACTTACGTTTTACATGATGTGTTGTGCGAACATGTGCAGTTAATTGTAACCTTGAATTAAATTTTAATTCACAGTGATTACATTCATGCATTTTATTACGCTGGTGAGTTAACACATGTCTTTTTAAATCACTGTTATGTATAAACTTTTTCTCACATATGTTGCATATAAAATTTTTAATATCACTGTGAATCTTCAAATGTCGATTTAAATTACGTTTCAAGGTAAAACTTTTTCCACACAGATCGCAAACCTAAAAACCGAAATAGCTCGTTTTAGAATTTTTATTTCTCTTTTATTATTTTATGATCATTTAACATTTTAATAGATTTTATTATTATAATTTTGTAGAGTATATAACTAACTAATTATATTTTAAAAACAATTGTGTTTTGATAATTACGAAATATAAATTCAAGTTAAATTTTTTTTCAAACTTTAGTAAACTTTGAATCAATGCTAATGTCAGAAAATTTAAATTGTAGAGGGAATTCTATTACTGTATGTATAAACTTTAAAACTTATCAAAAAAGGGCACTTGGTATAAATTTTATATGTAACTCTGATTACAAAATAATATCATGAAACATGCAAGTACTCACATGAGCAGATGAGTTTGAAATTGATGATTCAGCCTTTGATTGTTTGATGGTTGACGATACGCCACTAGATGATGTAGTAGGTTCGACATCCCAAACGGGGTTTGAGTCATTCCATTCATCTTGTAATTCTGCGGCGTTGAGAATTTCTCTCAATTCCTTGAATTACTGTCATCATATCAAGGCACCTTTTCCCCTCAGGGGGTTTACCTTCTTTAGGTAAACACGGGTGTCACAATCCCGAGGTACCCCAGTGATCTGTCCTCTTCTTTCTTTTCTTCTCTCCTCTACTCTTCTGCTTTTTCTTCCTCTTCTCCCTCAGTGTGGTTGCCTCGCAAGAGGTTGAGGGCTCCCCTTGAGTAGCTTTCGCCGCTCTGTTGCTATTAGCTACTCTTGGGGACTAAATCACCCACGTGTTTGCCGTGCGTGGAGACCCGTGTCCCTGGAAAGGAGGATCCTGGTAATTGAGGCCTCCAGAGACCAACACATTGCTTTGGCCTCTGCTTCAGGTAAACGGGAGGTGTGTTGTGGTCCTCAGCACATCAATCGGCTTTATGGATCAAGCGATCGGTACATCTACTGGGTGACTCGTTAAGGGTGGAGGCCACTTCAGGGATGTACTGTGAGCGTATAGGACCTGGCTAGCACTGGTGCAGCTGGTCTGCATCCCCTTGTTGGACTCGGTGGTGGGTGGTGCCGTCAGGTCCCGAATTTTCCATTTTACTCATGGAATCAAACATTTCTATTCTCCCACGGGAGCACACATTGTCTATTTTGAATGCACAATTTTATGTAATCAAACGGAAAGAGGGTACTTTTGATACAGTATCCCCTTTCCTCATTCAAAAAGCTATTAAAGGCACAATCGGTGATGTGAAGAGCATCAGAAAATTACGTTCTGGCGACTTAATGGTAGAAGTTGCTTCAAAAACACAATCAAATTTAATTGAAAATATGAATATGCTAGCTACTCTTGAGGTGTCTGTCTCGCCTCATACAAACCTTAACTTTTCTCGTGGTGTGATATCCGCGAAGGATTTGTTTAACACGCCTACGGATGAGATACTAGAAAATCTTAAAGAGCAAAAGGTCTGCGCTGTAAAACGCATTACTGTCAGGAGAGATGATAAAGTTATTAACACAAAACATCTGATCCTGACATTTGCGACGCCAGACCTACCGCAGCATATTAATGCTGCGTATATGCATCTCTCCGTTAGGCCATTTATTCCAAATCCTTTGCGTTGTTTCCAGTGCCAGAGATTTGGTCACTCTAAAGCGGCATGCAGAGGCAAACTGACTTGCGCTCGCTGCGCAGCAGTTGGCCACGACAGTTCGTCCTGCACTGCAAAGGAGAGGTGTGTCAACTGTAAAGGTGACCACCCCTCCTACGCTAGAAGTTGTCCTATCTGGATACTGGAGAAGGAGATCACAACCACGAAAGTTAAAAATAACTGTTCATATCCTGAGGCGAGACGGGCTGTTACAGCTCGAACACCTCAAGTAGGAATCAGCTATGCGACTGTTGCTGCCAAGGTCACCAGATCGACTAGTACACAAACGGATGCTCTCTCACTCCCGATTGTTAAATTACCCCTACATCTGTACAAAAGCCAAAATCAACATCCACATCGACTATTCGTAGAAAAGCTCCGATTGCTAAATCTAAAGCCGTAAAGGCTTTAAAACTAAAATCTGCAAAAGAGGGCCATATTAGGCCCTCAATATCCACCCGTAAAGCCTTAACCCTGGAGGCTGACGCTGTTTCATTACATCCCTCGGACGATGATCTATCGCTCGAGGAGATGTCAGATGACATGCCTTCCAGCTCCGGGAAAGGAGCTTTTCAAATTCAACAATAACTTCCTTTGTTTCTTGGAACTGCCATGGTTTGCGTTCTCATAATGATGACATCAAGTCTATAATTTCAGCCTACAACCCCGCATGTGTTGCACTTCAGGAAACATTCCTGAAGTCTAGCAATTACTTTTCCATGCGTGGGTTTAAAAGCTTTAGAAAGGACTGTGGTGATGATGGTGCAGTGTCTGGAGGTGTTTGTATATTAACATCTAATACTTTTCCCAGCACTGCCCATCCATTGAATACTACTCTACAGGCTGTTGCTATAAGAATTCATACTTCATGCTTGTTGACAGTCTGTAGTTTGTATTTGCCACCACACGATGTCATCCGCCAAGAGGAACTCGATGCATTAATTGATCAGCTGCCAACACCATTTCTGTTGTTAGGTGACTTTAACGGCCATAGTTCTTTGTGGGGAAATGATAATACTAATTCTCGCGGTCGGCAGATAGAGCGGTTTATTTCAGATAATAGTCTCTGTCTGCTTAATACCGACGAGAAGACATATTTCCATGTACCCACAAGAACGTTTCATTCTCTCGATCTAGCCATCTGTTCTCCATCTCTGCTGCCATTGTTAAATTTAAATGTAGGAAATGATCTGCATAATAGCGATCATTTTCCTCTCGTCATCTCCCAGACTGGAGGTAGTAGTGTAAGACAACGCTTACCTACTTACGTGTACAGTCGGGCAGATTGGACGTTATTTACACAATTGGCAGTTGTAGATAATGAAATGGTTATGATCGATGATATTGATAATGCCGTATTTAAAGTCACTGAAACAATTATAAATGCAGCTGATGCATCAATACCTAAGTGTTCCTCTATACCACACCGGCGTTGCAAACCTTGGTGGAATGATGAATGTCAAAACACCTATAAGAAACAGAGGAAGTTATGGGGGCTATTCAGAAGATACCCCACAACGGAGAATCTTATCGCCTATAAGAGAGCAAAAGCATTAGCTCGCAGAGCTCGTCGTCGAAGTCAGAAGGAATCATGGTCCCGCTATGTATCATCAATAACTTCTTCCACATCCAGTAAACAGTTGTGGAGAAGAGTGAAAGCAGCCAATGGAATGTATAGGGAATTCTCTATTCCTATTCTAAAATCCGGAGCTGCTGTGCACTCTTCTCCTAAGGATATCGCTAACGTCCTTGGTGAAACCTTTGCTAGCGTCTCAAGCAACGACTCTTATAGTCCTTCGTTCTTAAGGACAAAGAGTCGTGCTGAGCGAACACCAATTCGTTTCAACCATGGACAAGCTTTGCCTTACAACTGTGAATTTCGGATGTTGGAATTGAAGAGAGCATTACAGCAGGCCCATGATACTAGCCCAGGACCAGATGGAATCAGCTATCAAATGCTTCGCCATTTAAGTCCAGATTCCCTGTTGAACTTGCTGTTTTTGTTTAATAGGATCTGGACTGAATACCAATTTCCATCACTTTGGAGCGAAGCAATAGTGATTCCGATCCTTAAGGCTGGTAAGGATCCTTCTGCTCCTTCAAGTTATCGACCAATTGCTCTGACGAGTTGCTTGTGTAAGACTCTCGAACGTATGGTCAATGCCCGCCTCATCTATGTCTTAGAAATAAATAAATATATCCATATCAATCAGAGTGGCTTCCGTAAAGGAAGGTCCACTCTTGATAATATTACATACCTGGAAACGCAGATCCGCAATGCCTTTGTGCGGAGAAATCATCTCGTTTCCATTTTCTTCGACATAGAGAAGGCTTATGACCGTACGTGGCGTTATGGAATTCTCCGTAGGATGTATGATTTTGGCTTTAGGGGTAATTTGCCAATATTTATAGAAAATTTTTTGTGCTCCCGTGGTTTTAAAGTTCGTATTGGTTCAGTTATGTCCAATACTTTTATTCAAGCCGAGGGTGTACCCCAAGGCTCTATTTTAAGTGTCACACTTTTTAACTTGTACATAAGTTGCATCCTTCATCAAATTTCACCTCCTGTATATGGCACGCTTTATGTTGATGACCTGCAAATTTCATGTGAGGGTTCTAACATGCGTTTAATTGAGAGACAACTACAAACAACTGTTAACAAACTTGCTGCATGGTGTGCTGAGAATGGCCACACATTATCTCCTAGTAAGAGTAATTGTATCCATTTTTGCAAGAAGACCAGCCTACATAATGATCCTACAATCTGCATAAATAATACACCTATCCCTGTTGTCAACGAGATAAAATTTCTGGGAATAACTTTTGACCGGAAGTTAAATTTTCTTCCGCATGTTCTTCATTTGCGGAAGAAGTGCGAGCGATCGCTTAATATCCTCAAGGTGCTTTCTAATACATCTTGGGGTGCTGATCGCACGGCACTACTTCGTGTCTACCAATCATTAATTTTATCTCGTATTGACTATGGGTGTGCTGTGTATGGATCTGCTAGGTCTTCCGTTCTACGCAGATTGGATACAATACATCACTCTGCTTTGAGAATATGCTCAGGCGCATTCCGCACATCACCCGTCCAGAGTCTATATGCGATTTGCGAACAACTGCCTTTAGACCTGAGACGAATGCAGCTGTCTCTCAATTATTATGCAAAAATTATGGCTGACCCTCATCATCCATTAAGATCCATGACTGCTACTCCTGCATTAATAAGGCTGTATGACGCACGCTCATACAGCATTCCACCTTTTCTCACTCGGACAAAGTCCAACTTATTATATTCAGACCTATGTGATGTCCGTTTTGATAAAACGGACCTTCTTCTACACCCACCTTGGTACGATCCACAGATTAAAATCATCAATCCTTTTGCTCGTTTTAGAAAATCAGACACAGCAACTACTGTTTTCCAGCAGCTATATGCCTCACATCGCTGTCAGTATACCACGTATACACCAGTTTTCACTGATGGTTCAAAATCTACAGGACATGTTGGTTGTGCTGTAGTTATTGAGAACAAAACACTTAGCTACAGCCTCCATCCATCCTGTTCCATCTTCTCTGCTGAAGCAAGTGCTATTTACCAAGCTCTTCAGCAGATGAATACATGTGATAATTTTAAATACTGTGTGTACACTGACAGTTTGAGTGTGTTGGAAGCTTTGCGGAACAGTAGCTTTGACTGCCATCCTGTTGTGTCTAGAATTTTCCGAGCATTAGATTCCCTTGCTGGCAAGGGATATGAAATATTTTTCTGCTGGATCCCAAGTCATGTAGGTCTCGATGGCAATGAGAGGGCTGATGCAGCTGCTAAATCTGCATCTGGCCCGTGTCTTCCATCAGTTCCTTTGTCTGACGTGAGAAAAAATGTTAAAATATTAATCCATTCTCTTTGGCAGGAGTCATGGAACATGCAGGTCAATAATAAATTGCGTGCCATATTCCCATACATCACCTCATTAACAGTTTTACCGATACGAAGTGCTGATGTAAGATTAACCCGCCTTCGTATCGGACACACACGTTTCACACATAGACATTTGTTTCTAAGCGAATTAAATCCTTGGTGTGAAACGTGTGATGAACCATTCACTGTTTATCATATTTTAATTTCATGCAAATATTTTAACCAATATCGTTTACTCTTTTTTAAATGTGATATCTTAAACTTATTTGATTTGCTGGGGGAGCCACCCCACGGGAACCTATTTGCCTTTTTGAGGGCAATAGGTTTTTTATATTATATTTAATTTACAATTTTAAATTTTAAATGTATATATAATTTTGTTTTACCATTTATATTTTATAATTGGATTTTAATATGATATATATACACTAATTTTTGTTTTTTATAATTTTAATGTTGCTTGGGTTTCCAAAAAAGTAAATAAGTGAATAAATAAAATAAAATAACAATAAATTAAAAAAAAATTAAATATCTTCTTCAAAACTTATTTCTTGGCGCAGCATGTCCGATTTTGGACCTTGCGCCATAAAACCTAACCAACCAACCAACCAACCAACCAAGGCACCTTTGTATTTGTTGACTGGCAAGTTTTAATTTTGATGGGACTATTAATATCAATATCTACATTATTTCTTCTCTTTGTCCCACACCTCTTAACAAATTTATGAATGACATTTGCATTTTTAAAAGAAATGAGCTCGTGAATTGAATTGAAACGATGGAATATTTTTCTAAAATCGCTGTCGTGTACTTTCTCGTAAATGTGTTTGATATGCTACTGACGAAAACAAAGTTTTATCGCATATATTACAGACATGAATTCTGCTGCAGTTCTTCAGTTTGAGCATGAATTTCTTTCTTATGTCGGTTTAAGTTTGATTTATTATGAAACACAGCATTGCCATTATCACTTTTCTATACTTTATTGGTATATTGATTATTCAAATCCATTATATTCTCGGAAAAAAAAAAACGCACAATTAAGATCTAATAAAATTCTGAACTTAACACCAGATAAACTTTTCCACGTTCCCGAGTTCTTTAAACATCATTCCGCATTTGACTTTTTTGAATGCATGCATGCTACATTTTTATATATCTGTATACTGAGACAGTTGAGGGTGTGTTGGAAGCTTTGCCGAAAAGTAGTTTTGACTGCCACCCCGTTGTGTCGAGTATTTTTCGAGCATTAGATTCCCTTTCGTTCAAGGGATATAATATCATATTCTGTTGTATGCCAAGTTACGTAGTTCTCGATGGCAATGAGATGGCTGATGCAGCTGCTAAATCTGCATTATGCCCTTCTCTGCCATCAGTTCCTTTGTCTGATGTGAGAAGAAATGTTAATTTGTTCTCTTTGGCAGGAGTCATGGAATGTGCAGGTCAATAATAAATCGTCGTATTTCCACACATGACCTCATTAACAGTTTTACCGTTATGATGTGTTGGTGTTCACCTGACTCGCATACGTATCGGACACACACTTTTCATCCACAGACATTTGTTTCTAAATGAATTATATCCATGGTCATATTTTAATTGCATATCAGGATTTTAACTATTTACGTTTACATTTTTTAAAACAAATATTTTATCGTTATTTTATTTTATTTGATAACCTTCAAATAGAAATCTTTGTCTTTTTAAGAGCAATACATTTTCTCCATTTTATTTATATTTTATATTATATATTTTAAATTTATATCTCATTTAGCATTTTAATATTGTTAAAAAATCGGAATTTTAAGTTTATATGCATAGTTTTTTTGTAATTTAATTTTATTTTAATGTTCTTTGGATTTTCGTTACTTTTATTATTAAATAATGATACATTACCTAAAAAAACAGAGCTTGGCGAGACAAGTCCTTTTTTGGAGGTTGCGCTAGAAAATGCACTAATCGAATTCTTATGTATCAGTTAATCCAAAAGAAATATTCAAAATTACAAAGAATATCATTTTAACTGCTTTGAAATTTATTATGAGATATAATATTAAAAAAAAATCAATTTACTCTTAAATTTAAGTACAATGTATATCAGGAATAAGCTTGAAATATAATTATCCAATGTGTAACAATTTTAGTACTTTAAGCATAATTATTTATGTGACACTTTGTAATAGAACTAAATTAATATGGAATCAAATGATTAACAACAGAAAATTATAATAAAGAAATAATAAATTTAGTAAATAAATACAGTAATATTTTGAAGAACTTGTTTTATTTTTTTAATAAATTGGGAAGGTTTGAAAAATTTTTTAATACCTTGAAAAATTTAGAAAAAATATTTTTTAAAATCATTATGATATTCAAGTCTTTATTCTGAAAAATGTACATTTGTTGGTTACTGAGGAAATATATTTTTCTTTAAATAGATGGTCTCTTAAAATCTTTCTAAAAGTGATTGCATTTACTGCAGGTCTCCTACTGCATGCTTCCATTTTATCTCCAAAGTTACTTAAGTTTTCTTCAACTCTTTCCTGCTTGGAGTTAAAATTATGAAGAATGCAGGAAGCCTTAATAATCTAGTCGATTTTGCTTTCAAAGCTACAAATAGGAGTGTGAAATATTCTGAATTCGGAGACCATTCTGTTAAATGCACATTCCACTGTTTTTCGAGCTCTTGACAGTCTGAAATTAAAGTTTCTCTTGCTATCAAGACCTCGAGATGGGTAAGACCTCATTAAGTTGTCCATTAAAGGAAATGCTTCATCTCCGACAAAATAAGGAGGCATCCATGTGATGTTCTCCGCGGGCAAGTTTTTTGGGCGGTGGAACATTCCGTACATTATTTCGCAATAATTGTCCAAATCTTGAATTGCGAAATACTTCTTCATCACTGTTCCGCCATACTCACCAATTGAGACAACAGTAAAAAGGCATTTGGCATCAACCACAGCCAATAATACAATTGAAATATACGACAAATAATTGTAAAATCCTGATCCGCTGTGGTTTGGTCTCCGAACTCGAATATGCTTGCCATCCACACTCCCTACATAATTCGGCATCTGCCAATCCTTTAAGATATCTTGGGAAATCCGACCCAGTCTTCTTCTGTTGGTGGAGCCATGTATAGAGGCTTTAAAAATTCCCACAGGGCACAAGTTTCACCCTCATGAAATGAAAGGACATGGCTCGAAATTTTGCACCAACAGCTAAATACCTGAAACAAAATCTTTTTTAGGATAATTTCCTTTGATAACTACAAAAAAATTACTCATTTAACTTTTAAAGATTACAAAATAAATTTTTTCAGTTGTTGGTGTTTATATGAAGGGGTGAATAGCATATTTTTAATAAAATATTCTTATTTTAATTTTTAAGACTGTTTGAAGGAGTATGAGATTAAACAAACAGAACAGTCTGAATATATTAAGTAAATCGCCAATATAATTTTGTTGCTAATCCCAGATGGTCCAATTCCAATACAATCCACAAGTCCATAAATAGTCAGGAAGTTCAAAAAGAAAAGGGGCTTTGCAAAAAGCCTCATCCAAGTCAAAATTCAAGCAGCTCAAGACATGCTTGTAAAAAACGGAAATGCAATATCAATTTATTATTCTTTAGCAGTGGTTGGAATTGAATCTGGGACCTTTGATTTCAAATATCAAAGCCAGTGTGAGCTACAATTTGAAGAAGATACAATTTGTAGAATTTTGTGATTTGCTAATACTTAATTTGTTATATCTTAAAGATTGTTGAATTAGATTAATAGCCACAATTGAATGTTGGCTGTGGTATTTACTTTGATAATACCTCGTTTCCACGAGAGTTTCCCCTCGCTTAGTCCCCTCTCTAGACGGACACTCGGGGTCCCACATATGATGCCTGGTGTTAAAGTCACCTCCTATGAGAACTCTCTTATGGAACCGTATGATCTTATCGAATCTCTAGAAAGCTTGCCAATGTCTGCTTTTGGAGGAACATAAACAGACACAATCAGCAGCTCCCTCAGGGGGTTTACCTTCTTTAGGTAAACACGGGTGTCACAATCCCGAGGTACCCTAGTGATCTTTCCTCTTCTTTCTTTTCCTCTCTCCTCTACTCTTCTGCTTTTTCTTCCTCTTCTCCCTCTTCTCCCTCAGTGTGGTTGCCTCGCAAGAGGTTGAGGGCTCCCCTTGAGTAGCTTTCGCCGCTCTGTTGCTATTAGCTCCTCTTGGGGACTAAATCACCCACGTGTTTGCCGTGCGTGGAGACCCGTGTCCCTGGAAAGGAGGGTCCTGGTAATTGAGGCCCACAGAGACCAACACATTACTTTGGCCTCTGCTTCAGGTAAACGGGAGGTGTGTTGTGGTCCTCAGCACATCAATCGGCTTTATGGATCAAGCGATCGGTACATCTACTGGGTGACTCGTTAAGGGTGGAGACCACTTCAGGGATGTACCGTGAGCGTATAGGGACTGACTAGCACTGGTACAGTTAATCTGTATCCCCTCGTAGGGCTCCGTGGTGGGTGGTGCCGTCTAGTCCCTGAATTTTATCTTACTCCATATGAATAAAGCAACTTTCTCCTCACTCCCTCGGGAGCAACAAATGCCTATGTGTAATGCAAAATTCTTCATAATGAAAAGAACTGGAGGATCTTTTGAGTATGTTTCTCCCTTTCTTATTGAAAAGGGATTAATATCTCATCTGGGTGTCTTGAAATCAGTGAAGAAATTACGAACAGGTAACTTACTGATTGAAACTACGTCTGAAAAACAATCCATGATGATACAGAGTATGAAAACACTTGTTGATATACCTGTCACAGTTGAACCTCATACCAAATTAAATTTTGTGCAGGGAGTGATTTCTGCAGAGGATTTATATCACACGTCAACTGATGAAATTCTTGACAACTTGAAAAGCCAAAATGTCTGCGCCGTCAAAAGAATAACAATCAAAAGGGATGGTATAATCTTAAATACCAAACACCTTATTTTGACTTTTGCAACGCCAGACTTGCCACAATACATCAAAGTGGCTTATATGCGTTGTTCAGTACGACCATATATACCAAATCCTCTGAGATGTTTTCAGTGCCAACGATATGGACACTCTAAAATGGCTTGCAGAGGAAAACCTACATGCGCTCGCTGTTCTCAAGCTGACCATGATAGTACTACCTGCAAAGCCAAAGAAGTGTGCGTCAACTGTAAAGGTGACCACACCTCTTATTCTAGATCTTGTCCCGTTTGGCAAAAAGAAAAGGAAATTATCACTATCAAGATTAAAAACAATGTTTCCTATGCAGAAGCTCGTCGCATAGTTAGCTCCCGCACTCCTACTCCTGGTGTTAGTTATGCAACTATGGCGAAAAAAGTGACACGATCCTGCAGCACCCAAACAGATACAAATTCTGCTTCTAATGTTAACTTACTCCCACAAGAAAAATCAAGAGAAATAGCTACACCAATAAGCACCAAATCAACTTTGGCAAAATCAAAAGCCTTAAAGGCTAGAAAATTAAAATTGGCAAAGGAAGGACTTCGAAAGTCTTCCCTAACAAGAAAAAAGCTCTTCTCTCTTTGGATGCAGACACTGTCAAGCTGCATCCATCAGATGATGATTTCAATTCGGAGGATTCATCTGAGATGACTATGAGCAACAGTGAGAAAGGTTAAAATATATATTCCATTTATGACTTCCTTTGTTTCCTGGAATTGTCGTGGTTTTCGGTCTCGCATTGATGATATCAAATCCATCATCTCTAGCTTTAACCCCGCATGTGTGGCTCTTCAGGAAACCTTCCTGAAGCCCACTGTTATCACCAAAATGCGTGGGTTTCAATGCTTTAGAAAGGATTATGTTGGTGATGCTGCTGTGTCTGGTGGAGTTTGTATAATAACATCAAACAATTACCCCAGTACAGCACATCAGTTAAGGACTACACTCCAGGCTGTGGCTGTCAGAATCCACACCACATGTCTGATTACAGTTTGTAGCCTCTACTTACCACCGAATGATGTCATCCAAGCAGAGGAACTGAATGAATTAGTGGATCAACTCCCAACTCCATTTTTATTGCTCGGTGATTTTAACGGCCATAGTTCGTTGTGGGGTAGTGATGATACGAATTCTCGCGGTCGTCAGATAGAACAGTTCATTTCTGACAACTGTCTCTGTCTGCTTAATACTGACGAGAAAACTTATTTCCACGAACCTACACGGACATTTCACTCTCTTGACTTAGCTATTTGTTCTCCATCACTCCTGCCATTGCTGAATTTTGCTGTTGGAAATGACCTCTACAATAGTGATCATTTCCCTCTAATCGTGTCTCAGGCTGGAGGTAATAGTGTGCGCCACAACCCACCTAATTACGTGTACAGTCGAGCCGATTGGACTCTTTTCTCGCAATTGGCAGTGATCAGTGAGACAATAGTTAAGACAGATGTGATAGATGATGCCGTTAAGTATGTCACTGACACAATAATCCGAGCTGCGGATGTTGCTATCCCTAAAAATTCCGTCTTTCCGCATAAACACCGGAAACCTTGGTGGAATGAACAGTGTCAAATCTCCTACAAGAAACAAAGGAAGCAATGGAATATATTTCGAAGATACCCAACCACGGAGAATCTTATTGCTTTCAAGAAAGCCAAAGCGTTTGCTCGTAGAGTTAGACGTAAGAGTCAGAGGGAATCTTGGATACATTATGTGTCATCAATTTCGACATCGACATCAAGTAAACAGTTATGGAGGAAAGTGAAAGCAGCAAATGGCATTTATCAGGATTATTGCATTCCTGTTTTAAAAACTGGAGCTGCTGTACATTCCTCACCTGTAGATATTGCCAATATCATCGGACAAACTTTTGCTTGTGTTTCCAGTTCTCATTCATATAGTCCTACTTTTCTAAGGACTAAAGGAATTGCAGAGCGGACACCAGTTAGATTTGAGGATCGACATAATCTACCATATAATTGTGCTTTTCGATTGTCGGAATTAAAGACAGCCTTATCTCAGGCCAATAACACCAGTCCAGGGCTTGATGGAATCTCCTATCAAATGCTCCGTCATTTAGACAATGATTCGTTATTGAACATCTTGATATTGTTTAATAGAATCTGGACGGAACATGTCTTTCCAAATTCTTGGAGAGAAGCGATAGTGATTCCGATTTTGAAGCCTGGTAAAGATTCATCTGACCCTCTGAGTTATCGTCCAATAGCTCTCACGAGTTGCTTGTGCAAAACATTTGAACGTATGGTCAATGCTAGACTCATTTACGTCTTAGAGAAGAATGATTGCATACCTCGTCATCAAAGCGGATTTCGAAGAGGACGATCCACTATAGATAACATAGTAGATCTAGAATCCCAAATTCGAAATGCTTTCGTGAGGAGAAACCACCTAGTTGCAATCTTCTTCGACGTTGAGAAAGCTTATGACCGTACATGGCGCTATGGAATTCTCCGTACTCTTCATAATCTTGGCTTTAAGGGAAATCTTCCAATATTTATCCAAAATTTTCTAGCATCTAGGCATTTTAAAGTACGTATTGGAAGTACTGTTTCCAATACTTTTACTCAAGCTGAGGGTGTCCCTCAAGGTAGCGTTTTAAGCGTAACAATTTTTAACCTTTTCATCAGCAACATACTTCATCAGTTACCATCTTCTGTACATAGTAATTTATATGTTGATGACTTACAAATCTCATATCAGGGTTCAAACATGAATATAATTGAGAGACAATTGCAAACAGCTGTAAACAATCTAACTACTTGGTGTGAACAAAATGGTCTTAGTATATCTCCTAGTAAGAGTTGCTGTGTCCATTTCTGTAGGAAATCTAGCTTCCATCCTGATCCTGTGCTCTACATAAGCAATAGACCTATTCCTGTGGTCACTGAGATAAAATTCCTCGGGGTAATTTTCGATAAGAAGTTAACTTTCCTTCCGCATACTTTATATCTGCGGAAGAAGTGCGAGCGATCGCTCAATATCCTCAAGGTGTTGTCGAATACTTTTTGGGGTGCGGATCGTACTTCATTGCTCCGTATTTATCAATCAGTCATTTTATCTCGTATTGACTACGGTTGTGTTGCTTATGGATCGGCTAGATCTTCCATTTTACGCAGATTGGACTCCGTCCACCACTCTGCTTTAAGGATTTGCTGTGGAGCATTTCGCACATCACCCGTCCATAGTCTATATGCAATCTGCCATCAGTTACCATTAGATCTGCGGCGCATACAGCTGTCTCTTAATTATTATTCTAAAATCATGTCCACTCCTCATCATCCCTTACGTTCCACGATTCCAAGTGTTGCTCTTAAGAGATTATATAATGCCAGACCATCAAGCATTCAACCTTTTCTCTCTCGCGTTAAATCATATCTATTCCTGTCAGACCTAAGTGATGTCCGGATTGAGTCTACAGACTTGTTCGCACATCCCCCTTGGTATGATCCACGCATTATTGTGCTGAATCCCTTTGGAAAGTATAAAAAATCAGACACAAATACTGTTATTTTTCAACAGCTTTACTCAATTCATCGCTGTCAGTATACTATGTACACTCCCGTATTCACTGATGGTTCCAAAACTGCGGGAGCTGTTGGCAGTGGAATCTATTTTGATGATACTTCATACAGCCATAGTCTTCACAAATCTTGTTCAATCTTCACTGCTGAGGCTACGGCTATATACCGAGCACTTCAGCTGGTGAGAACTAGAAATGAAAATAAATTCTGTGTGTATACTGACAGTAGAAGTGTATTAGATGCTTTGGAAAATAATAACTTCAACTGCCATCCAGTTGTGTCAAAGATATTCAAATTGTTAGATTCTGTTACTAGCAAGGGATTTGAGATATTGTTTTGTTGGATACCAGGCCACATAGGAATAGATGGCAATGAGAAAGCTGATGCGGCCGCTAAGTCTGCATCTACTTCCATTTTGCCTTCAGTACCATCAATGGACGTGAGAAAAGGATTCAAACATTTTATATATTCTCTTTGGCAGGAATCCTGGAACCTGCAAGTCAATAACAAACTCCATTCCATCTTTTCATTCATCATTCCATTATCTGTTTTATCTACACGAAGCGCAGACGTTAGACTGACTCGCCTTCGAATTGGTCACACGCGTTTCACCCACAAACATTTGATCTTAAGTGATCTCCAGCCATGGTGTGAAAAGTGTGATGAACCATTCACTGTATATCATATTTTAGTTGTATGTCCAGATTTTAACCATCATCGTTTTAGATATTTTAACAGTAATATTTTAACATTAGAAGACCTGCTTGGAGAACCACCCCATCGCAATCTCTTTGCGTTTTTAAAAGACATAGGATTTATGAATTTTATATGACTTACAAATATTTTATTTAAATTTTAAGCTTTTAATTTTATACATGTGTTTATTGTTTGTATAGAGACTTTTAATGTACATTTTAAAAGACATAGGATTTATGAATTTTATCTAATTTACAAAAATTTTATTTAAATTTTAAGCTTTTAATTTTCTACATGTGTATATTGTTTGCATAGAGACTTTTAATGTACATTTTAACTTATATGTACTGTGTAATGTACTTTTATTCTATATTTTATAATTGGTTTGAAAAAACTTATATATAGTACAATGTCTTGTGATTGGCGCAGCTTGTCCTTATCTGGACCTTGCGCCATTAAACCCAACCAACCAACCAACCACAATCAGCAGCGATTGGTGCAGATACTTTATCTCAACCGCTACGATGTGAGCATCGGCATATTTTGTCCAGACGCTGAGTTTGGTGTTAGTAACTACAACTGCAGCCAATCCGTCGGCTGTGTGAGAGACCGACCATGAGTTAGGAAAGACCGCAATCTCGCCGTCTACCAAATACGGCTCCTGTAGGAGAAGGATGTCGGATGAACCCATTTCCAACTCCTTTAGTATCTCCAAAGATTCCGCCCTCGATCTTGCGAGATTAATCTGCGAATTGCCATACTCTCGTCCGATGGTTGTATCAACCATAATTAGTGCGAGTACGTAATCGCTAACACTCCCGTTTGTATTGCCCCTTCAGGGTGTTTACCTTCTTTAGGTAAACACGGGTGTCACAATCCCGAGGTACCCCAGTGATCTGTCCTTTTCTTTCTTTTCCTCTCTCTTCTACTCTTCTGCTTTTTCTTCCTCTTCTCCCTCAGTGTGGTTGCCTCGTAAGAGGTTGAGGGCTCCCCTTGAGTAGCTTTCGCCGCTCTGTTGCTATTAGCTACTCTTGAGGACTAAATCACCCACGTGTTTGCCGTGCGTGGAGACCCGTGTCCCTGGAAAGGAGGGTCCTGGTAATTGAGGCCCCCAGAGACCAACACATTACTTTGGCCTCTGCTTCAGGTAAACGGGAGGTGTGTTGTGGTCCTCAGCACATCAATCGGCTTTATGGATCAAGCGATCGGTACATCTACTGGGTGACTCGTTAAGGGTGGAGGCCACTTCAGGGATGTACTGTGAGCGTATAGGACCTGGCTAGCACTGGTGCAGCTGGTCTGCATCCCATTGTTGGACTCGGTGGTGGGTGGTGCGGTCAGGTCCCGAAATTTTAAAAAACCATAAATGGAAAATAAAAAAATATCTTTTCTCCCGCGGGAGCATTTGACAAATGAAAATAATAAATTCTTTCTGATTAAAAGAAAAGAGGGAACATTTGAAAATGTATCCCCATTTCTTATTCAAAAGGGAATATCGGGAATTGTTGGGGAGGTGAAAAATATTCGGAAAATTCGTTCCGGTGACTTACTTGTGGAAATATCTAAATCTTCCCAAGTGACTACAATGATCAATATGCGGAAGCTGGCTAACCTAGAGGTAGCAGTTGTGCCCCACGGTAGCCTCAATTTATCACGTGGTGTTGTTTCCGCAAGGGATTTGGAAAATACGCCGACGGAGGAAATCTTAGAAAATCTGCAAAATCAGAAGGTCTGTGGAGTTGAACGTATTAGAGTCAGAAGGGATGGAAAGTACATAGATACTAAGCATCTCATTCTGACCTTTACGACCCCAGACCTTCCGCAGAATATAAAAGCAGCTTATTTAAATTTACCCGTCAGGCCATACATCCCAAATCCATTGCGATGCTTCAAGTGCCAACGTTTTGGACATTCACAGAACGCTTGCAGGGGCAAACTGACTTGCGCACGATGCGCAGCAGTTGGCCACGATAACTCGACCTGCACAGCGAAGGAGAGATGTGTCAACTGTCAAGGCGACCATCCCTCCTATTCTCGAAATTGTCCACAATGGGTACTTGAAAAGGAAATCACCACCGTTAAAATAACTAACAACTGCTCGTACCCTGAGGCTAGGCGGCAAGTTGCCTCTCGATGCCCAAAATCTGGGGTTAGCTATGCAACCGCAGCAAAGAAAGTCACCAGAACAATAAGTACACAAACTGAAAATATTTCACTTCCTTTAACTAGATTACCCCAATTGTTAACATCTAAGCAAAAATCTGTACCTAGTTCAATAACGAAGAGAAAAGCTCCTTCGGCTAAATCAAAAGCCTTGAAGGCATATAAGTTAAAATCCTCTAGGGAGGGTTCTTCTAGACCCTCCATATCCACCCGTAAAGCCTTGTCCCTGGAGGCTGACGCTGTTTCCTTACATCCCTCGGACGAAGACTTATCGCTCGAGGAGATGTCAGATGACACGCTTTCCAGCTCCGGGAAAGGAGCTTTTCAAATTAAAAAATAACTTCCTTTGTTTCTTGGAACTGCCATGGTTTGCGTTCACATCTTGATGACATCAAGTCTATAATTTCAGCCTACAACCCCGCATGTGTTGCACTTCAGGAAACATTCCTGAAGTCCAACAATAATTTATCCATGCGTGGGTTTAACAGCTTTAGAAAAGACTGTGGTGACGATGGCGCAGTGTCTGGAGGTGTATGTATATTAACATCTAATACTTTTCCCAGCACTGCCCATAAATTGAATACTACTCTACAGGCTGTTGCGGTAAGAATTCATACTTCATGCTTATTAACAGTCTGTAGTTTATATTTACCACCACATGATGTCATCCGCCAAGAGGAACTCGACGCATTAATAGCTCAGCTGCCAACACCATTTCTACTGTTAGGTGACTTTAACGGCCATAGTTCTTTGTGGGGAAGTGATGATACTAATTCTCGCGGTCGGCAGATAGAGCGGTTGATTTCAGACAACAGTCTCTGTCTGCTTAATACCGTCGAGAAGACATATTTCCATGTACCCACAAGAACATTTCCCCCTCAGGGGTTTACCTTCTTTACGTAAACACGGGTGTCACAATCCCGAGGTACCCCAGTGATCTGTCCTCTTCTTTCTTTTCTTCTCTCCTTTACTCTTCTGCTTTTTCTTCCTCTTCTCCCTCGTTGTGGTTGCCTCGTAAGAGGTTGAGGGCTCCCCTTGAGTAGCTTTTGCCGCTCTGTTGCTATTAGCTACTCTTGAGGACTAAATCACCCACGTGTTTGCCGTGCGTGGAGACCCGTGTCCCTGGAAAGGAGGATCCTGGTAATTGAGGCCTCCAGAGACCAACACATTGCTTTGGCCTCTGCTTCAGGTAAACGGGAGGTGTGTTGTGGTCCTCAGCACATCAATCGGCTTTATGGATCAAGCGATCGGTACATCTACTGGGTGACTCGTTAAGGGTGGAGGCCACTTCAGGGATGTACTGTGAGCGTATAGGACCTGACTAGCACTGGTGCAGCTGGTCTGCATCCCCTTGTTGGACTCGGTGGTGGGTGGTGCCGTCAGGTCCCGAATTTTCCATTTTAAATATGGAAATGAATATTTCTATTCTCCCACGGGAGCATACTTTATCTTTACTAAATGCAAAGTTTTATGTAATCAAAAGGAAAGAGGGTACTTTTGATACAGTATCCCCTTTCCTCATTCAAAAAGCTATTGCAGGCACGATCGGTGATGTGAAGAGCATCAGAAAATTACGTTCTGGCGACCTAATGGTAGAAGTCGCATCACAAACACAAGCAACCTCGATTGCTAATATGAATATGCTAGCTACCCTTGAGGTGTCTGTCTCGCCTCATACAAACCTTAACTTTTCTCGTGGTGTGATATCCGCGAAGGATTTGCTTAACACGCCTACGGATGAGATACTAGAAAATCTTAAAGAGCAAAAGGTCTGCGCTGTAAAACGCATTACTGTCAGGAGAGATGATAAAGTTATTAACACTAAACATCTGATCCTGACATTTGCGACGCCAGACCTACCGCAGCATATTAATGCTGCGTATATGCATCTCTCCGTTAGGCCATTCATTCCAAATCCTTTGCGTTGTTTCCAGTGCCAGAGATTTGGTCACTCTAAAGCGGCATGCAGAGGCAAACTGACTTGCGCTCGCTGCGCAGCAGTTGGCCACGACAGTTCGTCCTGTACTGCAAAGGCCCCTCAGGGGGTTTACCTTCTTTAGGTAAACACGGGTGTCACAATCCCGAGGTACCCCAGTGATCTGTCCTCTTCTTTCTTTTCTTCTCTCCTCTACTCTTCTGCTTTTTCTTCCTCTTCTCCCTCAGTGTGGTTGCCTCGCAAGAGGTTGAGGGCTCCCCTTGAGTAGCTTTCGCCGCTCTGTTGCTATTAGCTACTCTTGAGGACTAAATCACCCACGTGTTTGCCGTGCGTGGAGACCCGTGTCCCTGGAAAGGAGGATCCTGGTAATTGAGGCCTCCAGAGACCAACACATTGCTTTGGCCTCTGCTTCAGGTAAACGGGAGGTGTGTTGTGGTCCTCAGCACATCAATCGGCTTTATGGATCAAGCGATCGGTACATCTACTGGGTGACTCGTTAAGGGTGGAGGCCACTTCAGGGATGTACTGTGAGCGTATAGGACCTGGCTAGCACTGGTGCAGCTGGTCTGCATCCCCTTGTTGGACTCGGTGGTGGGTGGTGCGGTCAGGTCCCGAAATTTTAACTTTCAATAAATGGAAAAAAATAAGTCTTTTCTCCCTCGGGAGCAACAAATGGAAAATTTGAATTGTAAATATTTTATCATTAAAAGAAAGGAGGGAAATTTTGAAACCGTATCCCCCTTTTTAATTGAAAAGGGAATATCGGCATCTGTTGGGGAAGTGAAGAATATCCGAAAAGTGCGATCTGGAGACCTTCACATTGAGGTTGCGAATGCTACCCAGGCAGCCGCAATAACAAAAATAAATTTGCTTGGAAATTTAGAGGTAACTGTGTCACCTCATGGTAGTCTGAACTTTTCTCGTGGTGTAATATCCGCAAGGGATTTGTTGTTCACGCCGACGGATGAGGTTCTTGAAAATTTGCAGAACCAGAAGGTCTGTGCCGTTGAACGCATTACAGTCAGAAGAGATGGAAAGTTTATAAATACTAAGCATCTCATTCTGACTTTTGCGACGCCAGACCTTCCGCAGCACGTGAAAGCTGCATATATGAATTTACCCGTCCGGCCTTACATACCAAACCCCTTGCGATGTTTTCAGTGCCAACGTTTCGGACACTCGAGGAACGCTTGCAGAGGCCAACTAACCTGCGCACGTTGCGCAGTGGTTGGCCACGATAGCTCGAACTGCAAAGCGAAGGAGAGGTGTGTCAACTGTCATGGTGACCACCCCTCCTATTCTCGAAGTTGTCCGAACTGGATCCTAGAAAAGGAAATCACCACAATAAAGGTAACTACCAATTGTTCATACCCAGAGGCTAGACGACAAGTTACCTCTCGCTGCCCTAAACCTGGAGTGAGCTACGCAACCGCAGCCAAAAAAGTCACCAGATCAGCAAGTACACAAACTGAATCGGTTTCACTTCCTCTTATAAGATTACCCCAGCCATCAACATCAAAGCCAAAATCTGTTTCAAATTCAACCATTAAAAGAAAAGCTCCTTCGGCCAAATCAAGAGCCATGAAGGCTAATAAATTAAAATTCTCAAAGGAGGGTTCTTATCGACCCTCCATATCCACCCGCAAAGCCTTGTCCCTGGAGGCTGACGCTGTATCTTTACATCCCTCGGACGAAGATTTATCGCTCGAGGAGATGTCAGATGACACGCTTTCCAGCTCCGGGAAAGGAGCTTCTCAAATTAAAAAATAACTTCCTTTGTTTCTTGGAACTGCCATGGTTTGCGTTCCCATCATGACTGACATCAAGTCTATAATTTCAGCCTACAACCCCGCATGTGTTGCACTTCAGGAAACATTCCTGAAGTCCAGCAATAACTTTTCCATACGTGGGTTTAAAAGCTTTAGAAAAGACTGTGGTGACGATGGTGCAGTGTCTGGAGGTGTCTGTATATTAACATCTAATACTTTTCCCAGCACTGCCCATCCATTGAATACTAATCTACAGGCTGTTGCTGTAAGAATTCATACTTTATGCTTATTAACAGTCTGTAGTTTATATTTACCACCACATGATGTCATCCGCCAAGAGGAACTCGATGCACTAATAGATCAGCTGCCAACACCATTTCTACTGTTAGGTGACTTTAACGGCCATAGTTCTTTGTGGGGAAGTGATGATACTAATTCTCGCGGTCGGCAGATAGAGCGGTTTATTTCAGAAAACAGTCTCTGTCTGCTTAATACCGACGAGAAGACTTATTTCCATGCACCCACAAGAACGTTTCATTCTCTCGATCTAGCCATATGTTCTCCATCTCTTCTGCCATTGTTGAATTTTATTGTGGGAAATGATCTGCACAATAGCGATCATTTTCCTCTCGTCATCTCCCAGACTGGAGGTAGTAGTGTAGGACAACGCCTACCTACTTACGTGTACAGTCGGGCAGATTGGACGTTTTTTACACAATTGGCAGATATTGATAACGAAATGGTTATGATCGAAAATATTGATGATGCCGTTTGTAGGGTCACCGAAACAATTATTAAAGCAGCTGACGCATCAATACCTAAGAGTTCCTCTATACCACACAGGCGTTGCAAACCTTGGTGGAATGAAGAATGTCAAAAAACCTATAAGAAACAGAGGAAGTTATGGGGGTTATTTAGAAGATACCCCACAACGGAGAATCTTATCGCCTTTAAGAGAGCAAAAGCATTAGCTCGCAGAGCTCGTCGCCGAAGTCAGAAGGAATCCTGGTCTCGCTATGTATCCTCAATTACTTCTTCCACATCCAGTAAACAGTTGTGGAGAAGAGTAAAAGCAGCCAATGGAATATATAAGGAATTCTCTATTCCAATCTTAAAATCCGGAGCTGCTATATGCTCTTCTCCTAAGGACATCGCTAACGTCCTTGGTGAAACCTTTGCTAACGTTTCAAGCAACGACTCTTATAGTCCTTCGTTCTTAAGGACAAAGAGTCGTGCTGAGCGAACACAAATTCGTTTCAACCATGGACAAGCTTTGCCTTACAACTGTGAATTTCGGATGTTGGAATTGAAGAGAGCATTACAGCAGGCCAATAATACCAGTCCAGGACCTGACGGAATCAGCTATGAAATGCTTCGTCATTTAAGTCCAGATTCTCTGTTGAACTTGTTGTTCCTGTTCAATAGGATCTGGACTGAAAACAAATTTCCATCACTTTGGAGCGAAGCAATAGTGATTCCAATCCTTAAGGCTGGTAAGGATCCTTCTGTTCCTTCAAATTATCGACCAATAGCTCTGACGAGTTGCTTGTGTAAGACTCTCGAACGTATGGTCAATGCCCGTCTCGTATATGTCCTAGAAAAAAATAAATGTATTCATATCAATCAGAGTGGCTTCCGTAAAGGAAGATCCACTCTTGATAACATCATATATTTGGAAACGCAGATCCGCAACGCCTTTGTGCGGAGGAATCATCTCGTTTCCATTTTCTTCGACATAGAGAAGGCATATGACCGTACATGGCGATATGGAATTCTCCGTACATTATATGATTTTGGCTTTCGGGGTAATCTTCCGATATTCCTAAAAAATTTTCTACGCTCCCGTTTTTTTAAAGTACGTGTTGGAACAGTATATTCCAATACTTTTATTCAAGCCGAGGGTGTACCCCAAGGCTCTATTTTAAGTGTCACACTTTTTAACTTGTACATAAGTTGCATCCTTCATCAAATTTCACCTCCTGTATATGGCACGCTTTATGTTGATGACCTGCAAATTTCATGTGAGGGTTCTAACATGCGTTTAATTGAGAGACAACTACAAACAACTGTCAACAAACTTGCTGCATGGTGTGCTGAGAATGGCCACACATTATCTCCTAGTAAGAGTAATTGTATCCATTTTTGCAAGAAGATCAGCCTACATAATGATCCTACAATCTGCATAAATAATACACCTATCCCTGTTGTCAACGAGATAAAATTTCTGGGAATAACTTTTGACCGGAAGTTAAATTTTCTTCCGCATGTTCTTCATTTGCGGAAGAAGTGCGAGCGATCGCTTAATATCCTCAAGGTGCTTTCTAATACATCTTGGGGTGCTGATCGCACGGCACTACTTCGTGTCTACCAATCATTAATTTTATCTCGTATTGACTATGGGTGTGCTGTGTATGGATCTGCTAGGTCTTCCGTTCTACGCAGATTGGATACAATACATCACTCTGCTTTGAGAATATGCTCAGGCGCATTCCGCACATCACCCGTCCAGAGTCTATATGCGATTTGCGAACAACTGCCTTTAGACCTGAGACGAATGCAGCTGTCTCTCAATTATTATGCAAAAATTATGGCTGACCCTCATCATCCATTAAGATCCATGACTGCTACTCCTGCATTAATAAGGCTGTATGACGCACGCTCATACAGCATTCCACCTTTTCTCACTCGGACAAAGTCCAACTTATTATATTCAGACCTATGTGATGTCCGTTTTGATAAAACGGACCTTCTTCTACACCCACCTTGGTACGATCCACAGATTAAAATCATCAATCCTTTTGCTCGTTTTAGAAAATCAGACACAGCAACTACTGTTTTCCAGCAGCTATATGCCTCACATCGCTGTCAGTATACCACGTATACACCAGTTTTCACTGATGGTTCAAAATCTACAGGACATGTTGGTTGTGCTGTAGTTATTGAGAACAAAACACTTAGCTACAGCCTCCATCCATCCTGTTCCATCTTCTCTGCTGAAGCAAGTGCTATTTACCAAGCTCTTCAGCAGATGAATACATGTGATAATTTTAAATACTGTGTGTACACTGACAGTTTGAGTGTGTTGGAAGCTTTGCGGAACAGTAGTTTTGACTGTCATCCTGTTGTGTCTAGAATTTTCCGAGCATTAGATTCCCTTGCTGGCAAGGGATATGACATTATTTTCTGCTGGATCCCAAGTCATGTAGATCTCGATGGTAATGAAAGGGCTGATGCAGCTGCTAAATCTGCATCTGGCCCGTGTCTTCCATCAGTTCCTTTGTCTGACGTGAGAAAAAATGTTAAAATATTAATCCATTCTCTTTGGCAGGAGTCATGGAACATGCAGGTCAGTAATAAATTGCGTGCCATATTTCCATACATCACCTCATTAACAGTTTTACCGATACGAAGTGCTGATGTAAGATTAACCCGCCTTCGTATCGGACACACACGTTTCACACATAGACATTTGTTTCTAAACGAATTAAATCCTTGGTGTGAAACGTGTGATGAACCATTCACTGTTTATCATATTTTAATTTCATGCTCATATTTTAACCAATATCGTTTACATTTTTTTAACTGTGATATTTTAACATTACATGATTTACTTGGGGAATCACCCCACAGGAACCTATTTGCCTTTTTGAGGGCAATAGGTTTTTTACATAATATTTAATTTGTGTTTTCTAAATTTTAAAAATATATATATTTTTGATTTTCATGTTATATTTTGTAATTGGATTTTAATGTAAAATATATACACTGATTTTTGTTTTTTAAAGTTTTAATGTTGCTTGGGTTTTTTTTAAAAAAAAAATAAATAATGTAAATAAAATAAAATAAAAAATTAAATTAAATATATGCTTCAAAACTTTATTTTTGGCGCAGCATGTCCATTTTTGGACCTTGCGCCATAAAACCCAACCAACCAACCAACCTGTACTGCAAAGGAGAGGTGTGTCAACTGTAAAGGTGACCACCCCTCCTACGCTAGGAGTTGTCCTATCTGGATACTGGAGAAGGAGATCACAACCACGAAAGTTAAAAATAACTGTTCATATCCTGAGGCGAGACGGGCTGTTACAGCTCGAACACCTCAAGTAGGAATCAGCTATGCGACTGTTGCTGCCAAGGTCACCAGATCGACTAGTACACAAACGGATGCTCTCTCACTCCCGATTGTTAAATTACCCCCTACATCTGTACAAAAGCCAAAATCAACATCCACATCGACTATTCGTAGAAAAGCTCCGATTGCTAAATCTAAAGCCGTAAAGGCTTTAAAACTAAAATCTGCTAAAGAGGGCAATATTAGGCCCTCAATATCCACCCGTAAAGCCTTAACCCTGGAGGCTGACGCTGTTTCATTACATCCCTCGGACGATGCCCCACAGGGGGTTTACCTTCTTTAGGTAAACACGGGTGTCACAATCCCGAGGTACCCTAGTGATCTGTCCTCCTTCCTTTTTTTTCCCCTCTTCTCTACTCTTCTGCTTTTTCTTCCTCTTCTCCCTCAGTGTGGTTGCCTCGCTAGAGGTTGAGGGCTCCTCTTGAGCAGCTTTCGCCGCTCTGTTGCTATTAGCTACTCTTGAGGACTAAATCACCCACGTGTTTGCCGTGCGTGGAGACCCGTGTCCCTGGAAAGGAGGGTCCTGGTAATTGAGGCCTCCAGAGACCAACACATTGCTTTGGCCTCTGCTTCAGGTAAACGGGAGGTGTGTTGTGGTCCTCAGCACATCAATCGGCTATATGGATCAAGCGATCGGTACATCTACTGGGTGACTCGTTAAGGGTGGAGGCCACTTCAGGGATGTACTGTGAGCGTATAGGACCTGGCTAGCACTGGTGCAGCTGGTCTGCATCCCCTTGTTGGACTCGGTGGTGGGTGGTGCCGTCAGGTCCTGAATATTCCATCTTAAATATGGAAACATTACTATTCTCATCTCTCCCACGGGAGCATACTTTTAAGTTAATAAAGGCAAGATTTTACATTGTGAAAAGGAAGGAGGGTACCTTTGATAATGTATCCCCTTTCCTAATTCAAAAAGGTATTAGTGGCAATATCGGAGAAGTAAAGAGCATTCGGAAACTTCGTTCTGGTGATTTGATGGTAGAAGTTACTTCAGAAACGCAAGCAAATCTCATAAGCGGCATGAACATGCTAGCTAACCTTGAGGTGTCCGTTGAACCTCATATGAACCTTAACTTCTCACGTGGTGTGGTATCCGCCAAGGATTTGCTAAATACGCCAACGGACGAGATCTTAGAAAATCTCATAGATCAAAAGGTCTGTGCTGTAAAACGCATCACTATCAGACGAGATGGGCAGTTTATTAATACTAAACATCTCGTACTGACATTTGCGACGCCAGACCTACCGCAGCATATTAAAGCTGCGTATATGCATCTATCCGTTAGGCCGTTCATTCCAAATCCTTTGCGTTGTTTCCAGTGCCAGAGATTTGGACACTCCAAAGCGGCTTGTCGGGGCAAACTGACTTGCGCTCGCTGCGCAGCAGTTGGCCACGACAGCTCGTCTTGTACTGCAAAGGAGAGGTGTGTCAACTGTAAAGGTGACCACCCCTCCTACGCTAGAAGTTGTCCTATCTGGATACTGGAAAAGAGATCACAACCACTAAAGTTAAAAATAATTGTTCATACCCAGAGGCAAGACGTGCTGTCACAGCACGTACACCTCAAGCAGGAGTTAGCTATGCATCTGTCGCCGCCAAGGTCACCAGAACAGCTAGTACACAAACCGATGCTCTTTCACTTCCACTAGTCAAATTACCCCTTACATCTGATAAAAGCCAAAAATCAACCTCTACAACTATTCAACGTAGAAAAGCTCCGATGGCTAAGTCTAAAGCCATGAAGGCCTTAAAATTAAAATCTGCAAAAGAGGGCAAAATTAGGCCCTCTATATCCACCCGTAAAGCCTTAAACCTGGAGGCTGATGCTGTTTCCTTACATCCCTCGGACGAAGATTTATCGCTCGAGGAGATGTCGGATGACATGCCTTCCAGCTCCGGGAAAGGAGCTTTTCAAATTGAACAATAACTTCCTTTGTTTCTTGGAACTGCCATGGTTTGCGTTCTCATCATGATGACATCAAGTCCATAATTTCAGCCTACAACCCCGCATGTGTTGCACTTCAGGAAACATTCCTGAAGTCTAGCAATAACTTTTCCATGCGTGGGATTAGAAGCTTTAGAAAAGACTGTGGTGACGATGGTGCAGTGTCCCCCTCAGGGGGTTTACCTTCTTTAGGTAAACACGGGTGTCACAATCCCGAGGTACCCTAGTGATCTGTCCTCTTCTTTCTTTTCTTCTCTCCTCCACTCTTCTGCTTTTTCTTCCTCTTCTCCCTCAGTGTGGTTGCCTCGCAAGAGGTTGAGGGCTCCTCTTGAGTAGCTTTCGCCGCTCTGTTGCTATTAGCTACTCTTGGGGACTAAATCACCCACGTGTTTGCCGTGCGTGGAGACCCGTGTCCCTGGAAAGGAGGATCCTGGTAATTGAGGCCTCCAGAGACCAACACATTGCTTTGGCCTCTGCTTCAGGTAAACGGGAGGTGTGTTGTGGTCCTCAGCACATCAATCGGCTTTATGGATCAAGCGATCGGTACATCTACTGGGTGACTCGTTAAGGGTGGAGGCCACTTCAGGGATGTACTGTGAGCGTATAGGACCTGGCTAGCACTGGTGCAGCTGGTCTGCATCCCCTTGTTGGACTCGGTGGTGGGTGGTGCGGTCAGGTCCCGAAATTTTAAAACAAATTATGGAAAATAAAAAAATTCTTTTCTCCCACGGGAGCAGCTTTTGCAAAATAAAGATAATAAATTTTTTATAATTAAAAGAAAGGAGGGAACGTTTCAAAATGTGTCCCCCTTTTTAATTCAGAAGGGAATATCGGGAATTGTAGGGGAAGTACGAAATATTAAAAAATTCGGTCTGGTGACTTGCTGGTGGAAATTGCAAATTCCACTCAAGCTACAACCATCAGCAATATGCGAATGCTAGCTAACCTAGAGGTATCCGTCTTGCCTCATGGCAGCCTCAATTTTACACGTGGTGTTATTTCCGCAAGGGATTTGGAAAATACGCCGACGGATGAGATTCTGGAAAATCTGCAGGATCAGAAGGTCTGTGGTGTTGAACGTATAAGAGTCAGAAGAGATGGAATGTACATAGACACTAAACATCTCATTCTGACCTTTGCGTCCCCAGACCTTCCGCAGAATATAAAAGCTGCTTATCTGAATCTACCCGTCAGGCCATATATCCCTAATCCTTTGCGTTGTTTCAAGTGCCAACGTTTTGGACATTCGCAGAATGCTTGCAGGGGCAAACTGACTTGCGCACAATGCGCAGCAGTTGGCCACGATAACTCGAACTGCACAGCAAAGGAGAGATGTGTCAACTGCCAGGGCGACCATCCCTCCTTTTCTCGAAATTGTCCTCAATGGGTACTTGAAAAAGAAATCACCACTGTAAAAGTAAAAAATAACTGTTCATTCCCTGAGGCTAGGCGACAAGTTGCCTCTCGATGTCCTAAATCTGGTGTTAGCTATGCAACCGCAGCAAAGAAAGTCACCAAATCAATCAGTACTCAAACTGAAACTATTTCACTTCCCTTGACTAGATTACCCCTATTACCAACCTTGAAGCCAAAATCTTCATCAACATCAACTATTAAGAAAAAAGCTCCTTCGGCTAAATCTAAAGCCTTCAAGGCTTATAAGCTAAAATCCTCTAGGGAGGGTTCTTCTAGACCCTCCATATCCACCCGTAAAGCCTTGTCCCTGGAGGCTGACGCTGTTTCCTTACATCCCTCGGACGAAGACTTATCGCTCGAGGAGATGTCAGATGACATGCCTTCCAGCTCCGGGAAAGGAGCTTTTCAAATTAAAAAATAACTTCCTTTGTTTCTTGGAACTGCCATGGTTTGCGTTCCCATCTTGATGACATCAAGTCTATAATTTCAGCCTATAACCCCGCATGTATTGCACTTCAGGAAACATTCCTGAAGTCCCACAATAATTTATCCATGCGTGGGTTTAAAAGCTTTAGAAAAGACTGTGGTGACGATGGTGCAGTGTCTGGAGGTGTTTGCATTTTAACATCCAACAACTATCCCTGCACTGCCCAGCATTTAAATACTACACTACAGGCTGTAGCTGTGCGAATTCACACATCATGCTTGTTAACAGTCTGTAGTTTGTATTTGCCACCGCATGATGTCATCCGCCAAGAGGAACTCGATACATTAATAGATCAGCTGCCAACACCATTTCTGTTGTTAGGTGACTTTAACGGCCATAGTTCTTTGTGGGGAAATGATAATACTAATTCTCGCGGTCGGCAGATAGAGCGGTTTATTTCAGAAAACAGTCTCTGTCTGCTTAATACCGACGAGAAGACTTATTTCCATGTACCCACAAGAACATTTCATTCTCTCGATCTGGCCATTTGTTCTCCATCTCTTCTGCCATTGTTAAATCTAATAGTAGGAAATGATCTGCATAACAGCGATCATTTTCCTCTCGTCATCTCCCAGACTGGAGGTAGTAGTGTAAGACAACGCTTACCTACTTACGTGTACAGTCGGGCAGATTGGACGCTATTCACACAATTGGCAGTTGTTGATAATGAAATGGTTATGATCGATGATATTGATGATGCTATATATAAGGTCACCAAAGCAATATTAAATGCAGCTGATGCATCTATTCCTAAGAGTTCCTTTACAACACACAGGCGTTGCAAACCTTGGTGGAACAAAGAATGTCAACAAACTTATAGAAAACAAAGGAAGTTATGGGGGTTATTTAGGAGATACCCCACAACGGAGAATCTTGTCGCCTTTAAGAGAGCAAGAGCTCTAGCTCGCAGAGCTCGTCGTCGAAGTCAGAAGGAATCCTGGTCTCGCTATGTATCCTCAATTACTTCTTCCACATCCAGTAAGCAGTTGTGGAGAAGAGTGAAAGCAGCCAATGGAATATATAGAGAATTTTCAATTCCTATTTTGAAATCCGGAGCTGCTATATACTCTTCTCCTAAGGACATCGCTAACGTCCTTGGTGAAACCTTTGCTAGCGTCTCAAGCAACGACTCTTATAGTCCTTCGTTCTTAAGGACAAAGAGTCGTGCTGAGCGAACACCAATTCGTTTCAACCATGGACAAGCCTTGCCTTACAACTGTGAATTTCGGATGTTGGAATTGAAGAGAGCATTACAGCAGGCCCATGATACTAGCCCAGGACCAGATGGAATCAGCTATCAAATGCTTCGTCATTTAAATCCAGATTCCTTGTTGAACATACTTTATCTATTCAATAGGATCTGGACTGAAAATAAATTTCCATCACTTTGGAGCGAAGCAATAGTGATTCCAATCCTTAAGGCTGGTAAGGATCCTTCTGTTCCTTCAAGTTATCGACCAATAGCTCTGACGAGTTGCTTGTGTAAGACTCTCGAACGTATGGTCAATGCCCGCCTCATCTATGTCTTAGAAATAAATAAATATATCCATATCAATCAGAGTGGCTTCCGTAAAGGAAGGTCCACTCTTGATAATATTACATACCTGGAAACGCAGATCCGCAATGCATTTGTGCGGAGGAATCATCTCGTTTCCATTTTCTTCGACATAGAGAAGGCTTATGACCGTACGTGGCGTTATGGAATTCTCCGTAGGATGTACGATTTTGGCTTTAGGGGTAATTTGCCGATATTTATACAAAACTTTTTACGCTCCCGTGGTTTTAAAGTTCGGATAGGAACATTTTATTCTGATTATTTTAATCAATCTGAGGGTGTACCTCAAGGTTGTATATTGAGTGTCACCCTTTTTATCCTTCATATTAGCAGCATACTCCATAAATTATCACCTTCTGTTTATGGTACATTGTATGTTGATGACTTGCAGATATCTTGTGAAGGGTCTAACATGAATTTAATTGAGAGACAATTACAAACATCTGTTAATAAAATTGCTGCATGGTGTGCTGAGAATGGCCATACACTATCTCCTAGCAAGAGCAAATGTGTCCATTTCTGCAGGAAGACTAGCCTCCACAATGATCCCGTTATTCGTATAAACAACACACCTATACCAGTGGTCAGTGAGGTAAAATTCCTCGGAGTGATATTTGACCGTAAATTAACCTTTCTTCCGCATATATTATATCTGCGGAAGAAGTGCGAGCGATCGCTCAATATCCTCAAGGTGCTTTCAAATACATCTTGGGGTGCTGATCGCACGTCACTCCTCCGAGTTTACCAATCACTAATTTTATCTCGCATAGACTACGGTTGTGTTGTTTATGGATCCGCTAGGGTCTTCTGTTTTACACAGATTGGACACTGTCCATCATTCTGCTCTGAGAATATGTACAGGCGCATTCCGCACATCACCCGTCCAGAGTCTATATGCAATTTGCCAACAACTGCCCTTAGACCTGAGACGAATGCAGCAGTCTCTCAATTATTATGCTAAGATCATGTCTGACCCTCATCATCCATCACGTGCCATGATTCCTACATCTGCCCTTAAAAGACTTTATAATGCTCGTCCAAGGAGCATTCCACCTTTTCTCATTAGAATAAAATCCCATCTCATATTGTCTGACCTGCATGACGTTCGAATAACTGCCACAAATCGAACTTCACATCCACCCTGGTATGAGCCACAATGTAGAATAATCAATCCCTTTGCAGAATTCAAAAAATCCGACACATCTCCTATTGTTTTCCATCAGCTCTATTCTTCTCATCGCTGTCAGTTTGATTCTTATCAACCTATATTTACAGATGGTTCAAAATCTGCAGGACATGTTGGCTGTGGAGTTTATATTGATAATATAGCTCTTAGTTACAGCCTTAATATGTCCTGCTCCATCTTCACTGCTGAAGCAACTGCTATACTAAGTGCGCTTCAGTATGTGGGTAGTAAAGAATCACATAAATTTTGTATTTACACTGACAGCATGAGTGTATTAGAAGCTGTGGAGAATATTAATGTCAACTTTCACCCTGTTGTGTCGGAGATTTTTTGCACATTAGACTCTCTGAAGTGCAAGGGATTTGATATTATCATTTGTTGGATCCCAGGACATGTAGGTCTTGATGGTAACGAGAGGGCTGATGCAGCTGCAAAGTCTGCATCTACTCCACTTCAGCCTTCCGTTCCACTTTGTGATGCGAGAAAAGGTGTGAAAAGTTTTGTACATAAACTTTGGCAGGAATCATGGAGAATGCAAGTCAGCAACAAATTGTATGCCATAACTTCATCTCTCATTTCATTTCCAGTTTTAGCTTTACGGAGTGCGGATGTTAAATTAACCCGCCTTCGTATTGGACACACACGTTTCACTCATAAGCATTTATTCCTAAATGAATTAAAACCTTGGTGTGAAACGTGTGATGAACCATACACTGTGTTTCATATTTTAATTTCATGTTCTGATTTTAACCAACATCGTTTTAAATTTTTTAAAACTGATCTTTTAACGATGCGGGATTTGCTGGGCGAACCACCGCATCAAAATATTTTTGCTTTTTTAAGAAGCATTGGTTTTATAGATTATATATAATTTTAAATTAAAGATTTTTAATTATATACATATATCATTTTACAAATTTAGTTTAGTCTTCTTTATCTTATATGTTTTAGATATAATTTAACCATTTATATGTTGGGTGTTTGTCTATTTTTTATGTTAATTATCTTATAAATATTACTAATATTTTTAAAAGAATTTTAAAAGTTGATTGGTTTCAAAAAAAATATTCTGGCGCAGCTTGTCCTTATTTGGACCTTGCGCCATAAAACTCAACTAACCAACTAACCATCCCCCATTTGCTGATCGTATTGAGGGCTATTTCCGTATTTTTCTCGAGCTTTGCTCTTGAGTCACCAGCTGCGACCAGCAGCATGTCGTCAGCGAAGGCTATAAACCTCGTTTCATTCGGCATGTCCAGCCGCAATGCGCTGTCTGCAACATTGTTCCAAGGTCTTTCGCCCTACCAAGACAGAAATAACGATGTCGTGGGATCCCGATCTTTACCTGAGGTTAACGGGTAACATCCCACAATCATCATGAGCAACCGTGACCTGCTGAGGTCCCATGGGACGCTCCCATCCGCTCCGCAGCCCAACGCTTGTACTTTATTTAAGATTTAAATCACAAAGGTGGGGCACTAAGGCCTTGCTGGAACACAATATGGCTCCTGTATCATAGCAAGTCTGATATCATGTTCATTTATCGTTTGTCGTAGTTGGGCTATCGCTGAACGGCTACGTTGCAAATTTATTGCCCTACCAAGACATGAAATAGTGAACGTGAGGGGACCCCGTTCTTAACCTTTGGTTTTCGGGTTGGTATCCCCTCATCGTCAATTCCAGAGCAAGAAACACCCCCAGGGGACCCAGGGGCGTCCCCCCCGAGAACCGCAACCCAGCGATTTCTTTATTCAACAAAAGATAAAATTACATTTCTTTTACATATATATTGGCATAACGCAGTATGCTTTTATAGTGCTGGTTCTGTCCTTTTAAATTTAATTTACAATATGATAAAATATTTAAAACTATTTACAATAATTAAATTAACTAATTACAATATTAAAATATTAAAACCAAAAAACACAGTGTAAAAACATCCTAAGAACTATGTAAAATTTAAAAACAGTAAAACATTCCAATGTTTAAAAACATCCTAAAATCTTTGAATCTTTAAAACTAAAGTCAGTTCCCTAAAAACAGTAAAGTTTGTTCATAGTATCGTTCCATTTTTCATAGTCTAAAAAACTGTGCTGCTTCTAAGCTTATTCTTCTTCGCTTGATATGTCTTCTTCCTCCTCAGCCCTGACGGATGGATCCTTGCATAAATTTAGGTCCATATTTATCAGGAATTCAGTTAAGTCAATTATCTTCTTTCTTCTGTATGGACAGTTTATGCTAAATTTTATAAATTTTATTTCTGTAGTTATTTGAGGCTTTTTAAGGTGATATTTTATGGTTTGTGGGCACTGGAGCAGATAGTGGGCAGCTTTTCCAATTTCTCCGCAGATCCATTTGTTTGATTTAGCTCTATTGATCTTGGCGTAGTATATGGGGAATGGGCAATGATTTGTTAGGAAATAGTTTATATATGGATTGTCCAGGCATTTGTCTATTGCTACTACCAAGACAAGAAAGTTTGTCTTGTGGATGACATAATTTGCTCTGGAGAATAGAAACATAAATCTGGCATTGCTCAAATATAGTTTTGAATCTCGCGGGTGTTGAATAAGTGGGGAAAGAAACCTTTCTTTAAATCTCCGAAACTAAAACATGTTGGTAATTTTGCTAACGCTATTGGAAAATACTTAAGAGAATCGATGATTCTGATATCCAATGCTAGCAACTTTATTGACGTCAACATGGATCGATTAGGTATTACTTCTGGAGCATTACCTTGTTGTGATAGCCACGCCATGATAAACTGTCCATGAAACTTTAAAAAGAGCAAAAATGTTATGAAGGAAAAATATACAATTAATATTTATTTAAAATATTAATTAATAAATCAAACTAATCCTTTCATACTATGTGCTATAGCTGTGAATCCTTTGTGTTTTGGGGAAAATAGCCATTCGCAGAATTCTTTGCATGCTGAATAGCCATCGAATGTTTTTCCGAATCATTCGCATATTGAGCCGCAGCAAAATTCACAATATGTTCACCAGATGTTTGGTCCGTCTCAAAATCGAAGAATATTAGCTTATCAGAAGGTGCTTTCGGAGTAATTGGACGCAAGTAACATAAATGTTCATCGGTGCTTACAAATAGTTTACAGCATGGGCATTTATATGTTCTACATTGATACATCTAAAAAAATCAAAGCTATAAAAATACTCATGAACAGTACATTTAAAAAGCAAAATATGTTATTCGTTAATATTTACGAAACAATGTCTCATAATAAATAAGAATCTTACTCGATCGCAAATTGATAATTCACAGTTTTCCGGTTTGACTTTATGAGCTGCAAAACAAATTTCTGATTGGCATAGTCCATCACAATCATTACATCTATGACAAATCGGAGACACAATCTGATTTCAGACAAACGGGACATAGATTTTGACACCTGTGATCCTGAATGCGGGAAAATCCCTTTTACAGGTATCGCAATAATGGTTGACTCCGAAGAATCCTTTCAGTGATTTAATCACGTCATAGTGATTATCGTGCCATTATTATCGGCAACACAATCTGATTTCAGACAAACGGGACATAGATTTTGACACCTGTGATCTTCAATGCGGGAAAATCCTTTTTTACAGGTATCACAATAATGGTTGACTCCGAAGAATCCTTTCAGTGATTTAATCACGTCATAGTGATTATCGTGCAACTATTATCGGCAACACAATCTGATTTCAGACAAACGGGACATAGATTTTGACACCTGTGATCTTCAATGCGGGAAAATCCCTTTTTACAGGTATCACAATAATGGTTGACTCCGAAGAATCTTTTCAGTGATTTAATCACGTCATAGTGATTATCGTGCAACTATAAATTTACCCTGTCGGAGGAACACGTTTTGCCCTTATAGGTAACGTAAAATTAGGAAAAAGATATCTATTTAAATGAAAATTATCAATATAATGTAAGTCGTAACAAAGTAAAAATATAGATATGTTATTTATTTTATAATTGAAAATATTTAAAAAAATCTAATTTTCATATATAATTAAACGTAAATATTAAATTATCAACATTCTTAAAATTATACCACATACAATATACCACGGTTTTAAACTATTTAAACAAAGAGTAAAAAAATATGTTTAGTTATATACAAATGTATTTTTTCTTGAAGTGCGTAATTACTCATGATATTTATTTACTTAAAAAATAAGTAAAGCAGCAAACTTACTCGATTCAAGTTGGCAGATAAGGACACTTCAACCTTGGATATTTAGATGTTCTTCAAATTGAGCTATTTCTTTATACGAGCAAGGACCAATATCAACTTTTGCTGCTGTGCGCAGTTCTCTTGCTATGAGAGCTGGTCTGCGGCGCTCTTTCAAAGTATTAATAGGTCTATGATCTATTTTCATGCGTGCTGCAGCATATACAATCGCTTTAGCACAACACAATCCTTCATCGTCGTACGGAACACATAAAAGATTTTTTTGCAGACGATCGATTTGAATATTTGTGACTTTCCTGTTTGTTTTCCCCGCACTTATCGGTCTTTCAATGACTATAACATCGATTGCGAATCCACAGTCTAATCGGATTTTATCTTTTAAATGAAGAACTTTCATTATTTTCGATAAAATCGTTTCCACAGTCAAAGTGTTCCCAGGCATGAGTGACGTTCAAATTGGAGATGATAATTCATCACCTTGGATGCAGAAAAGAATTAGGTCTGTAGGCCTCAAATTTCTTAATGTGCGATCCAGTAAATTTTGAAAAGTTGCCGTACAGATTCAATTACTGTTAACATCGGTTTCCCAAATATTAATGCAGAAATCGCAAAGTGCAACTACATTAAAAGCTTTAGTTCTATACTGCTCAAAACAATTAAAGGATATTGCGGTGTTAGGTGGATCTTGTGACTGGGAAACTTTTTAGCTGATTGATACATGGTCGACAGACGTTAGGTTATATGAGAATAAATTACACATGTTTGATAGAAAAAATTAATTTTATTGCGCATTTGTGTACAAAAGGAAAAAAACACAATTTGTGCATATGAGAAAAAAAAGAATATGAAATGGTGTTGTCTTCAAAAGAAGTCATTTTCAGTAGGGTGTATGGTTTCCATGGACGCCAGCAACGTTGAACACCTTTGAGGCATGGAGTCAATGAGGCTATTAATCATGAGTTCGGGTATTCTGTCCCATTCTTTCAGAAGAGCTCTTTCCAGTTCTTGGAGAGTTTGTGGGGGCGGTTAGTGGCCAGCAACTCGTCTTCCCAGAGCGTCCTAAACATACTCTATTGGATTCATGTCTGGAGAACATGCTGGCCATTCCATTCGTACGATTCCTTCCTTGAAAAAGAAATCCTCCACCAGGTTAGCACGACATGGCCTGCAGTTATCGTCCAATAAAAAGAAGTCATCTCCGATTTCTGCAGCGTAAGGGACTACAATAGGTCTGAGGATCTCATCCTTATATCGGCGACCAGTCAGAGGTCCATCTCGAATGATATAGAGGTCTGTGCGCATGTCACTGGAGATCCACCATATACCAACACTCCCCCGACAAATCTGATACTTTCTTGCACGAACGCTGGATTATTCCTACTTCCACGGTCCCTCCAGGTGAAAATACGCCTATTACCAGGATGAACAGAAAAACGGGACTCGTCAGAAATAAGAACATTGCTCCATTCATTTCTCCTCCAGTTCACATGCTCTGTTGCCCACTCCCTGCGGTCGCGACGATGTCTTGATGTTAGCTTAACACATACCATCGGTCGGTGAGCATACAGACCTACACCATGGAGCCGATTTCGGACAGTCTGAGTTGAAACCCTGATAACAGTAGCCGAGCGAAGGTGTTAGAGAAGAGTTGCTGGCTGTCATATTTCGGTGTCTCCGAGCCGTTAACACTAAATAACGATCTTCATTGGGTGTGTTTGCCTGTCTGTGACCTTGCACTGGTCTTCGGCCTGCACTTCCGGTGTCCAAAAAACGGTTCCAGATCCTGGAAATCATACCTTGTGACACTCCAATGGCTTGCTCTACTCGGGCTTGAGTTTGGCCCCTTCTAAACTACCTACAACTCCAAGCTTCTGAATCGGTTAAATGATTTCGCTGAGACATCGTACTCATCGAAACAAAGCAGGCACTGAATACCGATCTTCCTTGTATTCATTGCCTCAGTTGAAAGTCAAATTTCATTCACTGCTTCTGAAGTGACGTTTTTGACGTCGAACTCAAAATTAACATACTCTACAGTTATGAAAATCAGAAAAATTTTCATTTGTGATTCTCTTCTTCCATTTTCAGCAAAAAAATTCGTTTATATCTTTATTTTATGTAAAACTTACAATATTCTTTAATTGTTTTGAGCAATGTAGTATTTAGAACAATATCTTTAAGAATTCTAATAGTTACCTTTGCAAAATTGTTTGTATTATTTTGCCTTGTTACCAGTGACTTGCGTTCTAATAACTGCCATGTAACCTTCCTTTCATAAAATGAAAGAAATCTTTGGAAAAATGCTGGATATTTAAAAACTTCATTGACGACATCTTTATAAGCTGTGGCAGGTATATTTTCTTCATTTGCATACTCACCAAAAAATAAATAACCATGAGAATATAGAAATATTGCGATAATTTTATAGAAAGCAAAAAGCAAACATTAAAATTTCCAAGTACAGTGGAACAGTCTGCAAATATTTAAATTTAAGCAAAATTAAAAACTACTCTCTGCTTTATAGTAAATACCTTGAATTTCTAATAATTATTGTATATTTTATGCTTTCTTTAAACTTAGTTTTCAAAGTAAACACATATTATAAATATCATATTTTTTTGAATATAATCACAGATTATCTGTTAAAAAAATATGAAATTTCGCTATGCATATTTAAATTTTAAATTAGATTTACAAACTCATTTAGTCTTTCTTAATACAGCTTCAAATATTAAGGAATGAAACAAAATGAAAATAAATTATTCAGTTTGAACAAAATGTGTTTATAACAAATAATGCAAAAAAAGTAAGTTTAAACAGACAACAATACTTAAAAATCAATGATCTTAAGTTTATAAAAAGATTCATAAATTATTATTTGTGTAAATTACTTTCAGAATTACTAACTATAATATAATAATTATTTATCCTCTATTTTCATGCTATGTTCAACTATGCTAGTAATTTACTTGTGACTGTATTGGATTTAAAGAGGAATTTGCCCAGTTACAAAAATCTTCCCCTACAAAAATGCATTTTCGTGACAACGAATAGCTTCTGCTGGTCCCAAGCCAGAATCAAAGTACCCAAAAAACTTTTCCTTCACCTAAAGAAAATTAAAATTTATAAATCTCATTCACACATAATATGTATTATTTGACTAAATAAATAATAGAATTAGTCTTACATTATCAATGACTCTTAACATTCTTAATGCTTCGTCAGTACTAGTATTATGCAAATGACTCAGAGAAACTTATTTCTCCAACCAAAGGTGAAGTTAATTTAAGAAAATGATTTTTTTGAAAAGTATCTTTAGTAATTTTTTTAGTAACAATTTTTAAAGTAGCTGTGCTCTTAGCATTTCTTTTAGAATTCTTTGATTTATTCGACTTGCTATGTTCCATGTTTCATTAAATTCCATTCTATGAAACAAATTTAGCTAAAGTTAATTTAAATAAATAGAAATACTAAAAACAGATCAGAATATATATATTAAAAAAAAACATTTCTAAATGCTTCATTGTATTTTTTGTGTTGAGAAACACTTATTTAAAGCAGTGAAAATGATTTAAAAACATGTGTCATGAATATTAATATAGTAAAAAACAGTTATATACTTAATATATATATATATATATAATCATCAAAATATTTACCTCTGAATACTGGTACTGGAAATATATGTTATCCATTCTGTATTGGTTATTTGCGAAAATGTATTTTTAAAATCCTCGGCTTCGCTTCAATCTGGTAGGTTAACCATAATAACGGCGATTTCTTTCGAAGATTTCCTATCATCGACCACGCAAACTCCATATTTCTCTTTTTAACTTGGGTAGTATTACATCGTTTAATAGATTAGTTTAATTTATATTTACTGTCATATTAGAAAAATAGTAGAATATGATTAGTTACTAACTGAGCATAGAAAATTTACACATTAGAACGCGTAATTATAAGCATGATATGGGGATTAAGGGAATAGCTTGTGACTTCATTCGTGAGTGTCGTAAGGGAGAACTCAGATTTTCACCAGTGTTTTCTCTACATATAGCTCTGAACATCTCAGGATATCACTCTCTACAAAGTGATGCTCACAAACGTGAAAAAACAGAAGAAAAACTCTATTAAGATAAATGTAAACTATATTCAGTTGAATTCCCTAAAACACTTAAAAAAGTTGTTTTCATAACGTGGTAAAACTTAATTTACCAATGATTAAATATAAATCGATTAATTATATAGGGAATATTTTTTTAATAATTGTGAAAGCTATTCAAAGTTTTACAAATTAGAAACAGGTTAACTATAGAATGAGAATTTTTATAAGATGAAAAGAACATACAATTATGATTGATTGAAATAATGTTAACTTTAATATTTCTTATATGCATGCCGCAACAAGCGTGCGTTTTAAATTAAAAAAAATCTATTTCACTAACGATTTAATTATAGTTATTTTAAATAAATAGTATGAGACTTATCCTAGAATTTTTTGACATTTTTAGATTTTCTAGGGGAATCTTCTTATCATATATTCATTTTTAGGAAAACTGAAGACAGATACCTTTGATTCTCCATCGTAGTTCAATCGGTAATTGACAATTGAACACTTGAACGACATTTTTATAAAATTTCTTGAAATAATATAATACCTTTAATGAAATTTTTGAGACAAGGCACACGTGAATCATTAACTCCCTACAGAGACTGAAATAAGTCGTCGAGCAGGCGACAGGAAATAGAAATAGAAATTTCAACTTAAGGGGGTCGTTGGTCAGCCTTATGTGCATGACTTATTCCAGAAAAAAGTTTTCATGCGCAGGCCTTGTCTTTAGGGGGTGTTGGAGTAGTTTATTTCTCAACTGAGGCAAGCAGAATTGAATGGCAGTATAGATCTTCAAGTAAGAACAATTAGAAAGTGCACTTCTGTTTACAGAATAATAAACTTTTCTCTCAATAAGTATATTAAAATATTAGAGTTTGATCATAATTTTTGTTATTAACATTACTATTAAATTCGTAACAAAATATCCAATATCTCATTTATTGTCTTAGTCTAGGTAAAGAAAGGTGTGTATGTATAGTAGTTGATTTGGTGTAATATTAACAAATGAGGAACATGTGTATCTTATAAAATTATTTCTTCTGCAATTTAAGCTATGTTTTTAAAACAACATCGTGCACGACATTGATGCAGAATAACACCAGGAAACTCCAAGATACAACTACCTAGAAATGTCATAAACGCATCAACTGTATTGTTTTCTGTTGCCTTGTGCAAGGCAGCATCCACCTCCATTACACGTACATGTCTTAGAAACTAATAATTGTATTCATAAGAATCACAGAGTGGCTTTCGTAAAGGAAGATCCACTCTTGATAATATGACACACTTGGAAACACAAATCCGCAACGCTTTTGTGCGGAGAAACCATCTGGTTTCCATTTTCTTTGACATAGCGAAGAAGAGCATTTGAGAAGGCATACGACCGTACATGGCGATATGGAATTCTCCGTACATTATATGATTTTGGCTTTCGGGTTATCTGCCGATATTCCTACAAAATTTTTTATGCTCCCGTGGTTTTAAAGTACGTATTGGAAACTATACTTCCAATACTTTTACACAATCTGAGGGTGTTCCTCAAGGCTCTATTTTAAGTGTCACACTTTTTAGCTTATTCATCAGTAACATGCTTTATCAAATTCCATCATCAGTACATGGTGCTTTCTTTGTTGATGACCTGCAAATATAATGTGAGAGGTCTAATATGCGGATAACTGAGAGACAATTACAAACAGCTGTTAATAAACTAGCTGCATGGTGTGCTGAGAATGGCCACAATTTATCTCCAAGCAAAAGCAGATGCCTATTTCTGTAGAAAGACGCCTTCATAATGATCCCATGATAAATATCAACAACACTCCAATACAAGTAGTCAATGAAATAAAATTCCTGTGTATTATCTTTGACCGAAAATGAACTTTGTTGTAAGAATTAAGAAACGCAATTTTGAATTATCAACCTCTTACTATATAGAAATCAAGTGAAACTGATCAATCTGCTTGTTTCAAGTAGTATAAAGAAATGGATTAGACTGTCATACATAGAAATAAATGTTATTAATAATGACAAAACTGTTAGCAGCAAATTTTAAAAATTATCTTTATTTCCAAAACTTTTACGCTATACAATGAAAAGAAAGAAATGGAACAACAATATTTGATACAATATTTTATTTGTCTCTGTTTTTGCATCTAAACAATTGAAATCATTAACATGATTGATAATTAAAATTCTAAGAATTTAAAAGTCAAACTTGTGTATCCACTCGTCCAATGAATAATTAAACTTTATCTGTGTTAGGATATGCTTAGAAAGTATAATTTAGTAGAATACATTTAAGTCACTTTAATTAAACACACATCCCCCTCAGGGGGTTTACCTTCTTTAGGTAAACACGGGTGTCACAATCCCGAGGTACCCCAGTGATCTGTCCTCCTCTTTCTTTTCTTCTCTTCTCTACTCTTCTGCTTTTTCTTCCTCTTCTCCCTCAGTTGTGGTTGCCTCGTAAGAGGTTGAGGGCTCCCCTTGAGTAGCTTTCGCCACTCTGTTGCTATTAGCTACTCTTGAGGACTAAATCACCCACGTGTTTGCCGTGCGTGGAGACCCGTGTCCCTGGAAAGGAGGATCCTGGTAATTGAGGCCTCCAGAGACCAACACATTGCTTTGGCCTCTGCTTCAGGTAAACGGGAGGTGTGTTGTGGTCCTCAGCACATCAATCGGCTTTATGGATCAAGCGATCGGTACATCTACTGGGTGACTCGTTAAGGGTGGAGGCCACTTCAGGGATGTACTGTGAGCGTATAGGACCTGGCTAGCACTGGTGCAGCTGGTCTGCATCCCCTTGTTGGACTCGGTGGTGGGTGGTGCGGTCAGGTCCCGAAATTTTAACTTTATATACATGGAAAAATATAAGTCTTTCCTCCCACGGGAGCATCTGTTGAATGATAGCAATTGTAAATATTTTATAATTAAAAGAAAGGAGGGTTCATTTGAAAAAGTGTCCCCCTTTCTCATTCAAAAAGGAATATCGGGTTTTGTAGGAGAAGTGAGGAGTATCCGGAAATTAAGATCAGGTGACCTTTTAGTAGAGGTTGCAAACTCTACTCAAGCAGACACAATCATTAATATGCGACTGATGGCAAATATGGAAGTAACTGTCTTGCCTCATGGAAATTTGAATTTTTCACGTGGAGTGATTTCCGCCAGGGATTTGTTGAATACTTCGACAGATGAAATTCTGGATAATTTGCAAAGTCAAAAGGTCTGTGGCGTTGAACGCATTAGAGTCAGAAGAGATGATAAGTTTATTGATACTAAACATCTCATTCTGACCTTTGCGACCCCAGACCTTCCTGACAACATTAAAGTTGCATACATGAATTTACCTGTTCGACAGTATATTCCAAATCCCTTGCGATGTTTCCAATGCCAGCGCTTTGGACACTCGAGGAATGCTTGCAGAGGCAAACCCACCTGCGCTCGCTGCGCGGTGGTTGGCCACGATAGCTCGAACTGTACAGCCAAGGAGAGGTGTGTCAACTGTCATGGTGACCACCCCTCCTATTCTCGAAGTTGTCCTCAGTGGGGTTTTGAAAAAGAAATCACCACGATTAAAGTGAAAAATAAATGTTCATTTCCTGAGGCGAGGAAAATAGTTACCTCTCGTACGCCACAGTCTGGAGTGAGTTATGCGGCCGTAGCCAAAAAGGTCACCAAATGTATGAGTACACAAACGGATACTCTGCCACCTTCTTCTATAGGATTGCCCCAATTAAAATCTCAAAAGCTAAGATCGTCACCTCCTACTGTTCGAAGAGCTCCAAGTACAAAAACAAGAGGCTTTAAGGCCTCTAAATTAAAATCTGCAAAGGAGGGTCTTACAAAATCCTCCTTATCCACCCGTAAAGTTTTGTTAACTCTGGAATCGGACGCTGTCAAACTTCATCCCTCGGATGATGATTTTTCATTCGAGGAATCAATGGAGGACATGCCTTCCGGCTCCGGAGGAGGAGCTCTTCTGTTTAAAAAATAACTTCCTTTATATGTTGGAACTGCCATGGTTTGCGTTCACACTTAGATGACATCAAGTCTATTATATCTGCTTATAACCCCGCATGTATAGCACTTCAGGAAACTTTCCTGAAGTCTAGCAATAACTTTTCCATGCGTGGGTTTAAAAGTTTTAGGAAAGACTGTGGTGATGATGGTGCAGTGTCTGGAGGTGTTTGCATATTAACATCCAATAATTTCCCCAGCACTCTCCATCCATTAAATACTACTCTACAGGCTGTAGCTGTAAAAATACATACTTCAAGCTTAATTACAGTCTGTAGTTTATATTTACCACCACATGATGTCATCCGCCAAGAGGAACTTGATGCATTAATAGATCAGCTGCCAACACCATTTCTGTTGTTAGGTGACTTTAACGGCCATAGTTCTTTGTGGGGAAATGATGATACTAATTCTCGCGGTCGGCAGATAGAGCGGTTTATTTCAGATAATAGTCTCTGTCTGCTTAATACCGACGAGAAGACATATTTCCATGTACCCACAAAAACATTTCATTCTCTCGATCTGGCCATTTGTTCTCCATCTCTGCTGCCATTGTTAAATCTAATAGTAGGAAATGATCTGCATAACAGCGATCATTTTCCTCTCGTCATCTCCCAGACTGGAGGTAGTAGTGTAGTACAACGTCTACCTACTTACGTGTACAGTCGGGCAGATTGGACGTCATTTACACAATTGGCAGTTATTGATAATCAAATGGTTTTGATCGAGAATATTGATGAAGCCGTTAGAAAAGTCACTAAAACAATTATAAATGCAGCTGATAGAGCAATACCCAAAAGTTCCTCTATACCCAAGAGGCGTTGCAAACCTTGGTGGAGTAAAGAATGCCAACAAACTTACAAAAAGCAAAGGAAGTTATGGGGGATATTTAGGAGGTACCCCACAACGGAGAATCTTATCGCCTTTAAGAGAGCTAAAGCATTAGCTCGCAGAGCACGTCGTCGAAGTCAGAAGGAATCCTGGTCCTGCTATGTATCTTCAATAACATCTTCAACTTCCAGTAAGCAGTTGTGGAGGAGGGTGAAAGCAGCCAGTGGAATTTATAGAGAATTTTCTATTCCTATATTAAAATCCGGAGCTGCTATATACTCTTCTCCTACGGATATTGCTAACGTCCTTGGTGAAGCATTTGCTAACGTCTCAAGCTCGAACTCTTATAGTCCTTCGTTTTTGAGGGCTAAGAGTCGTGCTGAGCGAGTACCAATTCGCTTCAACCATCGACAAGTCTTACCGTACAACTGTGAATTTGGAATGTTTGAATTGAAGAAAGCTTTACAGCAGGCCAAAAACACCAGTCCGGGACCTGATGGAATCAGTTATCTCATGCTTCAACATTTAGGTCCAGACTCCCTGTTGAACTTACTTTACCTTTTCAATAGGATCTGGACTGAAGATGAATTTCCATCTCTATGGCAGGAAGCAATAGTGATTCCTGTCCTAAAGGCTGGTAAAGATCCTTCAGATCCTTCAAATTATCGACCAATTGCTCTGACGAGTTGCTTATGTAAGACTCTCGAACGTATGGTCAACGCCCGTCTCGTATATGTCTTAGAAAAAAATAAATGTGTACATATTAATCAGAGTGGCTTTCGAAAAGGGAGATCCACTCTTGATAATATCACATATTTGGAGACCCAAATCCGCAATGCTTTTGTGCGGAGAAACCATCTGGTCTCCATTTTCTTTGACATCGAGAAGGCATATGACCGTACATGGCGTTATGGAATTCTCCGTTCACTATATGATCTTGGCTTTCGGGGTAATCTTCCGATATTCCTTCAAAAATTTTTAAGCTCCCGTGTTTTTAAAGTTCGTATTGGAACTGTACTTTCCAATACTTTTATTCAAGCCGAGGGTGTTCCCCAAGGCTCTATTTTAAGTGTCACTATTTTTAATTTATTCATCAGTAACATCCTACATCAATTACCACCTTCAATAAATGGTACACTCTATGTTGACGACCTGCAAATATCATGTCAGGGTTCGAATATGCGGTTAATTGAGAGACAACTGCAAACAGCAGTTAACAAGCTTGCTGCATGGTGTGCTGAGAATGGCCATACTTTATCTCCTAGCAAGAGTAGATGTGTCCACTTCTGTAGAAAGACTAGCCTTCACAATGATCCAGTTATTAATATCAACAACATCCCAATACAAGTAGTCAATGAAATAAAATTTTTGGGAATAATCTTTGACAGAAAATTAACCTTTCTTTCGCATGTTTTGTATTTGCGGAAGAAGTGTGAGCGATCGCTTAATATCCTCAAGGTGTTGTCAAATACATCTTGGGGTGCAGATCGCACATCACTACTTCGAATTTATCAGTCATTGATTCTATCCCGCATTGACTACGGGTGTGTTGTTTATGGATCGGCTAGATCTTCTATTTTACGAAGACTGGACACAGTTCATCACTCTGCTTTGAGAATATGCTCTGGGGCATTCCGCACATCACCCGTCCAGAGTCTATACGTTGTATGCCATCAACTACCGTTAGACCTGAGACGAATGCAGCAAACCCTCAATTATTACGCAAAAATTATGTCGATCCCACATCACCCATTACGTTCCATGGTTCCTAATGCCTCTCTTAAAAGACTGTTTGATGCTCGACCAATGAGCATCCCACCTTTTCTCACAAGAGCCAAATCATATCTGTGGCTCACAGACCTATGTGATGTTCGGATAGAGTCTATTGATAATTTTTCTCATCCGCCTTGGTATGATCCAACCATTAATTTTAATAACTCTTTTGCTCAGTTTTTAAAATCAGACACAACACCTATTGTTTTTCAAACGCTATTTTCCTCCCATCGCTGTCAGTATCAATCATACACACCTGTATTCACGGATGGTTCAAAATCAGCAGGACACGTGGGCTGTGGAGTTATTATAAATAACACAGTTTTTAGTCACAGTCTACATTCGTCCTGCTCCATCTTTACTGCTGAAGCCGCAGCTATCTTTTATGCGCTTCAGCTTGTGAATACAGATGAACATCGTCAATTTTGTATATATACTGACAGCATGAGTGTATTGAAAGCATTGAGAAACAATAGTTTTACTTGCCATCCTGTTGTGTCAAAGATTTTTAGAGCATTAGATTCCCTTGCTGGCAAGGGATATGATATTATATTTTGTTGGATACCAAGTCACGTAGGTCTTGATGGAAATGAGAGAGCGGATGCAGCAGCAAAGGCTGCATCAGATCCAATATTACCATCGGTCCCTCTCTCAGATGTGAGAAAGGCTATAAAAAGTTTTATATATGGTCTATGGCAGGAATCGTGGAACTTGCAGGTCGTCAACAAATTACATACCATTTTCCCATCCGTCACCTCATTATCAGTTTTACCGTTACGAAGGGCTGATGTTAGATTAACTCGCCTTCGTATCGGACACACACGTTTCACACACAAACATTTGTTTTTAAGTGATTTAAATCCATGGTGTGACGCGTGTGATGAACCATTTTCTGTTTATCATATTTTAATCTCATGTCCTACTTTTAACGTCTACCGTTTTAAATTTTTTAAAACAAACCTTTTAACTTTATTTGATTTGCTGGGGGAGCCACCCCACAGGAACCTATTTGCTTATTTGAGAGCAATAGGTTTTTTAAATTTTATATGATTTGTGTTTATACATTTTGGGATTTTATATATATTTGATTTATCTTATTTAATATATACATTTTAATAAACTTATACACTGATTTTTGTGTTTTAATATTTTAATGTTGCTGGGGTTTAAATATATATACAGGAAAAAAAATAAAAATACTACTTTAAAACTTCATTGTTGGCGCAGCATGTCCATTTTTGGACCTTGCGCCATAAAAACCAACCAACTAACTAACTTAAACACACATCATTGCAAATATTACATAATATTTAAGGTTTTTGTACAAAATGTATTATTTTACATGTATTTGATTCTTCTTAATTAAACACGTTTTATCGCATGTTATCCAAATTTAAAACTAAACACATTATAGCAATTAATAATATGTTATAAGAATTTAAAAAAAAATTACATACACATTTTTAATTATAAAGCTCTTACCGTACAGTATTCTATCTAAGTTGATTTATTTTCTTGTTTCTAGTAACCTAAAGATATGAATTAAGACTGACAAAGATAGAAATAAATTGTGTATAAATGACAAAATTTTTTGCCACGATCTTGTAAATTATCTTTTATTTCCTCTTTTTCTAATCTAGACAGTGAAAAGACAAGAAAGAAATGAAGAGACAATAATTCATATATTAATATTTCATTTCTCTTTTTACATATAAACAATAGAAATATTTAAAGTGACTGATAAAGTGTAAATTCTAAGAACCTGAAAAGCATATTTAAATTGTCAATTCAGTATACACAAAATATCTAGTACTTTTTACAATGTATAGACTCATTTTTCTTTAATTAAACATACATTATATCACATTACCCAAGCATCAATAGTCAATATTGGCTAATTGCAGTGTTTGGTAATTACGGAATATTGCCGAATTATGGTGTTAATTTAATTTTATATAGTAGAACGTGCGTGCTACTCAATATGCAAGATTACAAATTCAAACACCCAATGGAGAACATTTTCAAAGATATGATTAGTTAACATTGTTGCACACATTTTAATTAATTAAAAATTGCACAGACAGCCATTTTAAATAAATTATATACTGCACAGTAGAACCGGCATGTTCAACCTAGTAGAAATTTTTAATTATAATTATGAATTCATTAAACATATATTATTGCTCATCGGAAATTATAGATACTCAATATTTATGGCATACGATCCTTTTTTAAGTGTCAAGGTAGTGCATTGTATAATTTTGAATTTTTGTTCACACATACCATTACTGGATATATGTTATTTTTATTTTATGTGCCCAGTAACGCTGGATCTAAAAACACACATTACATTATTATTGGATGCATGCTTTTTTTAAATTTCGATGACATCAACGGAAGCGATCATGTCACAATGGGTGATGGAAGGCAGGGTATTTTTGGTTTTTTTTATTTTTCTTTTTGTTCACACATACCATTACTGTTGTTGTTGCCCTGTACCTAGCCCTTAGATGGACTTTACCAGTTGGATAGAAGCAGCTGTCTATCCAACTGGTAAAGTCTTCGTGATTTTGAAGCAGGGAGCAAGCAGAAGATTCCCAAGACTTGACCTGCCACCCCCTGATGAATTACCTCACCTGGAGGACATTGTGGCCAGATTTAGTGTGCCCCGGCCCTCCTACCCCACAAAAACCTATTTACTTATTTGAGAGCAATAGGTTTTTTAAATTTTATATGATTTATATATACATTTTAAGATTTTATATATATTTGATTTATCTTACTTAATTTATACATTTTAAGATAACTTATGCACTGGTTTTTGTGTTTTAATGTTGCTTGGGTTTAAATATATATATATGAAAAAAAATAAGTAAAAAAAATAAATAATAATAATAAATAAAATAAAAATACTCTTCTAAAACTTTATTCTTGGCACAGCATGTCTATTTTTGGACTTTGCGCCATAAAACCCAACCAACTAACCAACCAGCCCCGGCCCTCCTTTAGCAAAAGCAACAGAACAAGTTGCAAAAATATGTGGAATTTTACACTTACAGGAATACATAGAATTACAAATGATGATAATATAATGTGAAGGAATTACAATGTAAAAATACAAAGGATTACAAATAATGACTAAAAACACACTGAAAAAAAAAAGAATTTGAAGTGGAGCTCATAAATCAAAAACAGTCTATTGAAAAGAGTCCATTAAAATAAGTTAAAGCTGCTAATTACTTAGTAAAGTCTAAGCACTTAGGCTAAGTCTTTAAGTCCAAGTACTTAGGCTTGGGATATTAGCAGAGGAGGGTCACTGATGATCCTTCTTGAGCTACGTGAATAAGCACTCTTGATTAATTAGGAAGTCCAATAGTTGGTTTAGTTTTCGTCTAGAGGTCTTGTTAGAGAGTACGGCTCGTTTCCAGTTAATAACCCACTGTTTAACAGGGGTTGATAAATGCCATGTGAAAGTGAGTGGGTAGACCGTGAGATAGTGTATTGGGTCTCCCTCGTTACCACAAACTCGTTACCACACAGGTACAATTTGGGGTGTCCGTTAGACCCACCCTGTAAAAGTAAGTAGGGAATGGGCCATGGCCGGTTATGAAAAGGATTTCATTCCTGGTCCAATTTAAAGATTTGATGGAAACTGTAGAGATAATTTCATGTACTAGACGACCAGTAGAAGCGTTGGACCAGTTGTCCTGCCATTTCTCCTTGATCCAGTTGTGTAGAGTGTGCTTGACTGAACAGCGTGGTAGGGGGAGGTCTACATGATGAACAGAAGAAGAAGCTGCCGCTTTTCCCTCCATGTCAGCTGCCTCATTACCCTCTATTCCAACATGAGCTTTGACCCATCGAAGTTGGATAGAAGGAAAGTCCAGCAGGTAACTTTGAAGTGATCTGACGAGAGGGCTTGATGAAGACGGATTGCAGCTCGATTTGAGAGCTGCCTGGCAGTCAGACCAAATAGTGGCATTGGTGTTCTTTAGCGTGGCAAATTTGACTGCTTTGCCTATGGCCAAAACCTCGGCTTGGAAGACAGAGTTATCTTCTCTCAGCTTTGTTTTCCAGACATGCGTCTTTACTGAACTTTTATAAGCTACAAAAGCTGAGCCGACCCCTTCTTCCAGCTTTGAACCATCTGTTAAAAATATACCATTACTGCGGTAGTATGTTTTTTTAATATACAAGTAGGTACCCAGTAACGCTAAATCTAAAAACACACATTATTATTTCATTAGATACATTATTATTGGATGCATGCTTTTTTTTAAATTTTGATGACAGCAACGGAAGAGGTTATGTCACAATGGGTGATGGAAGGCAGGGTATTTTTGATTTTTTCTTTTTCTTTTTTGTTCACACATACCATTACTGTGGATGCATGTTTTTTTATTGCATGTCCCCAGTAACGCTGGATCTATAAAACACATTTATATTTCACTAAACACATTAGTACTGGATACATGCTTTTTTTTAATTTCGATAACAGCAACATTTGATTTTTGTTTCTTTTATTAACGTTGGAGATTTCCTAAAAGATTAAAACTAAACTATATTTTTCTCAAGCTGACATTTTATTTTTCTGAAATAGTTTTGTCGCTTTTCTATAAAAATGAATAAACCTTTTTCATTGTTATTTAGTACATGAAAAATATTACTTTACTTTACTATGTAGTATTGAAATAATATATTTTTCTCACACTGTTTACATTGCACATGACACACATCTATTATAACACATAGTATATTTTAATTTTTATTTTGCACGTATCACACAACTAATATAATTATATAACAATATTGAAAATAGTTAACAGGTATAATTAAATTTTATTCAACATATTATATTAATATTTGAATTTTTACAGCACAAATTTCATGAAATTTAATTTATCAAATCACATAATACAAATTACAGATGTTTCACACGTACTTTTCACATAATAACGCATTTTTTTATTTCCTGCTTATCTTAAGCTAAAATTTACATTATCAATCTTAAGATAAGCATGGAATTAAAATACTCATTTATAAAAAACATCATTACACAATGGAAATTGCTGATGCTTGATTTTTTTCTATGTTTTTGCACATCAATTTTGAATGAATTATTATTGCTGTTGATTAAAATCACATATGTTAGAAACTGAGGGTTTGTCTTTAAGTAAAAGATTACTTGCAATACTGTTTGCCTCCCGATTTGTGTTATAGCTTCTTATATTTTTTAACTATTTAGTGAGCTTGTTTCCGTTAATTTGAATAAAACTTTTGTTTGATTATATTTTAATTTGATGGAGATTCATTGTTTTATAGGAATTTAGTAAGTAATTTTGGGGATTTGTTTTCTTTTACCCTTAAAAATGACGTTTGTGAACTTTTTTATATGTTAATCAATTTCATGCAATCACCAGGTGTAATACATTGCAGCAAATCTTTTTCTAACTGTGCCAATAAATTTTAGCCTTTTGTTTGAGCTGCGAGTAAATTGTTATAACACAATTCATTTGAGACTTTGTGAACATGTGATTCAATTTCACGAGACCTGTTTTCATTACACTCATTGATGAATAACTGATGCTCGTATAGGTTGAGAAACTTGTTTGTCAGCATTGAGTAATCTGCAAACTAAATGTATATGCTAGTATATATTTTATTGAATAATCTTATCAATACACGTACACATCATATTATGCAAGCATTCTTGGCAGAATATGCATTGCAAGGGGTACATTTGCAAATTAAATTGCTTTCTTAATTTAACCTCATAAATTTCTCCTACCGTTGTATTGGACATACCAACTATCTTGCATGTAAACACTAACTTTCGTTGTGTCTAATTTCAGACTTTCTTGATGTCTTTTACGAATAGTTGATATTTTTACAGATACTTTACTCTTGTCATTTGAAACTTATCTCTGAGAGATTTGATCGTTAATAAATTGAACTAGAGCAAATAATTAATTGTCAAGTCTTTTAACTTTTTTACCTTCAATATATGTATTTAACCGTACGGTGCATACGTTCTAAATACATATTAGTGTTTATCCCTGCTCATTTCCTATAGCAAAATCCCCATTGTTCATATCTGTTAGAATAAATTTGAAAGTACTTTGCAAATTGCATGGTATCGTTATTTTCATGAATTAATTAATAACCCCACGAAGAAGAATTTTAAAAGTTTGTTCATCTTGTTCTTCTGATTATGAGCGCAACACTTTAAATGAGTTAGCTTGCAAAGTTTGAATTTTATGTATTCTGTAAATTTTTTCTTCGCCAGTTGCGGTCTATGTGCCAAGTACATAATAATCTTTTATTTGTTTGCCCAAATACAGTACACCCAGCATTATGAAAGGAGTCCGTATCATCACTCCTAAAGACAGAGGGACATACATTTACACCAGAGCATTTTATACTTTGAAAAGCCACATGTAAATGCTTTAGAATCTGAACGATACTCAATATTAGGGCGGCAGGAAACCCTTCTCGTTTGTGATCTAACACACATAATATGCACAGATAAAAATTATAATTGTTAATACCATGAATAAAATCAAAACAAACGACATCATTGCTATGTAATTTTAACATATCTTGTTGAGCATTATTCATGATAGCGAGTAAAAAGTCTTCATTTTAAAGGCAGCTATTTGATTTAAAACCTTGTGGTTTGTAATAGGTGATTAAGGACTCTGAATTTTCTATAATTTTTACCCATGCATGTAAACTCTGTGCATCATTTCTATCTTATACGACCTGTTTTTGGAAAAATTTTTTTTTTGTTTAATATATCTCGATGATATAATGAATGTATTCGACTTAGTTTATTATCCACAGAATCATTAACATCGTTTAATATTTCGGTGATTGGTTTTTTTGTTTGTCAAGCCAATGGCTATTTCCAGACGCTCTTCATCGTTCACACGAACTTTACCTTAATCACTGGTATGACCTACGTGGGTGTTGGTGAAATCCACTTCAATTGTATTGTTGTCTGAAAAGGTAACTGCTATCATTGAAAGGCATGTTCCATTTATTTTATTTTTGTACTTAATATTTTATTACTGCTTTTGTTATTCATACGCCCATGAAATTCACCAGATCGATGGCAGTAAAAATATTCATAAATTTTACCCATTACGATATTGTGTGGTACCACTACTTTTAACATAATCAAAAATATATTCAGTATTTTTTCCACTCCAAAAATTCTATTTTAGTTTCAAATATCAAATTTTCTTTTTGGATCTAACATCATGTGTGTTACTTAGATGTTCTTCATAGCATTTTTAAAAATTAAATAAAATTTTTAACTATTTCGTGAGCTTGTTTCCGGTAAGTCGAATAAAACTTTTGTTTGATTATATTTTAATTTGATGGAGGTTCATTGTTTGATAGGAATTTAGTAAGTAATTTTGGGGATTTGTTTTCTTTTACCCTTAAAAATGACGTTTGTGAACTTTTTTATATGTTAATCAATTTCATGCAATCACCAGGTGTAGTACATTGCAGCAAATCTTTTTCTAACTGTGCCAATAAATTTAAGCCATTTGTTTGAGCTGCCAGTAAATTGTTATAACACAATTCATTTGAGACTTTGTGAACATGTGATTCAATTTTATGAGACCTATTTTCATTGCACTCATTGATGAATAACTGATGCTCGTAATCTGGAGATATAGGTTGAGAAACTTGTTTGTCAGCATTGAGTAATATGCAAACTAAATGTATATGCTAGTACACATTCTATTGAATAGTCTTATCAGTACACGTGCACTTCATATTACGCAAGCATTCTTGGCAGAATATGCATTGCAAGGGGTACATTTGCAAATTAAATTGCTTTCTTAATTTAACCTCATAAATTTCTCCTACCGTTGTATTGGACATACCAACTATCTTGCATGTAAACACTAACTTTCGTTGTGTCTAATTTCAGACTTTCTTGATGTCTTTTACCCATGCATGTAAACTCTGTGCATCATTTCTATCTTATACAACCTGTTTTTGGAAAAATTTATTTTTTGCTTAATATATCTCGATGATATAATGAATGTATTTGACTTAGTTTATTACCCACAAAATCATTAACATCGTTTAATATATGAGTGATTGGTTTTTTTGTTTGTCAAGCCAATGGCTATTTCCAGACGCTCTTCATCGTTCACACGAACTTTACCTTAATCACTGGTATGACCTACGTGGGTGTTGGTGAAATCCACTTCAATTGTATTGTTGTCTGAAAAGGTAACTGCTATCATTGAAAGGCATGTTCCATTAATTTTATTTTTGTACTTAATATTTTATTACTGCTTTTGTTATTCATACGCCCATAAAATTCACCAGATCAATGGCAGTAAAAATGTTCATAAATTTTACCCATTACAATATTGTGTGGTACCACTACTTTTAACATAATCAAAAATATATTCAGTATTTTTTTCCACTCCAAAAATTCTAATTTAATTTCAAATATCAAATTTTCTTTTTGGATCTAACATCATGTGGGTTACTTAGATGTTCTTCATAGCATTTTTTAAAAATTAAATCAATTTTATAAATACCACTTACAATTTTACAATGATTTTTATCGGTTTTAAAGTTATGTGTAATTGATATGTTAATTGAATCTTTATTAGTAAAATTTGAACACCCACCATCTAATTCTACATCAACAATTTTATCAAAAATGTCAGTAGATTCACTGTTAGAAACACACGTTTGGGTATCTGTTAATTCAACAATAATATCTTTGCCATGAATTACTGTCATCATATCAAGGCACCTTTTGTATTTGTTGACTGGCAAGTTTTTATTTTGATGGGACTATTAATATCAACATCTACATTATTTCTTCTCTTTGTCCCACACCTCTTAACAAATTTATGAATGACATTTGCATTTTTAAAAGCAATGAACTCGTCAATTGAATTGAAACGATAATATTTTTTTTCTAAAATCACTGTCGTGTACTTTCTCGTAAATGTGTTTGATATGCTAGTGACGAAAACAAAGTTTTATCGCACATATTACAGACATGAATTCTGCTGCAGTTCTTCAGTTTGAGCATGAATTTCTTTCTTATATCGCTTTAAGTTTGATTTATTATGAAACACAGCATTGCAATTATCACTTTTCTATACTTTATTGGTATATTGATTATTCAAATCCATTGTATTCTCGAAAAGAAAATAACGCACAATTAAGATCTATTAAAATTCTGAACTTATCATCAGATAAACTTTTCCTCTTTCTCGATTTCTTTAAACATCATTCAACATTTGATCTTTTTGAATGAATGCATGCTATATTTTTAAGCGAAACAGTTTTCTACATTTGGCAGCTTATCGCCGCATAAACTATTACTTTACTTCTGTGCATGCACGGTCAACCCTACGAAGAGATACTTCTATCCAATACCTAATCTAGGAATGGTTAGATAAGCTTAGGTTTAGTATACATTGGTATCGGGGCAGTGAATACGCCAATAGTTCACCCCCTCAGGGGGTTTACCTTCTTTAGATAAACACGGGTGTCACAATCCCGAGGTACCCCTGTGATCTGTCCTCTTTATTTTAAGGTATATATAAAGGTCTAACAGGTACCTTTTATCATCAAAAGGAGAGAGAGAGAGATTTTGTTGATGGATGTTGTGAAAAGTTAATGGTTTGTACTGTGAATCCGTTTTTGCTCCATTCTTTTTATTTCTCTTTGAAATACACATTGCTTGTAATTATGATGTTTGAGCAGTTTTCTCACAACATATCTGTTCACTCTTAGGTGTTTTTTTTCTCACTTTCCGAAGATAGTATACATGTTAGACCGTAATCCTATAAATTCGAAGATAGGCTTCCCATTTAATTTATCCTTGAAGCATCCAATTTTCTTTTTGTTTTGAGTACTGAAGAGAGGGTGATCTGGTGGATAGTCGGAGATGTCATAAATGTTGATATTTTTCTTCATTTCATCATATACATCTTCTGATTTAATCTCGTAGGTAGGAGAATCTGTATCGGTGTAAAGTAATGATGCATTATTTCCATATTGTCTCATGATGATGTTGTAGTGGAATTCATACATCAAAAGTTTACTTAACTCTAAGATAACAAACCCAATGTAAATTGGACAATTGAGAATCACTGTGTTTCTCACATTCGTTCTATACCTACTCGATTGTTATCAAAATTTTTAAATTGTTTGAAAGAGGGAGCGACTACTAATTTTTTTGCTTTATGTTCGATGTTTACTAGTTGAACATCTATGTGCTTTCTGACATTCTCCATTGTTTTACCATATACACAATTATTCCTCAGTTTGAAAAAATCCATTTCAAACGATGAGGACGCGTTTTTACGGTGATCCCTATTAAATTCAATAAGATTTGAGCCAAGGTTTCTGATTAAATTAAAATTTTTTTATGTATTTTAGTTAATTTTAAGCCTAATGATGAATAAAGTTTTAAATTACGATGATATATTATATAATTACTTTTATTTCTTAAATTTGGAATTAATTTAGTAGTTGGTATGAATTTATTACCGTTTAACAAGGAGGATGCGAAAGGAGATAGTTCATCAGCTGTAACTTTGATTTTTTCCGGTGCTAATGGGTAATCGTTATGTAAATCATGCAGGGTTTGAGTATAATCTAAATCTACCTCCAGAATATATCCCTCTGAACTATTATCTGATAAATTTAGAATATGATCCAGAAGTTGATCAGAATGTGAAATCCATTCGAATTTTCCAAAAAGTAGTGGTTCAGACATAGCCCAACCGTACAAGTTATTTGCATCTAAATTCATGATATATTTAGACTTGTCATCTTCGCGATAATTTTGCATGTACTTGTTTGTTGCAGAATACCGATGTGTTATCATAAAAACACCCCCACTAATTCCAAGTTCTATAAACAAATGCATGTTTATATCTGTGAATAGCTCGAGTGTTTCTTTGGTCATTTTTAGCGATGCTTGCCATGCTTAAATGGGAACAGTTACTAAATGTGCACAGTCTAGACCAAAGTATTACTTATAAAGGGACCGAAAATTTTGAAACACATCAGCCAACTGCAACACATCAGATTTAATGTACAAGTCATGGTATTCACCTAAATTTTTAATGTTAAAATTTTGCCAAACGTTATGAGCATGATAATAATCAGAGGAAATACTTTCTTCTGTTAAAGAGCTATAAAACTCTTCTATAGGAAGAAGCATTTCCTCATTAAATTTGGAAGAATCAGACATATATTCATAGGGATATATAATCCTTTCTTTAACAGTAAATGAACGTTAGAATTATTGAAATTTTTATTTTAAATTTTGAATTGATGAGGTTTTAAATTAGATACTAATTTTTCAAGGGAAGAATTCATGAATTGAAAACTATGAAATTTAATGATACTTGTATTTTACCATATGTTTTACTTAAGTTAAATGAAATATACTTTTCTTACTCTTGGCGCAGCATGTCCAACTTTGGACTTTGCGTCATAAAACTCAAACAACCCACCAACGAAATATACTTTTCTAAATTATGGGGGATTACACTCAAGGCATGATCTTTGACTTTCCCCAAACCCTGCATAATTAAATGACCATCATAGTGTTTTAAATTATGGAATACTATTGTTAATTTTTTACTTTGTTTAAATTTTGAATTGCATGTGGTATGTAATTCTTGTCTATAATTAGGTGTTGAAAAATTTTGATGGTCATGGTCCCTAACAAGGTCAGTTCCACGATGTTACAATTCGTGGCGTTTATAAATGAATGTTCGTGTTCTGGTGTCATTCTTAAAGGGGCTATTGTAATTAATTTATTGGCAAACTCCTCTTTCTCACGTAATATATTTCCAATGAAGCTGTCAACAGCATTAAGTCCTCTGTATACTATGATAGGTTTTAGTGTGTTACCATCTGGTCCTATAAGGATATAGGCATAACCACATGGTTTATGGTGAGCAATATTGTATGTAGATATTTTTTCTATGATTGTTTCGAAATCTGCATAAATTATGTAGGGTACAGGATGTTGGAAATGATAATTAGAAAATTCTAAATTATTATCTTCGTGATTTGGCATTTTAATGTTTTGAGGACATGATGTCGACATGTGAATTGCGTGTTCCTTTAATGAATATTCTTCAGCAAAATGGTGGAGACATCTGTAGCAATAATGTCGCGCACCATTATGTATGGTACAATCACTCCTTAGCCATGAAAAGTTCCTTATGAGGCAGTAGTGGGTGGTCTGTTCATGGGAAATGAGCAATAGATTGCAACAATCTTCATCTTCCCTGGCAGAAATATACAGAGGGAAAACTTCCTCATCATATACAAAGAATCTGATACGAAGATTGCTCAATCTTTTGATGACTGGAATTTTGCCTACAGGAACAGGACATTCAACCCCTCCCAAATTAACATCTGTTTCAAAACTTGAATAATGACCGATACGTTCAGGATTATCCCGCCAAAGAATATTGAATCGGAAAGCCAATATACACCAGAGGAGATGTTTATGGTCAATATTCTGAATGTTTAAAACAGCCTTTTTGAGGGCTATTTTCTTTGAGAGAGGTATGTAGTTACTTGCGGCTATTGGATGATATTTTGCTGAATTTATGCTAAAGAACAAATTTTTCTCCAATATCCAACCAGATAACTTGTCAGTAAACTCGTCTAAAGAGGAGAGAATTTTCATTTCACCTTCTTAAATATGCCTGTCTATTGTATCGGTTGTGAGTTCAATAGCACATCTGGAACGGAAGAAGAGAGGGGCAAATTCTAATTCTCCATCTTCAGACATTCTGCTCAATAAAACTTGCACCACCCCGTACCATTTAATCGATGATAATTCTTCAAGTTCCTCCAACAACTTACTACGAATCTTGGGTCTCATCTCACTGAAGAATGGAATAAAATCAGATTCATTTTCTTCGAGAGGTTCGAACGTGAAGATGGCAAAAGTGTTGAGGGCTCTTTGCTGAACTTGAAGACGTTTAGGGTGGGTAGGTACGGCCGTGGACTTACGTTTTACGTGATGTTTTGTGCGAACATGTGCAGAGTTAATTATTACCTTGAATTGAATTTTAATTCACAGTGATAACATTCATGCATTTTATTACGCTGGTGTGTGTGTGTGCGTGAGAGTTAACACACGTTTTTTAAATCGTTGTTGCGTGTAAATTTTTTCTCACATATTGAAAGCAAAATTTTTAATATCACTGTGAATCTTCAAGTGTTGATTTAAATTATGTTTCAAGGTAAACCTTTTTCCATGCTGATCGCAAACCTAAAAACCGAAATAACTCGTTTTAGAATTTTTATAAACATTTAATATTTTAATAGATTTTATTATTATAATTTTGTAGAGTATATAACTAACTACATTTTACTAACAATTGTTTTATGATAATTTCCACTATAAGTATTTTTTCAAACTTTAGTGAATTTTTAATCAATACTAATGTTAGAAAATTTAAATTGTAGAGGGAATTCTATTACTAACACGTATAAACTTTAAAACTGTATTAGTTATCTTATCGAGAAAAGGACTTGGTATAAATTTTATGTATAACTCTGATTACAAAATAATATCATCAAACATGCAAGTGCTCACATCAGCAGATGAGTTTGAAATCGATGGTTCAGCCTTTGATTGTTTGATAGTTGACGATATGCCACTAGACGATGTAGTAGGTTCGACATCCCAAACAGGGTTTGAGTCATTCCATTCCTCTTGTAATTCTGCGGCGTTGAGAATTTCTCTCAATTCCTCTTCAGGAATGCCAACCCCTCAGGTGGTTTACCTTCTTTAGGTAAACTCGGATGTGACAGTCCCGACGTACCCTAGTGATCTGTCCTCTTCTTTATTTTCTTCTCTCCTCTACTCTTCCTCTTTTTTCCTCTTTTCCCTCAGTGTGGTTTCCTCACAAGAGGTTGAGGACTCCCCTTGAGCAGCTTTCGCCGCTCTGTTGCTATTAGCTCCTTTTGAGGACTAAATCACCCACGTGTTTGCCGTGCGTGGAGACCCGTGTCCCTGGAATGGAGGGTCCTGGTAATTGAGGCCCCCAGAGACCAACACATTACTTTGGCCTCTGCTTCAGGCAAACGGAAGGTGTATTGTGGTCCTCAGCACATATAATTAACACTTATAATTTTACAATGATTTTTATCGGATTTAAAGTTATGTATAATTGATATGTTAATTGAATCTTTATTAGTAAAATTTGAACACCCACGCTCTAATTCTACATCAACAATTTTATCAAAAATGTCAGTAGATTCACTGTTAGAAACACACGTTTGGGTATCTGTTAATTCAACAATAATATCATCATGAATTACTGTCATCATAGCAGGGCACCTTTTGTATTTTTTGACTGGCAAGTTTTTATTTTGATGGGACTATTAATATCAACATCTACATTATTTCTTCTCTTTGTCCCACACCTCTTAACAAATTTATGAATGACATTTGCATTTTTAAAAGCAATGAGCTCGTGAATTGAATGGAAACGATGGAATATTTTTCTAAAATCGCTGTCGTGTACTTTCTCGTAAATGTGTTTGATATGCTACTGACGAAAACAAAGTTTCATCGCATATATTACAGACATGAATTCTGCTGCAGTTCTTCAGTTTGAGCATGAATTTCTTTCTTATGTCGGTTTAAGTTTGATTTATTATGAAACACAGCATTGCCATTATCACTTTTCTATACTTTATTGGTATATTGATTATTCAAATCCATTATATTCTCGAAAAAAAAAAACGCACAATTAAGATCTAATAAAATTCTGAACTTAACACCAGATAAACTTTTCCACGTTCCCGAGTTCTTTAAACATCATTCCGCATTTGACTTTTTTGAATGCATGCATGCTATATTTTTATATATCTGTATACTGAGACAGTTGAGGGTGTGTTGGAAGCTTTGCCGAAAAGTAGTTTTGACTGCCACCCCGTTGTGTCGAGGATTTTCCGAGCATTAGATTCCCTTTCGATCTAGGGATATAATATCATATTCTGTTGTATGCCAAGTTACGTAGTTCTCGATGGCAATGAGACGGCTGATGCTGCTGCTAAATCTGCATCAGGCCCATCTCTGCCATCAGTTCCTTTGTCTGATGTGAGAAGAAATGTTAATTTGTTCTCTTTGGCAGGAGTCATGGAATGTGCAGGTCAATAATAAATCGTCGTATTTCCGCACATGACCTCATTAACAGTTTTACCGTTATGATGTGTTGGTGTTCACCTGACTCGCCTACGTATCGGACACACACTTTTTACTCACAGACATTTGTTTCTAAATGAATTATATCCATGGTCATATTTTAATTGTATATCAGGATTTTAACTATTTACGTTTACATTTTTTAAAACAAATATTTTATCGTTATTTTATTTTATTTGATAACCTTCAAATAGAAATCTTTGTCTTTTTAAGAGCAATACATTTTCTCCATTTTATTTATATTTTATATTATATATTTTAAATTTATATCTCATTTAGCATTTTAATATTGTTAAAAAATCGGAATTTTAAGTTTATATGCATAGTTTTTTTGTAATTTAATTTGATTTTAATGTTCTTTGGATTTTCGTTACTTTTATTATTAAATAATGATACATTACCTAAAAAAACAGAGCTTGGCGAGACTAGTCCTTTTTTGGAGGTTGCGCTAGAAAATGCACTAATCGAATTCTTATGTATCAGTTAATCCAAAAGAAATATTAAAATTACAAAGAATATCATTTTAACTGCTTTGAAATTTATTATGAGATATAATATTAAAAAAAATCAATTTACTCTTAAATTTAAGTACAATGTATATCAGGAATAAGCTTGAAATATAATTATCCAATGTGTAACAATTTTAGAAATTTAAGCATAATTATTTATGTGACACTTTGTAATAGAACTAAATTAATATGGAATCAAATGATTAACAACAGAAAATTATAATCAAGAAATAATAAATTTAGTAAATAAATACAGTAATATTTTGAAGAACTTGTTTTATTTTTTTAATAAATTGGGAAGGTTTGAAAATTTTTTTAATACCTTGAAAAAGTTAGAAAAAATATTTTTTAAAATCATTATGATATTCAAATCTTTATTCTGAAAAATGAACATTTGTTGGTTGCTGAGGAAATATATTTTTCTTTAAATAGATGGTCTCTTAAAATCTTTCTAAAAGTGATTGCATTTACTGCAGGTCTCCTACTGCATGCTTCCATTTTATCTCCAAAGTTACTTAAGTTTTCTTCGACTCTTTCCTGCTTGGAGTTAAAATTATGAAGAATGCAGGAAGCCTTAATAATCTAGTCGATTTTGCTTTCAAAGCTACAAATAGGAGTGTGAAATATTCTGAATTCGGAGACCATTCTGTTAAATGCACATTCCACTGTTTTTCGAGCTCTTGACAATCTGAAATTAAAGTTACTCTTGCTATCAAGACCTCGAGATGGGTAAGACCTCATTAAGTTGTCCATTAAAGGAAATGCTTCATCTCCGACAAAATAAGGAGGCATCCATGTGATGTTTTCCGCGGGCAAGTTTTTTGGGCGGTGGAACATTCCGTACATTATTTCGCAATAATTGTCCAAATCTTGAATTGCGAAATACTCCTTCATCACTGTTCCGCCATACTCACCAATTGAGACAACAGTAAAAAGGCATTTGGCAACAGCCAATAATACAATTGAAATATACGACAAATAATTGTAAAATCCTGATCCGCTGTCGTTTGGTCTCCGAACTCGAATATGCTTGCCATCCACACTCCCTACATAGTTCGGCATCTGCCAATCCTTTAAGATATCTTGGGAAATCCGACCCAGTCTTCTTCTGTTGGTGGAGCCATGTATAGAGGCTTTAAAAATTCCCACAGGGCACAAGTTTCACCCCTCATGAAATGAAAGGACATGGCTCGAAATTTTGCACCAACAGCTAAAGTCCTGAAACAAAATCTTTTTTAAGATAATTTCCTTTGATAACTACAAAAAAATTACTCATTTAACTTTTAAAGATTAAAAAATAAATTTTTTCAGTTGTTGGTGTTTATATGAAGGGGTGAATAGCATATTTTTAATAAAATATTCTTATTTTAATTTTTAAGACTGTTTGAAGGAGTATGAGATTAAACAAACAGAACAGTCTGAATATATTAAGTAAATCGCCAATATAATTTTGTTGCTAATCCCAGATGGTCCAATTCCAATACAATCCACAAGTCCATAAATAGTCAGGAAGTTCAAAAAGAAAAGGGGCTTTGAAAAAGCCTCATCCAGAGTCAAAATTCAAGCAGCTCAAGACATACTTGTAAAAAACGGAAATGCAATATCAATTTATTATTCTTTAGCAGTGGTTGGAATTGAATCTGGGACCTTTGATTTCAAATATCAAAGCCAGTGTGAGCTACAATTTGAAGAAGATACAATTTGTAGAATTTTGTGATTTGCTAATACTTCATTTGTTATATCTTAAAGATTGTTGAATTAGATTAATAGCCACAATTGAATGTTGGCTGTGGTATTTACTTTGATAATACCTCGTTTCCACGAGAGTTTCCCCTCGCTTAGTCCCCTCTCTAGACGGACACTCGGGGTCCCACATATGATGCCTGGTGTTAAAGTCACCTCCTATGAGAACTCTCTTATGGAACCGTATGATCTTATCGAATCTCTAGAAAGCTTGCCAATGTCTGCTTTTGGAGGAACATAAACAGACACAATCAGAAGCGATTGGTGCAGATACTTTATCTCAACCGCTACGATGTGAGCATCGGCATATTTTGTCCAGACGCTGAGTTTGGTGTTAGTAACTACAACTGCAGCCAATCCGTCGGCTGTGTGAGAGACCGACCATGAGTTAGGAAAGACCGCAATCTCGCCGTCTACCAAATACGGCTCCTGTAGGAGAAGGATGTCGGATGAAAACATTTCCAACTCCTTTAGTATCTCCAAAGATTCCGCCCTCGATCTTGCGAGATTAATCTGCGAATTGCCATACTCTCGTCCGATGGTTGTATCAACCATAATTAGTGCGAGTACGTAATCGCTAACACTCCCGTTTGTATTGCCCCCTCAGGGGGTTTACCTTCTTTAGGTAAACACGGGTGTCACAATCCCGAGGCCCCTCAAGGGGTTTACCTTCTTTAGGTAAACACGGGTGTCACAATCCCGAGGTACCCTAGTGATCTGTCCTCTTCTTTCTTCTCTCCTCTACTCTTCTGCTTTTTCTTCCTCTTCTCCCTCAGTGTGATTGCCTCGCAAGAGGTTGAGGGCTCCCCTTGAGTAGCTTTCGCCGCTCTGTTGCTATTAGCTACTCTTAGGGACCCCTCAGGGGGTTTACCTTCTTTAGGTAAACACGGGTGTCATAATCCCGAGGTGCCCTAGTGATCTGTCCTCTTCTTTCTTTTCTTCTCTCCTCTACACTTCTGCTTTTTCTTCCTCTTCTCCCTCAGTGTGGTTGCCTCGTAAGAGGTTGAGGGCTCCCCTTGAGTAGCTTTCGCCGCTCTGTTGCTAATAGCTACTCTTGGGGACTAAATCACCCACGTGTTTGCCGTGCGTGGAGATCCGTGTCCCTGGAAAGGAGGATCCTGGTAATTGAGGCCTCCAGAGACCAACACATTGCTTTGGCCTCTGCTTCAGGTAAACGGGAGGTGTGTTGTGGTCCTCAGCACATCAATCGGCTTTATGGATCAAGCGATCGGTACATCTACTGGGTGACTCGTTAAGGGTGGAGGCCACTTCAGGGATGTACTGTGAGCGTATAGGACCTGGCTAGCACTGGTACAGCTGGTCTGCATCCCCTTGTTGGACTCGGTGGTGGGTGGTGCCGTCAGGTCCCGAAATTTCCATCTTTATTATGGAAACATTATTCTCTTCTCTCCCACGGGAGCATACATTGAAAGAATTAAAAGCCAAATTTTATATTGTGAAGCGAAAGGAGGGTACATTTGATAATGTATCCCCTTTCCTAATGCAGAAAGGTATTTCTGGCAATATCGGCGAAGTGAAGAGCATCCGGAAGGTTCGTTCTAGTGATTTGATGATAGAAGTTGCTTCAGATGCACAAGCAACTCTGATTGGCAACATGAATAAGCTAGCTAACCTTGAGGTGTCTGTCTCTCCTCACTTGAATCTTAACTTTTCACGTGGTGTGGTATCCGCCAAGGATTTGTTAAATACGCCTACGGATGAGATCTTAGAAAATCTTATAGATCAAAAGGTCTGTGCTGTTAAACGCATCACTGTCAGACGGGATGGGCAGGTAATTAATACTAAACATCTCGTACTGACATTTGCGACGCCAGACCTACCGCAGCATATTAAAGCTGCGTATATGCATCTATCCGTCAGGCCGTTTATACCAAATCCTTTGCGTTGTTTCCAGTGCCAGAGATTTGGTCACTCCAAAGCGACTTGCAGAGGCAAACTGACTTGCGCTCGCTGCGCAGCAGTTGGCCACGACAGTTCGTCTTGTACTGCAAAGGAGAGGTGTGTCAACTGTAAAGGTGACCACCCCTCCTACGCTAGGAGTTGTCCTATCTGGATACTGGAAAAGGAGATCACAACCACTAAAGTTAAGAATAACTGCTCATATACTGAGGCGAGACGTGCTGTTACAGCACGAACACCTCAAGCAGGAGTTAGCTATGCATCTGTCGCCCGCAAGGTCACCAGAACAACTAGTACGCAAACTGATGCTCTTTCACTTCCAATAGTGAAATTACCCCTTACGTCTGTACAGAGGCCAAAATCTACCTCCACATCAACTACCCGCAAAAAAGCTCCTATTGCAAGATCAAAAGGCATAAGAGCCTTAAAACTAAAATCTGCAAAGGAGGGCAATTTTAGGCCCTCCATATCCACCCGTAAAGCCTTATCCCTGGAAGCTGACGCGGTTACCTTACATCCCTCGGACGAAGATCTGTCACTCGAGGAGATGTCAGATGACATGCCTTCCAGCTCCGGGAAAGGAGCTTTTCAAATTGAACAATAACTTCCTTTGTTTCTTGGAACTGCCATGGTTTGCGCTCTCATCATGATGACATCAAGTCTATAATTTCAGCCTACAACCCCGCATGTGTTGCACTTCAGGAAACTTTCCTGAAGTCGAGCAATAACTTTTCCATGCGTGGGTTTAAAAGCTTTAGAAAAGACTGTGGTGATGATGGTGCAGTGTCTGGAGGTGTTTGTATATTAACATCTAATACTTTTCCCAGCACTGCCCATCCATTGAATACTACTCTACAGGCTGTTGCTGTAAGAATTCATACTGCATGCTTATTAACAGTCTGTAGTTTATATTTACCACCACATGATGTCATCCGCCAAGAGGAACTCGATGCATTAACAGATCAGCTGCCAACACCATTTCTGTTGTTAGGTGACTTTAACGGCCATAGTTCTTTGTGGGGAAATGATGATACTAATTCTCGCGGTCGGCAGATAGAGCGGTTTATTTCAGATAATAGTCTCTGTCTGCTTAATACCGACGAGAAGACATATTTCCATGTACCCACAAGAACATTTCATTCTCTCGATCTAGCCATTTGTTCTCCATCTCTTCTGCCATTGTTAAATCTAATAGTAGGAAATGATCTGCATAACAGCGATCATTTTCCTCTCGTCATCTCCCAGACTGGAGGTAGTAGTGTAAGACAACGCTTACCTACTTACGTGTACAGTCGGGCAGATTGGACGTCATTTACACAATTGGCAGTTATTGATAATGAAATGGTTACGATCGATGATATTGATGATGCCATTTATAAGGTCACCGAAGCAATATTGAATGCAGCTGATGCGTCAATTCCTAAGAGTTCCTTTACAACACACAGGCGTTGCAAACCTTGGTGGAACAAAGAATGCCAACAAACTTATAGAAAACAAAGGAAGTTATGGGGGTTATTTCGGAGGTACCCCACAACGGAGAATCTTATCGCCTTCAAGAGAGCAAAAGCATTAGCTCGCAGAGCTCATCGTCGAAGTCAGAAGGAATCCTGGTCTCGCTATGTATCCTCAATTACTTCTTCCACATCCAGTAAACAGTTGTGGAGAAGAGTGAAAGCAGCCAATGGAATATATAGAGAATTTTCCATTCCTATTTTGAAATCCGGAGCTGCTATATACTCTTCTCCTAAGGACATCGCTAATGTCCTTGGTGAAACCTTTGCTAGCGTCTCGAGCAACGACTCTTATAGTCCTTCGTTTTTAAGGACAAAGAGTCGTGCTGAGCGAACACCAATTCGTTTCAACCATCGACAAGCTTTGCCTTACAACTGTGAATTTCGGATGTTGGAATTGAAGAGAGCATTACAGCAGGCCCATGATACTAGCCCAGGACCAGATGGAACCAGCTATCAAATGCTTCGTCATTTAAGTCCAGATTCCCTGTTGAACTTACTTTACCTGTTCAATAGGATCTGGACTGAAAATAAATTTCCATCACTTTGGAGCGAAGCAATAGTGATTCCGATCCTTAAGGCTGGTAAGGATCCTTCTGTTCCTTCAAGTTATCGACCAATAGCTCTGACGAGTTGCTTGTGTAAGACTCTCGAACGTATGGTCAATGCCCGCCTCATCTATGTCTTAGAAATAAATAAATATATCCATATCAATCAGAGTGGCTTCCGCAAAGGAAGGTCCACTCTTGATAATATTACATACCTGGAAACGCAGATCCGCAATGCATTTGTGCGGAGGAATCATCTCGTTTCCATTTTCTTCGACATAGAGAAGGCTTATGACCGTACGTGGCGTTATGGAATTCTCCGTAGGATGTACGATTTTGGCTTTAGGGGTAATTTGCCGATATTTATACAAAACTTTTTACGCTCCCGTGGTTTTAAAGTTCGGATAGGAACATTTTATTCTGATCATTTTAATCAATCTGAGGGTGTACCTCAAGGTTGTATATTGAGTGTCACCCTTTTTATCCTTCATATTAGCAGCATACTCCATAAATTATCACCTTCTGTTTATGGTACATTGTATGTTGATGACTTGCAGATATCTTGTGAAGGGTCTAACATGAATTTAATTGAGAGACAATTACAAACATCTGTTAATAAAATTGCTGCATGGTGTGCTGAGAATGGCCATACACTATCTCCTAGCAAGAGCAATTGTGTCCATTTCTGCAGGAAGACTAGCCTCCACAATGATCCCGTTATTCGTATAAACAACACACCTATACCAGTGGTCGGTGAGGTAAAATTCCTCGGAGTGATATTTGACCGTAAATTAACCTTTCTTCCGCATATATTATATCTGCGGAAGAAGTGCGAGCGATCGCTCAATATCCTCAAGGTGCTTTCAAATACATCTTGGGGTGCTGATCGCACGTCACTCCTCCGAGTTTACCAATCACTAATTTTATCCCGCATAGACTACGGTTGTGTTGTTTATGGATCCGCTAGGTCTTCTGTTTTACACAGATTGGACACTGTCCATCATTCTGCTCTGAGAATATGTACAGGCGCATTCCGCACATCACCCGTCCAGAGTCTTTATGCAATATGCCAACAATTGCCTTTAGACCTGCGACGAATGCAGCAGTCTCTCAATTATTATACTAAGATCATGTCGACCCTTGATCATCCATTACTTTCTATGGTTCCTAATGCCTCTTTAAAAAGACTTTTTGATGCTCGACCATTGAGCATCCAACCTTTTCTCACAAGAGCCAAATCACATCTCTGGCTCACAGACCTATGTGATGTTCGGATAGAAAATATTGACCACTTTCTCTATCCATCTTGGTATGAACCAACAAATACCATCTTAAATACCTTTGCTCAATTTAAAAAATCGGACACAACTCCTATTGTTTTTCAACAGCTGTACTGTTCTCATCGCTGTCAGTATCAATCTTACAAACCTGTATTCACGGATGGATCTAAAACCGCAGGACATGTGGGCTGTGGTGTTTTTACCAATAATACGTCATTAAGCTACAGCCTGCATTTGTCCTGCTCCATCTTTACTGCTGAAGCTACAGCAATTTATTATGCGCTTCAGCACGTGAATACAGATGATTATCATCAATATTGTATCTATACTGACAGCATGAGTATTTTAGAGGCTTTGAGAAACAATAGTGTTACCTGTCATCCAGTTGTGTCCAAAATTTTTAAAGCATTGGATTCCCTTGCTGGCAAGGGAAAAGAAATTATATTTTGTTGGATACCAAGCCACATGGGTCTTGAAGGAAATGAGAGAGCAGATGCAGCTGCAAAGGCTGCATCACATCCAATATTACCATCGGTTCCTCTCTCAGATGTGAGAAAAGCTATAAAAAGTTTTATATATGGTCTTTGGCAGGAATCATGGAACTTGCAGGTTGTCAACAAATTACATACCATTTTCCCATCCCTCACTTCATTATCAGTTTTACCGTTACGAAGTGCGGATGTTAGATTAACTCGCCTTCGTATCGGACACACACGTTTCACACACAGACATTTGTTTTTAAATGAACTAAATCCATGGTGTGAAACGTGTGATGAACCATTTACTATTTATCATATTTTAATCTCATGTTCCATTTTTAACGTCTACCATTTTAAATTTTTTAAAACAAACCTTTTAACTATGTTTGATTTGCTGGGGGAACCACCCCACAAAAACCTATTTGCTTATTTAAGAGCAATAGGTTTTTTAAATTTTATATAATTTATATTTATTCATTTTAGAATTTATATACATTTGATTTATTTTATATTCTACTATTATGTATGGATTTTAAAATAATTTATACACTTATTTTTGTGTTTTAAAATTTTAATGTTGCTTGGGTTTTTCAAAAGAAATACATATTTATAAATAAAATAAAAAAAGTAAATAATATAAAATATATTTTTCGAAAAATTTATTCTTGGCGCAGCATGTCCATCTTTGGACCTTGCGCCATAAAACCCAACCAACCAACCAATCTTCACCCGGTATTTCTGCCAGCCGCAGCTGACCTTCCCTTTTTTAAGTTCAGTCTTAAACACATCTGGGCCCCTCAGGGAGTTTACCTTCTTTAGGTAAACACGGGTGTCATAATCCCGAGGTACCCTAGTGATCTGTCCTCTTTCTTTTTTCCCCTCTCCTCTACTCTTCTGCTTTTTATTCCTCATCTCCCTCAGTGTGGTTGCCTCTTAAGAGGTTGAGGGCTCCTCTGGAGTAGCTTCCGCCGCTCTGTTGCTATTAGCTACTCTTGAGGACTAAATCACCCACGTGTTTGCCGTGCGTGGAGACCCGTGTCCCTGGAAAGGAGGATCCTGGTAATTAAGGCCTCCAGAGACCAACACATTGCTTTGGCCTCTGCTTCAGGTAAACGGGAGGTGTGTTGTGGTCCTCAGCACATCAATCGGCTTTATGGATCAAGCGATCGGCGCATCTACTGGGTGACTCGTTAAGGGTGGAGGCCACTTCAGGGATGTACTGTGAGCGTATAGGACCTGGCTAGCACTGGTGCAGCTGGTCTGCATCCCCTTGTTGGACTCGGTGGTGCCGTCAGGTCCCGAATATTCCATCTTAAATATGGAAACACAAATATTCTCATCTCTACCACGGGAGCATACTTTTAAGCTAATAAAGGCAAGATTTTACATTGTGAAAAGGAAGGAGGGTACCTTTGATAATGTATCCCCTTTCCTAATCCAAAAAGGTATCAGTGGCAGTATCGGCGAAGTAAAGAGCATTCGGAAACTTCGTTCTGGTGATTTGATGGTTGAAGTTGCTTCAGATGCACAAGCAGCTCTGATTAGCAACCTGAATACGCTAGCTAACCCTGAGGTGTCCGTCCAACCTCATATGAACCTTAACATCTCACGTGGTGTGGTATCCGCCAAGGATTTGCTAAATACGCCAACGGACGAGATCTTAGAAAATCTCATAGATCAAAAGGTCTGTGCTGTAAAACGCATCACTATCAGACGAGATGGGCAGTTTATTAATACTAAACATCTCGTACTGACATTTGCGACGCCAGACCTACCGCAGCATATTAATGCTGCGTATATGCATCTATCCGTTAGGCCGTTCATTCCAAATCCTTTGCGTTGTTTCCAGTGCCAGAGATTTGGACACTCCAAAGCGGCTTGCCGGGGCAAACTGACTTGCGCTCGCTGCGCAGCAGTTGGCCACGACAGCTCGTCTTTTACTGCAAAGGAGAGGTGTGTCAACTGTAAAGGTGACCACCCCTCCTACGCTAGAAGTTGTCCTATCTGGATACTGGAAAAAGAGATCACAACCACTAAAGTTAAAAATAATTGTTCATACCCTGAGGCAAGAAGTGCTGTTACAGCACGTACACCCCAAGCAGGAGTTAGCTATGCATCTGTCGCTGCCAAGGTCACCAGAACAGCTAGTACACAAACCGATGCCCTTTCACTTCCACTCGTCAAATTACCCCTCACATCTGATAAAAGCCCAAAATCAACCTCTACAACTATTCAACGTAGAAAAGCTCCGATGGCTAAGTCTAAAGCCATGAAGGCCTTAAAATTAAAATCTGCAAGAGAGGGCAAAATTAGGCCCTCTATATCCACCCGTAAAGCCTTAAACCTGGAGGCTGACGCTGTTTCCTTACATCCCTCGGACGAAGATTTATCGCTCGAGGAGATGTCGGATGACATGCCTTCCAGCTCCGGGAAAGGAGCTTTTCAAATTGAACAATAACTTTCTTTGTTTCTTGGAACTGCCATGGTTTGCGTTCTCATCATGATGACATCAAGTCTATAATTTCAGCCTACAACCCCGCATGTGTTGCACTTCAGGAAACATTCCTGAAGTCCAGCAATAACATTTCCATGCGTGGGTTTAGAAGCTTTAGAAAAGACTGTGGTGACGATGGTGCAGTGTCTGGAGGTGTTTGTATATTAACATCTAATACTTTTCCCAGCACTGCCCATCCATTGAATACTACTCTACAGGCTGTTGCTGTAAGAATTCATACTATCATGCTTGTTGACAGTCTGTAGTTTATATTTGCCACCACATGATGTCATCCGCCAAGAGGAACTCGATGCATTAACAGATCAGCTGCCAACACCATTTCTGTTGTTAGGTGACTTTAACGGCCATAGTTCTTTGTGGGGAAATGATGATACTAATTCTCGCGGTCGGCAGATAGAGCGGTTTATTTCAGATAATAGTCTCTGTCTGCTGCATACCGACGAGAAGACATATTTCCATGTACCCACAAGAACGTTTCATTCTCTCGATCTAGCCATCTGTTCTCCATCTCTTCTGCCATTGTTAAATCTAGTAGTAGGAAATGATCTGCATAACAGCGATCATTTTCCTCTCGTCATCTCCCAGACTGGAGGTAGTAGTGTAAGACAACGCCTACCTACTTACGTGTACAGTCGGGCAGATTGGACGTTATTTACACAATTGGCAGTTGTTGATAACGAAATGGTTACGATCGATGATATTGATGATGCCGTATCTAAGGTCACCGAAACAATATATAAATGCAGCTGAGGCATCAATACCAAAGAGTTCCTCTTTACCACACACAGGCGTTGCAAACCTTGGTGGAACGATGAATGTAAACAAACTTATAAAAAACAAAGGAAGTTATGGGGGTTATTTCGGAGGTACCCCACAACGGAGAATCTTATCGCCTTTAAGAGAGCAAAAGCACTAGCTCGCAGAGCTCGTCGTCGAAGTCAGAAGGAATCCTGGTCCTGCTATGTATCTTCAATAACATCTTCAACTTCCAGTAAGCAGTTGTGGAGAAGGGTGAAAGCAGCCAATGGAATTTATAGAGAATTTTCTATTCCTATTTTAAAATCCGGAGCTGCTATATACTCTTCTCCTACGGATATTGCTAACGTCCTTGGTGAAGCATTTGCTAACGTCTCAAGCTCGAACTCTTATAGTCCTTCGTTCTTGAGGACTAAGAGTCGTGCTGAGCGAGTACCAATTCGCTTCAACCATCGACAAACTTTACCGTACAACTGCGAATTTGGAATGTTTGAATTGAAGAAAGCTTTACAGCAGGCCAAAAACACCAGTCCAGGACCTGATGGAATCAGTTATCTCATGCTTCAACATTTGAGTCCAGACTCCCTGTTGAACTTACTTTACCTGTTCAATAGGATCTGGACGGAAAATGAATTTCCATCTCTATGGCAAGAAGCAATAGTGATTCCTGTCCTAAAGGCTGGTAAGGATCCTTCAGATCCTTCAAATTATCGACCAATTGCTCTGACGAGTTGCTTATGTAAGACTCTTGAACGTATGGTCAACGCCCGTCTCGTATATGTCTTAGAAAAATATAAATGTATACATATTAATCAGAGTGGCTTCCGTAAAGGGAGATCCACTCTTGATAATATCACATATTTGGAGACCCAAATCCGCAATGCTTTTGTGCGGAGAAACCATCTGGTCTCCATTTTCTTTGACATCGAGAAGGCATACGACCGTACATGGCGATATGGAATTCTCCGTACATTATATGATTTTGGCTTTCGGGGTAATCTGCCGATATTTCTACAGAATTTTTTATGCTCCCGTGGTTTTAAAGTACGTATTGGAAGTTATACGTCCAATACTTTTACACAATCTGAGGGTGTTCCTCAGGGCTCTATTTTAAGCGTCACACTTTTTAGCCTCTTCATCAGTAACATTCTTCATCAACTTCCATCATCAGTAAATGGTACTTTGTTTGTTGACGACCTGCAAATATCATGTGAGGGGTCCAATATGCGAATAATTGAGAGACAACTGCAAACAGCAGTTAATAAACTTGCTGCATGGTGTGCTGAGAATGGCCATACCTTATCACCAAGCAAGAGTAAATGTGTCCACTTCTGCAGAAAGACTAGCCTGCATAATGATCCAACTATTTATATCAACAACACTCCAATACAAGTAGTCAATGAAATAAAATTCTTGGGTATTATCTTTGACCGAAAATTAACCTTTCTTCCGCATATTTTACATTTGCGGAAGAAGTGTGAGCGATCTCTTAATATCCTCAAGGTGTTATCAAATACATCTTGGGGTGCAGATCGCACATCACTACTTCGAATTTATCAGTCATTGATTCTATCCCGCATTGACTACGGATGTGTTGTTTACGGATCAGCTAGATCTTCTGTTTTACGAAGACTGGACACAGTTCATCACTCTGCTTTGAGGATATGTTCTGGGGCATTCCGCACATCACCCGTCCAGAGTCTATACGTTGTATGCCATCAACTACCGTTGGACCTGAGACGAATGCAGCAAACTCTCAATTATTATGCAAAAATTATTTCGACCCCGCATCACCCACTACGTTCCATGATTCCTAATGCCTCTCTTAAAAGACTGTTTGATGCTCGACCAATGAGCATCCCACCTTTTCTCACACGAGCTAAATCACATCTATGGCTCACAGACCTATGTGATGTTCAGATAGAGTCTATAGACCAATATCTCTATCCACCTTGGTATGAACCAACAAATACATTTATAAATACTTTTGCTCAATTTAGAAAATCGGACACAACACCTATTGTTTTTCAACAGCTATATTGTTCTCATCGCTGTCAGAACCAATCTTACAAACCTGTATTCACGGATGGATCTAAGACCTCAGGACATGTCGGCTGTGGAATTTTTATCAATAACATGACTTTTAGCTACAGCCTACATTCGTCCTGCTCCATCTTTACTGCTGAAGCCACAGCTATTTATTATGCGCTTCAGCATGTGAATACAGATGATTATCTTCAATACTGTATCTATACTGACAGCATGAGTATTTTAGAGGCTTTGAAAAACAATAGCGTTACATGTCATCCAGTTGTGTCCAGAATTTTTAAAGTATTAGATTCCCTTGCTGGCAAGGGAAAAGAAATTGTATTTTGTTGGATACCAAGCCACATGGGTCTTGATGGAAACGAGAGAGCGGATGCAGCTGCAAAGGCTGCTGAAGATCCAATTTTACCATCGGTTCCGCTCTCAGATGTGAGAAAGGGTATAAAAAGATTTATATATGGTCTTTGGCAGGAATCGTGGAACTTGCAGGTCGGAAACAAACTCCATAGCATTTTCTCATCCCTCACCTCATTATCAGTTTTACCGTTACGAAGTGCTGATGTCCGTTTGACTCGCCTTCGTATCGGACACACACGTTTCACACACAGGCACTTATTTCTAAGTGAGTTGGGTCCATGGTGTGAAACGTGTGATGAACCCTACACAGTATATCATATTTTAATCTCATGTCAAGATTTTAACCATTTACGTTTACACTATTTTAAAACTGATATTTTAACTTTATTGGATATATTGGGAGATCCACCCCATAGAAACCTATTTGCATTTTTGAGAACTATAGGTTTCTTAAATTTTATTTAAATATATATTATGAATTTTAAAATATATATATATATATTTAATTATTATTTGCTTTTTATATTTCATAAAAAGATTTTAAAATTATATTTACACTGATTTTTGTTTTTTAAAATTTTAATGTTGTTTGGGTTTTTTGAAAAAAAAAAGAGTAAATAAAATAAAGTAAATCAACAATAATTTTAGACTTGGCGCAGCTTGTCCTCTTTGGACCTTGCGCCAGAAAACCCATCCAACCAACCAACCAACCAAGGTCTTTCGCCCTACCAAGACAGAAATAACGATGTCGTGGGATCCCGATCTTTACCTGAGGTTAACGGGTAACATCCCACAATCATCATGAGCAACCGTGACCTGCTGAGGTCCCATGGGACGCTCCCATCCGCTCCGCAGCCCAACGTTTGTACTTTATTTAAGATTTAAATCACAAAGGTGGGGCACTAAGGCCTTGCTGGAACACAATATGGCTCCTGTATCATACAAGTCTGATATCATGTTCATTTATCGTTTGTCGTAGTTGGGCTATCGCTGAACGGCTACGTTGCAAATTTATTGCCTTACCAAGACATGAAATAGTGAACGTGAGGGGACCCCGTTCTTAACCTTTGGTTTTCGGGTTGGTATCCCCTCATCGTCAATTCCAGAGCAAGAAACACCCCCAGGGGACCCAGGGGCGTCCCCCCGAGAACCGCAACCCAGCGATTTCTTTATTCAACAAAAGATAAAATTACATTTCTTTTACATATATATTGGCATAACGCAGTATGCTTTTATAGTGCTGGTTCTGTCCTTTTAAATTTAATTTACAATATGTTAAAATATTTAAAACTATTTACAATAATTAAATTAACTAATTACAATATTAAAATATTAAAACCAAAAAACACAGTGTAAACACATCCTAAGAACTATGTAAAATTTAAAAACAGTAAAACATTCCAATGTTTAAAAACATCCTAAAATCTTTGAATCTTTAAAACTAAAGTCAGTTCCCTAAAAACAGTAAAGTTTGTTCATAGTATCGTTCCATTTTTCATAGTCTAAAAAACTGTGCTGCTCCTAAGCTTATTCTTCTTCGCTTGATATGTCTTCTTCCTCCTCAGCCCCCCCTCAGGGGGTTTACCTTCTTTAGGTAAACACGGGTGTCACAATCCCGAGGTACCCCAGTGATCTGTCCTCATCTTTATTTTATTCTCTTCTCTACTCTTCTGCTTTTTCATCCTCTTCTCCCTCAGTGTGGTTGCCTCGTAAGAGGTTGAGGGCTCCCCTTGAGTAGCTTTCGCCGCTCTGTTGCTATTAGCTACTCTTGGGGACTAAATCACCCACGTGTTTGCCGTGCGTGGAGACCCGTGTCCCTGGAAAGGAGGGTCCTGGTAATTGAGGCCTCCAGAGACCAACACATTGCTTTGGCCTCTGCTTCAGGTAAACGGGAGGTGTGTTGTGGTCCTCAGCACATCAATCGGCTTTATGGATCAAGCGATCGGTACATCTACTGGGTGACTCATTAAGGGTGGAGGCCACTTCAGGGATGTACTGTGAGCGTATAGGACCTGGCTAGCACTGGTGCAGCTGGTCTGCATCCCCTTGTTGGACTCGGTGGTGGGTGGTGCGGTCAGGTCCCGAAATTTTACCTCAATCAAATGGAGAATAAAAACTATTCTACTCTCCCACGGGAGCAATTTTTGAACAATAATGAAACAAAATTTTTTATTATTAAAAGAAAGGAGGGTTCCTTTGAACAAGTATCTCCCTTTCTTATACAAAAGGGAATATCTGGTTTAATTGGGGAAGTGAAGACCGTACGTAAGTTAAGATCAGGTGACTTATTGCTAGAGGCTGCTAACTCTACACAAGCAGCTTTGCTTAGTAGCATGCAAAAGTTAGCTAACATGGAAGTAACTGTCTCGCCTCACGGTAATCTAAATTTTTCCCACCCCTCAGGGGTTTACCTTCTTTAGGTAAACACGGGTGTCTCAATCCCGAGGTACCCCAGTGATCTGTCCTCTTCTTTCTTTTCCTCTTTTCTCTCCTCTTCTGCTTTCTCTTCCTCTTCTCCCTCAGTGTGGTTGCCTCGTAAGAGGTTGAGGGCTCCCCTTGAGTAGCTTTCGCCGCTCTGTTGCTATTAGCTACTCTTGAGGACTAAATCACCCACGTGTTTGCCGTGCGTGGAGACCCGTGTCCCTGGAAAGGAGGGTCCTGGTAATTGAGGCCCCCAGAGACCAACACATTACTTTGGCCTCTGCTTCAGGTAAACGGGAGGTGTGTTGTGGTCCTCAGCACATCAATCGGCTTTATGGATCAAGCGATCGGTACATCTACTGGGTGACTCGTTAAGGGTGGAGGCCACTTCAGGGATGTACTGTGAGCGTATAGGACCTGGCTAGCACTGGTGCAGCTGGTCTGCATCCCCTTGTTGGACTCGGTGGTGGGTGGTGCGGTCAGGTCCCGAAATTTTATAAATATCTTATGGAGAATAAAAATTATACTTTTCTCCCACGGGAGCAACAAATGGAACATTTAAAACCAAAATTTTTCATAGTGAAAAGAAAGGAAGGAAATTTCACAACTGTGTCTCCCTTCCTCATAGAAAAAGGAATATCGGGATTGGTTGGGGAAGTTAAGAAGGTTCAAAAGATGCGATCTGGTGACCTGCTTGTAGAGACTGCATCAGACTCTCAAGCAGCCATTCTGGCTAGTATAAAATCTTTGGCAAACATGGAAGTGACGGTCTCACCTCACGGAAACCTTAATTTCTCTTATGGTGTGATTTCCGCAAGGGATTTGCTATACTCGCCGACGGAGGAGATTCTGGATAACTTACAGAATCAGAAGGTCTGCGGCGTTAGACGCATTACAGTCAGACGGGAAGGTAACATTATTGATACCAAACACCTTGTTCTGACTTTTGCGACGCCAGACCTTCCGCAGTATGTTAAAGCTGCGTATATGAATTTACCCGTACGGCCATATATTCCAAATCCCTTGCGATGTTTCCAATGTCAGCATTTCGGACACTCGAGAAACGCTTGCAGAGGCAAAATCACCTGCGCCCGCTGCGCGGTGGTAGGCCATGATAGTACCAACTGCAATGCGAAGGAGAGGTGTGTCAACTGTCACGGTGACCACCCCTCCTATTCTCGAAGTTGTCCTCAATACCTAATTGAAAAAGAAATTGCTGCAATTAAGGTCAACCAAAAGTGTTCGTATCCGGAGGCGAGACGTTTGATCACTTCCCGCACTCCCCAGACTGGAGTCAGTTATGCCACAGCTGCCAGAAAAGTCACCAAATCTAGCAGCACACAAACTGAACCATTTTTGATTTCCCCAGTAAAATTACCCCAAGTAACAGAAAAGCCTAAATTCAAAAAAACTCCTACATTTTCAAGAAAAGCTCCTTTTGCCAAATCAAAAGCAGAGAAAGCTTTAAAATTAAGAAAAGCAAAAAATTCTGTTTCCACCCATAATGCTTTCTCATGCCTGGAGACTGACGCGGTTTCTTTATTTCCCTCGGACGATGATGGATCGTTCGAGGATATGACAGAAGACCCGCCTTCCAGCTCCGGGAAAGGAGCTTTTCAATATAAAAAATAACTTCCTTTATTTCTTGGAACTGCCATGGTTTGCGATCACATCTTGATGACATCAAGTCTCTAATAACAGAATATAATCCCGCATGTGTTGCACTTCAGGAAACTTTCCTGAAGTCTACTAATAATCTCTCCATGCGAGGATTTAACTGTATTAGAAAAGACTGTGGTGATGATGGTGCAGTGTCTGGAGGTGTTTGTTTATTAACATCCAATAAATTCCCCAGCACTGTCCATCCATTGAATACTACTCTACAGGCTGTTGCTGCAAGAATTCACACTTCATGCTTATTAACAGTCTGTAGTTTATATTTACCACCACACGATGTCATACGCCAAGAGGAACTCGATGCATTAATAGATCAGCTGCCTACACCATTTCTGTTACTCGGTGACTTTAACGGACATAATTCTTTGTGGGGAAGTCAAGATATCAATTCTCGCGGTAGACAGATAGAACAGTTTATTTCTGATAACTGTCTCTGTCTGCTTAATACCGACGAGAAAACATATTTTCATGTACCCACAAGAACATTTCATTCCCTCGATTTGGCCATCTGTTCTCCATCTCTTCTGCCATTGTTAAATATAACAGTAGGAAATGATCTGCACAACAGCGATCATTTTCCTCTCGTCATCTCCCAGACTGGAGGTAGTAGTGTAGGACACCGTCTACCTACTTACGTGTACAGTCGGGCAGATTGGACGCTATTTACACAATTGGCAGTTGTTGATTATGAAATGGTTTCAATCGAGGATATTGATATGGCCATTTTTAAAGTCACTGAAACAATTATTAATGCAGCTGAAGCATCAATTCCTAAGAGTTCCCCTATACCACACAGGCGTAGCAAACCTTGGTGGAATAAAGATTGCCAAGAAACATTTAAAAAACAAAGGAAGTTATGGGGGTTATTTAGGAGGTACCCCACAACGGAGAATCTTGTCGCCTTTAAGAGAGCAAGAGCTCTAGCTCGCAGAGCTCGTCGTCGAAGTCAGAAGGAATCTTGGTCTCGCTATGTATCTTCAATTACATCTTCCACATCCAGTAAACAGTTGTGGAGAAGAGTGAAAGCAGCCAATGGAATATATAGAGAATTATCTATTCCTATTTTAAAATCCGGAGCTGCTATATACTCTTCTCCTAAAGACATTGCTAATACCCTTGGTGAAACCTTTGCAACCGTCTCCAGCAACGACTCTTACAGTCCTTCGTTTTTAAGGACTAAGAGTCGCGCTGAACGAACACCAATTCGTTTCAACCATGGTGAAGCCTTGCCTTACAACTGTGAATTTCGGATGTTAGAATTGAAGAGAGCATTACAGCAGGCCAATAATACCAGTCCAGGACCTGATGGAATCAGCTATCAAATGCTTCGAAATTTAAGTTCAGACTCCCTATTGAACATATTATTTTTGTTCAATAGGATCTGGAATGACAAAAAATTCCCATCAGCTTGGAATGAAGCGATAGTGATTCCGGTTCTTAAGGCTGGTAAAGATCCTTCAGATCCTTCAAATTATCGACCAATTGCTCTGACGAGTTGCTTCTGTAAGACTCTCGAACGTATGGTCAACGCCCGTCTCGTATATGTCTTAGAAAAAAATAAATATATACATATTAATCAGAGTGGCTTCCGTAAAGGAAGATCCACTCTTGATAACATCACATATTTGGAGACCCAAATCCGCAATGCTTTTGTGCGGAGAAACCATCTGGTCTCCATTTTCTTTGACATTGAGAAGGCATACGACCGTACATGGCGATATGGAATTCTCCGTTCATTATATAATTTTGGCTTTCGGGGTAATCTTCCGATATTCCTTCAAAATTTTTTAAGCTCCCGTGTTTTTAAAGTTCGTATTGGAACAGTATTTTCCAATACTTTTATTCAAGCCGAGGGTGTTCCCCAAGGCTCCATTTTAAGTGTCACAATTTTTAATTTATTCATCAGTAACATTCTACATCAACTACCACCTTCAATAAATGGTACACTCTATGTTGACGACCTGCAAATATCATGTCAGGGTTCGAATATGCGGTTAATTGAGAGACAACTGCAAACAGCAGTTAACAAGCTTGCTGCATGGTGTGCTGAGAATGGCCATACTTTATCTCCTAGCAAGAGTAAATGTGTCCACTTCTGTAGAAAGACTAGCCTGCATAATGATCCAATAATTTACATCAACAACACTCCAATACAAGTAGTCAATGAAATAAAATTCTTGGGCATTATCTTTGACCGAAAATTAACTTTTCTTCCGCATGTTCTATATTTGCGGAAGAAGTGTGAGCGATCGCTTAATATCCTCAAGGTGTTGTCAAATACATCTTGGGGTGCAGATCGCACATCACTTCTTCGAGTATATCAGTCATTGATCTTGTCCCGCATTGACTACGGATGTGTTGTTTATGGATCAGCTAGATCTTCCGTTTTACGAAGGTTGGACACAGTTCATCACTCTGCTTTGAGGATATGTTCTGGCGCCTTCCGCACATCACCCGTCCAGAGTCTATATGCTGTTTGTGAACAACTACCCTTAGACCTGAGACGAATGCAGCAATCTCTCAATTATTACGCAAAAATTATGTCGACCCCACATCACCCATTACGTTCCATGGTTCCTAATGCCTCTCTTAAAAGACTGTTTGATGCTCGACCAATGAGCATCCCACCTTTTCTCACACGAGCCAAATCACATCTATGGCTCACAGACCTATGTGATGTTCGGATAGAGTCTATTTATAATTTTGCTCATCCGCCTTGGTATGATCCAACCATTAATTTTAATAACTCTTTTGCTCAGTTTTCAAAATCAGACACAACACCTATTGTTTTTCAAACGCTGTTTTCCTCCCATCGCTGTCAGTATAAATCATACACACCTGTATTCACGGATGGTTCAAAATCAGCAGGACACGTGGGCTGTGGAGTTATTATAAATAACACAGTCTTTAGTCACAGTCTACATTCATCCTGCTCCATCTTTACTGCTGAAGCCGCAGCTATCTTTTATGCGCTTCAGCTTGTGAATACAGATGAACATCGTCAATTTTGTATATATACTGACAGCATGAGTGTATTGAAAGCATTGAGAAACAATAGTTTTACTTGTCATCCTGTTGTGTCAAAGATTTTTAGAGCATTAGATTCCCTTGCTGGCAAGGGATATGATATTATATTTTGTTGGATACCAAGTCACGTAGGTCTTGATGGAAATGAGAGAGCGGATGCAGCAGCAAAGGCTGCATCAGACCCAATATTACCATCGGTTCCTCTCTCAGATGTGAGAAAGGCTATAAAAAGTTTTATATATGGTCTATGGCAGGAATCGTGGAATTTACAGGTCGTCAACAAATTACATACCATTTTCCCATCCCTCACCTCATTATCAGTTTTACCGTTACGAAGTGCTGATGTTAGATTAACTCGCCTTCGTATCGGACACACGCGTTTCACACACAAACATTTGTTTTTAAGTGATTTAAATCCATGGTGTGAGGCGTGTGATGAACCATTTTCTGTTTATCATATTTTAATCTCATGTTCTACTTTTAACGTCTACCGTTTTAAATTTTTTAAAACAAACTTTTTAACTCTATTTGATTTGCTGGGGGAGCCACCCCACAAAAACCTATTTGCTTATTTGAGGGCAATAGGTTTTTTAAATTTTATATGATTTATATTTATACATTTTAAGATTTTATACATACTTGATTTATTTTATTTTATATATACATTTTAAGATAACTTTTACACTAGTTTTTGTGTTTTAATATTTTAAAGTTGTTTGGGTTTTAATGTATATATATGAAAAAACAAATAAGTAAAAAAAAATATATAAATAAATAAATAAATAAAATAAAAATACTCCTACAAAACTTTATTCTTGGCGCAGCATGTCCATTTTTGGACCTTGCGCCATAAAACCCAACCAACCAACCAACTAAATTTTTCCCAAGGAGTAATTTCCGCTAGAGATTTGTTGAACTCGCCGACGGATGAGATACTCGAAAATTTGCAGAGTCAGAAGGTCTGTGCAGTTAAACGCATTACTGTCAGAAGAGATGATAAGTTCATAGACACTAAACATCTCATTCTGACCTTTGCGACTCCAGACCTTCCAGACAACATTAAAGCTGCTTATATGAGCCTCCCCGTTCGGCCTTATATTCCAAATCCCTTGCGTTGTTTTCAATGCCAACGTTTTGGGCACTCGAGAGGTGCTTGCAGAGGCAAACCCACCTGCGCTCGCTGCGCGGTGGTTGGCCACGATAGCTCAAACTGTACAGCCGAGGAGAGGTGTGTCAACTGTCATGGTGACCACCCCTCCTACTCTCGAAGTTGTCCTCAATGGGTAATTGAAAAAGAAATTACTACTTATAAGGTGAAAAATAAATGTTCCTACCCTGAGGCTAGAAAACTAGTTACCTCTCGCACACCGCAGCCTGGTGTGAGTTATGCGGCCGCTGCAAAAAAAGTCACCAGATCAGCTGGTACACAAACCGAATCGGTTCCACTCCCCCTTATTAAATTACCCCAAACTTCAACATCAAAGCCAAAATCTGTCTCATCAACATTGAGCAAAAGAAAAGCTCCTTTGACTAAAACAAAAGTAACAAAGGCTTATAAATTAAAATCTTCAAAGGAGGGTTCAAATCGACCCTCCATATCCACCCGTAAAGCCTTGTCCCTGGAGGCTGACGCTGTATCTTTACATCCCTCGGAAGAGGATTTATCTCTCGAGGAGATGTTAGAAGACACGCTTTCCAGCTCCGGGAGAGGAGCTTTTCAAACTACATAATAACTTCCTTTGTTTCTTGGAACTGCCAAGGTTTGCGTTCCCATCATGATGACATCAAGTCTATAATTTCAGCCTACAAACCCGCATGCATTGCACTTCAGGAAACATTCCTGAAGTCCAGCAATAACTTCTCCATGCGTGGGTTTAAAAGCTTTAGAAAAGACTGTGGTGACGATGGTGCAGTGTCTGGAGGTGTTTGTATATTAACATCTAATACTTTTCCCAGCACTGCCCATCCATTAAATACTACTCTACAGGCTGTTGCTGTAAGAATTCATACTTCATTATTATTAACAGTCTGTAGTTTATATTTACCACCACATGATGTCATCCGCCAAGAGGAACTCAATGTATTAATAGATCAGCTGCCGACACCATTTCTACTGTTAGGTGACTTTAACGGCCATAGTTCTTTGTGGGGAAGTGATGATACTAATTCTCGCGGTCGGCAGATAGAGCGGTTTATTTCAGACAACTGTCTCTGTCTGCTTAATACCGACGAGAAGACCTATTTCCATGTACCCACAAGAACATTTCATTCTCTCGATCTGGCCATTTGTTCACCATCTCTTCTGCCATTGTTAAATTTAATTGTAGGAAATGATCTCTACAACAGCGATCATTTTCCTCTCGTCATCTCCCAGACTGGAGGTAGTAGTGTAGAACAACGTCTACCTACTTACGTGTACAGTCGGGCAGATTGGACGTTATTTACACAATTGGCAGTTATTGATAACTGAAATGGTTATGATCGTAGATGTTGATGATGCCGTAAGTAAAGTCACCGAAACAATTACTAATGCAGCTGACGCATCTATACCTAAGAGTTCCTCTATACCAAACAGGCGTTGCAAACCTTGGTGGAATGATGAATGTCAAAAAACCTATAAGAAACAGAGGAAGTTATGGGGGTTATTTAGAAGATACCCCACAACGGAGAATCTTATCGCCTTTAAGAGAGCCAAAGCATTAGCTCGCAGAACTCGTCGACGAAGTCAGAAGGAATCCTGGTCTCGCTATGTATCCTCAATTACTTCTTCCACATCCAGTAAACAGTTGTGGAGAAGAGTGAAAGCAGCCAATGGAATATATAGAGAATTTTCTATTCCTATTTTGAAATCCGGAGCTGCTGTATACTCTTCTCCTGAGGACATCGCTAACGTCCTTGGTGAAACCTTTGCCAGCGTCTCAAGCAACGACTCTTATAGTCCTTCGTTCTTAAGGACAAAGAGTCGTGCTGAGCGAACACAAATTCGTTTCAACCATGGACAAGCTTTGCCTTACAACTGTGAATTTCGGATGTTGGAAATGAAGAGAGCATTACAGCAGGCTCATGATACTAGCCCAGGACCAGATGGAATCAGCTATCAAATGCTTCGCCATTTAAGTCCAGATTCCATGTTGAACTTGTTGCTTTTGTTTAATAGGATCTGGACTGAAAACCAATATCCATCACTTTGGAGCGAAGCAATAGTGATTCCGATCCTTAAAGCTGGTAAGGATCCTTCTGTTCCTTCACACTACCGACCAATAGCTCTGACGAGTTGCTTATGTAAGACTCTCGAACGTATGGTCAACGCCCGTCTCGTATATGTCCTAGAAACAAATAAATGTATTCATATCAATCAGAGTGGCTTCCGCAAAGGGAGATCCACTCTTGATAATATCACATATTTGGAGACCCAAATCCGCAACGCCTTTGTGCGGAGGAATCATCTCGTTTCCATTTTCTTCGACATAGAGAAGGCATATGACCGTACATGGCGATATGGAATTCTCCGTTCACTATATGATTTTGGCTTTCGGGGTAATCTTCCGATATTCCTGAAGAATTTCTTACGCTCCCGTGTTTTCAAAATACGTATTGGAACAGTTCTTTCCAATACTTTTATCCAAGCCGAGGGTGTACCCCAAGGCTCTATTTTAAGTGTCACCCTTTTTAACTTGTACATAAGTCGCATCCTCCATCAAATTTCACCTCCTGTATATGGCACACTTTATGTTGATGACCTGCAAATATCATGTGAGGGATCTAACATGCGTTTAATTGAGAGACAACTACAAACAACTGTCAACAAACTTGCTGCATGGTGTGCTGAGAATTGCCACACATTGTCTCCTAGCAAGAGTAATTGTGTCCATTTCTGCAAGAAGACCAGCCTACATAATGATCCTACTATCAGTATTAATAATACACCTATCCCTGTTGTCAACGAGATAAAATTTCTGGGAATAACTTTTGACCGAAAATTAAACTTTCTTCCGCATGTTATTCATTTGCGGAAGAAGTGCGAGCGATCGCTTAATATCCTCAAGGTGCTTTCTAATACATCTTGGGGTGCTGATCGCACGGCACTACTTCGTGTCTACCAGTCATTAATTTTATCTCGTATTGACTATGGGTGTGCTGTGTATGGATCGGCTAGGTCTTCCGTTCTGCGCAGATTGGATACAATACATCACTCTGCTTTGAGAATATGCTCAGGCGCATTCCGCACATCACCCGTCCAGAGTCTATATGCAATCTGCCAACAACTGCCTTTAGACCTGAGACGAATGCAGCTGTCTCTCAATTATTATGCAAAAATCATGTCGGACCCTCATCATCCATTACGTTCCATGACTACTACACCTGCACTAATGAGGCTGTATGACGCACGTTCATACAGCATTCCACCTTTTCTCACTCGGACAAAGTCCAACTTATTATTTTCAGACCTATGTGATATCCGTTTTGACAAAACGGACTTTCTTCTACATCCACCTTGGTATGATCCACAGATTAAAATCATCAATCCTTTTGCTCGTTTTAGAAAATCAGACACAGCAACTACTGTTTTCCAGCAGCTATATGCCTCACATCGCTGTCAGTATACCACGTATACACCAGTTTTCACAGATGGTTCAAAATCTACAGGACATGTTGGTTGTGCTGTAGTTGTGGAGAACAAAACTCTTAGCTACAGCCTCCATCCATCCTGTTCCATCTTCTCTGCTGAAGCCATAGCCATTTATCAAGCTCTTCAGCAGATGAATACATGTGATAGTTCCAAATACTGTGTTTATACTGACAGTTTGAGTGTGTTGGAAGCTTTGCGGAGCAGTAGTTTTAACTGTCATCCTGTTGTGTCTAGAATTTTCCGAGCATTAGATTCCCTTGCTGGCAAGGGATATGACATCATTTTCTGCTGGATCCCAAGTCACGTAGGTCTTGATGGCAATGAAAGGGCGGATGCAGCTGCTAAATCTGCATCTGGCCCATATCTTCCATCAGTTCCTTTGTCTGATGTGAGAAGAAATGTTAAAAAATCGATCTATTGTCTTTGGCAGGAGTCATGGAACATGCAGGTCAATAATAAATTGCGTGCCATATTTCCATACATCACCTCATTAGCAGTTTTACCGATACGGAGTGCTGATGTAAGATTAACACGCCTTCGTATCGGACACACACGTTTCACACATAGACATTTGTTTCTAAATGAATTAAATCCTTGGTGTGAAACGTGTGATGAACCATTCACTGTTTATCATATTTTAATTTCATGTTCATATTTTAACCAATATCGTTTACACTTTTTTAACTGTGATATTTTAACATTACATGATTTACTTGGGGAATCACCCCACAGGAACCTATTTGCCTTTTTGAGGGCAATAGGTTTTATAAATTATATTTAATTTATTTTTTTAAATTTTAAAAGTATACATATTTTGATTTTGCTTTTATGTGTAATTTGATTTTAATATATTTATACACTGATTTTTGATTTTTAAAGTTTTAATGTTGCTTGGGTTTTTAAAATAAATTAATAAATAAAATAATATAAATAAAATAATAAAAAAAATAAATAAAATATCTACTAAATATCTACTTTTAAACTTAATTCTTGGCGCAGCATGTCCGTTTTTGGACCTTGCGCCATAAAACCCAACCAACCAACCATCCTCCTCAGCCCTGACGGATGGATCCTTGCATAAATTTAGGTCCATATTTATCAGGAATTCAGTTAAGTCAATTATCTTCTTTCTTCTGTATGGACAGTTTATGCTAAATTTTATAGATTTTATTTCTGTAGTTATTTGAGGCTTTTAAGGTGATATTTTATGGTTTGTGGGCACTGGAGCAGATAGTGGGCAGCTGTTCCAATTTCTCCGCAGATGCATTTGTTTGATTTAGCTCTATTGATCTTGGCGTAGTATATGGGGAATGGGCCATGATTTGTTAGGAAATAGTTTATATATGGATTGTCCAGGCATTTGTCTATTGCTACTACCAAGACAGACTGAGAAGACGAGGGAGGGACCCCGGACTATACCTAAGGTTATCGGGTTAAGTCCCCTCCACGTCGGTTTGAGCAGAGAGCACCCCAAGGGGACCCCGGAGCGACCCCCGAGAACCGCAACCCGGTTAAGTTTATTGATTAGATTTTACAATGGTGGGGCACAAAAGGCCAGCATTGACCTATGCAATAGGTCAATGCTTCACAGTTCAGTTACAGTAATATTTAAAGAACAAAATTAGTTAAATAATATGTAAGATAAGAAGAAAAATAAGATTAATTAAAGTAAATGAAAATGTATATACAAATTTCTCAATTGAGAATAGTTATAACTAAAATAACATTTTGGATTATAATATGAGCAACGGTAATATAATAATTAGGTAGTTGGTATTTACAAGAGTATACTTAAAACAATACAATAGAAATTCTTTAAAAGTACAATTAAGTCTTTTTTGTTTGATAATTTTATTCATGGTGAGAGTCTGCTTTTTAAAAGTCAGAGTCTGAGTCCGAGCTCAGTATGGTGGATCCTTGAATGGTAAGTGAAGTCTGGTCTTGGCAGAATTGAAGGTCTTTTGACATGAGAAAGGTTCCCAAGTCCTGGAGTTTTTTCCTTCTAAAAGGGTCTTTTAAACAAAAATTTAAGAATTGTTGCTCAGTTTGAGTTGGTGATTTCTTGATATGATAGGTTGTCGTGTGAGGGCAGACTAGAACATAGTGAAGAGCTGTACCTGTGGAGCCACAGGTACATTTGTCTGTTCTTGTTTTGTTGATTTTTTTATAATAACCATCTTCTTACTAACCACGGACCGTATCCTGTTTAAGTTGTGGAACTTGGTGGCAGACATCCTTAGAGACAGTTGGCAAGTATTGATATAAATGACGGCCTGTTAAACAGCTATCCCATTCTTGTTGCCACTGTTTGATGGTATTCTTTTTAAGTAGAAGTTTAATAGGGGCTTTAGCCCATGGTATATGTGTTATATTTTCATCTGGTAGTTTTGTAGCCTCTTTGGCTTTTAAATCTGCCATTTCATTACCTTGGGTACCTTGATGGGCTCTAACCCAGCAGAGTTGAATATTATAATTTTGATGAGTTGAAATAATGTGTTGAATTTCGGCTATTATGGAGGAATCTGGATGAGGGTTTTGAAGAGCTTGCAAGGTTGATTTACTATCTGTCCAAATGGTGGTTGGAGATTGATGATTTTTTATTATTTCTATTACTGCATGTTTTATAGCTATTGCCTCTGCTTGAAAGATCGAATTAAATTTATGTAAACGAATTAATTTAGAATTTATGAGAATTTTGTTGTGATAGGTGACTATTGCAGCTCCAATGTTTTCTTCAATTTTTGAACCATCGGTGAAAATTTCCCAATTTGTTGGTTTTGGTTGATTGGCAGAGGTTGAATTTGGATTTAGGAAAACTTGAAGGTTTTTGAGCCACTCTGCTGGGTGTTGAGCATCTTTGTGGGGTTTGCTGTCACATTTTGGTTGTAATATAAGGTTTCCAATCTGGATTTCTTGATGATGTTGAATTAATAATGCTTTGTTGCTTTCTTGAATTGCTTGAAGATGGAGGGGTGGGACGCCAGCCAGTATCTCCAGAGCAGAAGTTGGGGTCGTTTGAAAACATTTTGTTATTTGAAGAGTGAAGTACCTTTCCAGACTTAGTAATTGTTTTGTTTTTCGTTGATTTATTGGGTTGATCCAAAAAGGTGCTCCATAGAGAATTATTCTAGTTATTATAGTATTATAAATTATTTTTATAAACCTCCCCTTGAGTCCCCAGTTTAGTGTTGACATGGTTTTCAAACTTTGAGAAATTTGGATTATTTTTGGTTTTAAATTTCGAATATGTGGTAAAAATGACAGTTTTTGGTCAATATTTATACCTAAGTAAGTTAGTAGTTTTGTGTGTTTTAAACTTTCATTATTATAAATTATTTTAGGGTTATATTTTAAAGTATGCGATTTTTTGCTTAGGATAAGGACATTTGATTTAGAAGGTGAAACCTTTAATTTTAAATCTGAGCAAAGGTTTGAGAAGTATGCTAATGATTCATTACAATTATTTTTAAGTTCCTCTTTAGTTTTCCCAGATATTATTAATAGAGTATCGTCTGCGAATGTTACGATGTTTGTATGATTGGGCCATTTAAAACAATTTACTTTATTATAATAAATATTCCAAAATATTGGACCACTCACCGATCCCTGTGGGCATCCTCTAGTTTGTTTTTTCTTTATGTTAATGTTATCATGAATTATAGTTAAATATCTGTCTGTAAAGAAATTAAAAAAGATTTTTATTAGATTTTTTTGAAGGTTTAAGTTGTTTAGAGCATTTTTAAGTCCTGGCCACCATAACGAGTCAAACGCTTTTTCTACGTCTAAGCTGATTAGGGCTGTGTAATAGTCATTATTTTTGTTTGTATTTATTAAGTCTTTTATTTTTAATAGGGCATGCTCGGTGGACAAGTTTGATCTAAAACCATATTGTGAATTATGTAATGATTTATTTTTTTCTAAGTGATTTTTTAGACGATTTGTCAGTAATCTTTCAAGGACTTTTCCTACCGCCGAAAGAAGACAAATTGGTCTGTAGGAATTTGGAAGATTTGGAGGTTTATTCTTTTTTAAGAAATAAATAACTTGTCCTATTTTATACGTTTTGGGAAAATATTGTAATTTTAGACATAAGTTGAAATAGTTTAGAAGGGTATTTGGTAATGCATCATAGATTATTTTTAGCATGCCATTGTCTACGCCATCCAGGCCAGGTGCTTTTGACTTGTTTAATTGTTTGATTGTACTACTACCAAGACAAGAAAGTTTGTCTTGTGGATGACATAATTTGCTCTGGAGAATAGAAACATAAATCTGGCATTGCTCAAATATAGTTTTGAATCTCGCGTGTGTTGAATAAGTGGGGAAAGAAACCTTTCTTTAAATCTCCGAAACTAAAACATGTTGGTAATTTTGCTAACGCCATTGGAAAATACTTAAGAGAATCGATGATTCTGATATCTAGTGCTGGCAACTTTATTGACGTCAACATGGATCGATAAGGTATTACTTCTGGAGCATTACCTTGTTGTGATAGCCACGCCATGATAAACTGTCCATGAAACCTTAAAAAGAGCAAAAATGTTATGAAGGAAAACATATACAATTAATATTTATTTAAAATATTAATTAATAAATCAAACTAATTCTTTCATACTATGTGCTATAGCTGTGAATCCTTTGTGTTTTGGGGAAAATAGCCATTCGCAGAATTCTTTGCATGCTGAATAGCCATCGAATGTTTTTCCGAATCATTCGCATATTGAGCCACAGCAAAATTCACAATATGTTCACCAGATGTTTGGTCCGTCTCAAAATCGAAGAATATTAGCTTATCAGAAGGTGCTTTCGGAGTAATTGGACGCAAGTAACATAAATGTTCATCGGTGCTTACAAATAGTTTACAGCATGGGCATTTATATGTTCTACATTGATACATCTAAAAAAATCAAAGCTATAAAAATACTCATGAACAGTACATTTAAAAAACAAAATATGTTATTCGTTAATATTTACAAAACAAGGTATCATAATAAATAAGAATCTTACTCGATCGCAAATTGATAATTCAGAGTTTCCCGGTTTGACTTTATGAGCTGCAAAACAAATTTCTGATTGGCATAGTCCATCACAATCATTACATCTATGACAAATCGGAGACACAATCTGATTTCAGACAAACGGGACATAGATTTTGACACCTGTGATCCTGAATGCGGGAAAATCCCTTTTTACAGGTATCGCAATAATGGTTGACTCCGGAGAATCCTTTCAGTGATTTAATCACGTCATAGTGATTATCGTGCCATTATTATCGGCAACACAATCTGATTTCAGACAAACGGGACATAGATTTTGACACCTGTGATCTTCAATGCGGGAAAATCCTTTTTTACAGGTATCACAATAATGGTTGACTCCGAAGAATCCTTTCAGTGATTTAATCACGTCATAGTGATTATCGTGCAACTATTATCGGCAACACAATCTGATTTCAGACAAACGGGACATAGATTTTGACACCTGTGATCTTCAATGCGGGAAAATCCCTTTTTACAGGTATCACAATAATGGTTGACTCCGAAGAATCTTTTCAGTGATTTAATCACGTCATAGTGATTATCGTGCAACTATAAATTTACCCTGTCGGAGGAACACGTTTTGCCCTTATAGGTAACGTAAAATTAGGAAAAAGATATCTATTTAAATGAAAATTATCAATATAATGTAAGTCGTAACAAAGTAAAAATATAGATATGTTATTTATTTTATAATTGAAAATATTTAAAAAAATCTAATTTTCATATATAATTAAACGTAAATATTAAATTATCAACATTCTTAAAATTATACCACATACAATATACCACGGTTTTAAACTATTTAAACAAAGAGAAAAAAATATGTTTAGTTATATACAAATGTATTTTTTCTTGAAGTGCGTAATTACTCATGATATTTATTTACTTAAAAAAATAAGTAAAGCAGCAAACTTACTCGATTCAAGTTGGCAGATAAGGACACTTCAACCTGGATATTTAGATGTTCTTCAAATTGAGCTATTTCTTTATACGAGCAAGGACCAATATCAACTTTTGCTGCTGTACGCAGTTCTCTTGCTATGAGAGCTGGTCTGCGGCGCACTTTCAAAGTATTAATAGGTCTATGATCTATTTTCATGCGTGCTGCAGCATATACAATTGCTTTAGCACAACACAATCCTTCATCGTCGTACGGAACACATAAAAGATTTTTTTTGCAGACGATCGATTTGAATATTTGTGACTTTCCTGTTTGTTTTCCCCGCACTTATCGGTCTTTCAATGACTATAACATCGATTGTGAATCCACAGTCTAATCGGATTTTACTTTTAAATGAAGAACTTTCATTATTTTCGATAAAATCGTTTCCACAGTCAAAGTGTTCCCAGGCATGAGTGACGTTCAAATTGGAGATGATAATTCATCACCTTGGATGCAGAAAAGAATTAGGTCTGTAGGCCTCAAATTTCTTAATGTGCGATCCAGTAAATTTTGAAAAGTTGCCGTACAGATTCAATTACTGTTAACATCGGTTTCCCAAATATTAATGCAGAAATCGCAAAGTGCAACTACATTAAAAGCTTTAGTTCTACACTGCTCAAAACAATTAAAGGATATTGCGGTGTTAGATGGATCTTGTGACTGGGAAACTTTTTAGCTGATTGATACATGGTCAACAGACGTTAGGTTATATGAGAATAAATTACACATGTTTGATAGAAAAAATTCATTTTATTGCGCATTTGTGTACAAAAGGAAAAAACACAATTTGTGCATATGAGAAAAAAAGAATATGAAATGGTGTTGTCTTCAAAAGAAGTCATTTTCAGTAGGGTGAATGGTTTCCACGGACGCCAGCAACGTTGAACACCTTTGAGGCATGGAGTCAATGAGGCTATTAATCATGAGTTCGGGTATTCTGTCCCATTCTTTCAGAAGAGCTCTTTCCAGTTCTTGGAGAGTTTGTGGGGGTGGTTAGTGGCCAGCAACTCGTCTTCCCAGAGCGTCCTAAACATACTCTATTGGATTCATGTCTGGAGAACATGCTGGCCATTCCATTCGTACGATTCCTTCCTTGAAAAAGAAATCCTCCACCAGGTTAGCACGACATGGCCTGCAGTTATCGTCCATTAAAAAGAAGTCATTTCCGATTTCTGCAGCGTAAGGGACTACAATAGGTCTGAGGATCTCATCCTTATATCGGCGACCAGTCAGAGGTCCATCTCGAATGTTATAGAGGTCTGTGCGCATGTCACTGGAGATCCACCATATACCAACACCGACAAATCTGATATTTTCTTGCACGAACGCTGCATTATTCCTACTTCTACGGTCCCTCCAGGTGAAAATACGCCTATTACCAGGATGAACAGAAAAACGGGACTCGTCAGAAATAAGAACATTGCTCCATTCATTTCTCCTCCAGTTCACATGCTCTGTTGCCCACTCCCTGCGGTCGCGACGATGTCTTGATGTTAGCTTAACACATACCATCGGTCGGTGAGCATACAGACATACACCATGGAGCCGATTTCGGACAGTCTGAGTTGAAACCCTGATAACAGTAGCCGAGCGAAGGTGTTAGAGAAGAGTTGCTGGCTGTCATATTTCGGTGTCTCCGAGCCGTTAACACTAAATAACGATCTTCATTGGGTGTGTTTGCCTGTCTGTGACCTTGCATTGGTCTTCGGCCTGCACTTCCGGTGTCCAAAAAACGGTTCCAGATCCTGGAAATCATACTTTGTGGCACTCCAATGGCTTGCTCTACTCAGGCTTGAGTTTGGTCCCTTCTAAACTACCAACAATTCCAAGCTTCTGAATCGGTTAAATGATTTCGCTGAGGCATCGTACGAAACAAAGCAGTCACTGAATACCGATCTTCTTTGTATTCATTGCCTCAGTTGAAAGTCAAATTTCATTCACTGCTTCTGAAGTGACGTTTTTGACGTCGAACTCAAAATTAGCATACTCTACAGTTATAAAATCAGAAAAATTTTCATTTGTGATTCTCTTCTTCCATTTTCAGCAAAAAAAAATTCGTTTATATCTTTATTTTATGTAAAACTTACAATATTCTTTAATTGTTTTGAGCAATGTAGTATTTAGAACAATATCTTTAAGAATTCTTATAGTTTCCTTTGCAAAATTGTTTGTATTATTTTGCCTTGTTACCAGTGACTTGCGTTCTAATAATTGCCATTTAACCTTCCTTTCATAAAATGAAAGAAATCTTTGGAAAAATGCTGGATATTTAAAAACTTCATTGACGACATCTTTATAAGCTGTGGCAGGTATATTTTCTTCATTTGCATACATCACCTAAAAAATAAATAACCATGAGAATATAGAAATATTGCAATAATTTTATAGAAAACAAAAAACAAACATTAAGGTTTCCAAGTACAGTGGAACAGTCTGCAAATATTTAAATTTAAGCAAAATTAAAAACTACTCTCTGCTTTATAGTAAATACCTTGAATTTCTGATAATTATTGTATATTTTATGCTTTCTTTAACCTAGTTTTCAAAGTAAGCACATATTATAAATATCATATTTTTTTGAATATAATCACAGATTATCTGTTAAAAAAGTATGAAATTTCGCTATGCATATTTAAATTTTAAATTAGATTTAGAAACTCATTTAGTCTTTCTTAATACAGCTTCAAATATTAAGGAATCAAACAAAATGAAAATAAATTATTCAGTTTGAACAAAATGTGCTTATAACAAATAATGCAAAAAAAGTAAGTTTAAACAGACAACAATACTTAAAAATCAATGATCTTAAGTTTATAAAAAGATTCATAAATTATTATTTGTGTAAATTACTTTCAGAATTACTAACTATAATAAAATAATTATTTATCCTCTATTTTCATGCTATGTTCAACTATGCAAGTAATTTACTTGTGACTGTATTGGATTTAAAGAGGAATTTGCCCAGTTACAAAAATCTTCCTCTAACAAAAATGCATTTTCGTGACAACGAATAGCTTCTGCTGGTCCCAAGCCAGAATCAAAGTACCCAAAAAACTTTTCTTTCACCTAAAGAAAATTAAAATTTATAAATCTCATTCACACATAATATGCATTATTTGACTAAATAAATAATAGAATTAGTCTTACATTATCAATGACTCTTAACATTCTTAATGCTTCGTCAGAACTAGTATTATGCAAATGACTCAGAGAAACTTATTTCTCCAACCAAAGGTGAAGTTAATTTAAGAAAATGATTTTTTTGAAAAGTATCTTTAGTAATTTTTTTAGTAACAATTTTTAAATTAGCTGTGCTCTTAGCATTTCTTTTAGAATTCTTTGATTTATTCGACTTGTTATGTTCCATGTTTCATTAAATTCCATTCTATGAAACAAATTTAGCTAAAGTTAATTTAAATAAATAGAAATACTTAAAACAGATCAGAATATATATATTAAAAAAAACATTTCTAAATGCTTCATTGTATTTTTTGTGTTGAGAAACACTTATTAAAGGAGTGAAAATGATTTAAAAACATGTGTCATGAATATTAATATAGTAAAAAACAGTTATATACTTAATATATATATATATATATATATATATATATATATATATATATATATATATATATATATATATATATATATATATATATTTAGCATATCATCAAAATATTTACCTCTGAATACTGGTACTGGAAATATATGTTATCCATTCTGTATTGGTTATTTGCGAAAATGTATTTTTAAAATCTTCGGCTTCGTTTCAATCTGGTAGGTTAACCATAATAACGGCGATTTCTTTCGAAGATTTCCTATCATCGACCACGCAAACTCCATATTTCTCTTTTAACTTGGGTAGTATTACATCGTTTAATTTATATTTACTGTCATATTTGAAAAATAGTAGAATATGATTAGTTACTAACTGAGCATAAAAAATTAACACATTAGAACGCGTAATTATAAGCATGATATGGGGATTAAGGGAATAGCTTGTGACTTCAATCGTGGATGTCGTAAGGGAGAACTCAGCTTTTCACCAGTGTTTTCTCTACATATAGCTCTGAACATCTCAGGATATCACTCTCTACAAAGTGATGCTCACAAACGTGAAAAAACAGAAGAAAAACTCTATTAAGATAAATGTAAACTATATTCAGTTGAATTCCCTAAAACACTTAAAAAAGTTGTTTTCATAACATGGTAAAACTTAATTTACCAATGATTAAATATAAATCGATTAATTATATAGGGAATATTTTTTTAATAATTGTGAAAGCTATTCAAAGTTTTACAAATTAGAAACAGGTTAACTATAGAATGAGAATTTTTATAAGATGAAAAGAACATACAATTATGATTGATTGAAATAATGTTAACTTTAATATTTCTTATATGCATGCCGCAACAAGCGTGCGTTTTAAATTAAAAAAAATCTATTTCACTAACGATTTAATTATAGTTATTTTAAATAAATAGTATGAGACTTATCCTAGAATTTTTTGACATTTTTAGATTTTCTAGGGGAATCTTCTTATCATATATTCATTTTTAGGAAAACTGAAGACAGATACCTTTGATTCTCCATCGTAGTTCAATCGGTAATTGACAATTGAACACTTGAACGACATTTTTATAAAATTTCTTGAAATAATATAATACCTTTAATGAAATTTTTGAGACAAGGCACACGTGAATCATTAACTCCCTACAGAGACTGAAATAAGTCGTCGAGCAGGCGACAGGAAATAGAAATAGAAATTTCAACTTAAGGGGGTCGTTGGTCAGCCTTATGTGCATGACTTATTCCAGAAAAAAGTTTTCATGCGCAGGCCTTGTCTTTAGGGGGTGTTGGAGTAGTTTATTTCTCAACTGAGGCAAGCAGAATTGAATGGCAGTATAGATCTTCAAGTAAGAACAATTAGAAAGTGCACTTCTGTTTACAGAATAATAAACTTTTCTCTCAATAAGTATATTAAAATATTAGAGTTTGATCATAATTTTTGTTATTAACATTACTATTAAATTCGTAACAAAATATCCAATATCTCATTTATTGTCTTAGTCTAGGTAAAGAAAGGTGTGTATGTATAGTAGTTGATTTGGTGTAATATTAACAAATGAGGAACATGTGTATCTTATAAAATTATTTCTTCTGCAATTTAAGCTATGTTTTTAAAACAACATCGTGCACGACATTGATGCAGAATAACACCAGGAAACTCCAAGATACAACTACCTAGAAATGTCATAAACGCATCAACTGTATTGTTTTCTGTTGCCTTGTGCAAGGCAGCATCCACCTCCATTACACGTACATGTCTTAGAAACTAATAATTGTATTCATAAGAATCACAGAGTGGCTTTCGTAAAGGAAGATCCACTCTTGATAATACCCCTCAGGGGGTTTACCTTCTTTAGGTAAACACGGGTGTCACAATCCCGAGGTACCCTAGTGATCTGTCCTCTTCTTTCTTTTCCCCTCTTCTCTACTCTTCTGCTTTTTCTTCCTCTTCTCCCTCAGTGTGGTTGCCTCGTAAGAGGTTGAGGGCTCCCCTTGAGTAGCTTTCGCCGCTCTGTTGCTATTAGCTACTCTTGAGGACTAAATCACCCACGTGTTTGCCGTGCGTGGAGACCCGTGTCCCTGGAAAGGAGGGTCCTGGTAATTGAGGCCCCCAGAGACCAACACATTACTTTGGCCTCTGCTTCAGGTAAACGGGAGGTGTGTTGTGGTCCTCAGCACATCAATCGGCTTTATGGATCAAGCGATCGGTACATCTACTGGGTGACTCGTTAAGGGTGGAGGCCACTTCAGGGATGTACTGTGAGCGTATAGGACCTGGCTAGCACTGGTGCAGCTGGTCTGCATCCCCTTGTTGGACTCGGTGGTGGGTGGTGCGGTTAGGTCCCGAAATTTTAAAATTTTACTATGGAAAATAGAAAAATATCTCTTCTCCCACGGGAGCAACAGTTAGCTTGCCTAAGTGCAAAGTTTTTTATTGTGAAGAAAAAGGATGACACTTTTAAATCAGTGTCACCTTTTCTAATACAAAAAAGCATCTATGGAATGGTTGGAGATGTTAGAGGTATTCAGAAGATGCGCTCGGGTGACCTTCTCATTGAAGTGAAATCAGAGTCGCAAGCAGCAAATTTACTGAAAATGGATAAAATGGCAAACTTTGAAGTAATATTCATGCCTCATAGTAACCTTAACTTTTCACGTGGTGTAATATCTGCTGCGGATTTGCTATATACGCCGACGGAGGAAATTTTGGAAAATTTGATAAATCAGAAGGTCTGTGGAGTAGAACGCATTAGGATTAGAAGAGAAGGTGTCTTTATGGACACCAAACATCTGATTCTAACTTTTGCGACCCCAGACCTTCCAGACAACATTAAAGTTGCTTACTTAAATTTACCCGTCCGGCCTTATATACCAAATCCCTTACGATGTTTCCAGTGCCAGCATTTTGGACATTCGAAGAATGCATGCAGAGGCAAACTGACCTGCGCTCGTTGCGCAGCAGTTGGCCACGATAGTACGAACGGCACTGCAAAGGAGAGGTGTGTCAACTGTCATGGTGACCACCCCTCCTATTCTCGAAGTTGTCCACAATGGGTACTGGAAAAAGAAATAACCACGTTGAAGGTTACTAAAAAATTATCATATCCTGAGGCAAGACGAGAAGTTACAACTCTTACCCCACTTTCAGGGATAAGTTATGCCACTGCTGCTAAGAAGGTCACTAAATCGAGTAGCACACAAACTGAAACCTTTTCTCCTTCCCCGGTTAGATTGCCCCAGATATCAGCAAAGCCAAAATTTACGAAATCTCCGATATTCACTAAAAGGACTCCTTTTGCTAAATCGAGAAGCAAAAAATCAATGAAATTAAAAATTGCAAAAGAAGGTGTAAGAGAACCTCCTTTATCCACCCATAATGCTTTCTCTTACTTGGAGTCTGACTCAGTCTCTCTGCATCCCTCAGACGATGACACCACGTTCGGGGAAACGCTAGAGGACTTGACTTCCAAAAAAGGAGCTTTTCTATTTGAATAGTGACTTCCTTTGTTTCTTGGAACTGCCATGGTTTGCGTTCCCATCATGATGACATCAAGTCTATAATTTCAGCCTATAACCCCGCATGTGTTGCCCTTCAGGAGACATTCCTGAGGTTCAGCATAAATTTCACCATGCGTGGGTTTAAAAGCTTTAGAAAAGACTGTGGTGACGATGGTGCAGTGTCTGGAGGTGTTTGTATATTAACATCTAATAATTTCCCCAGCACTGCCCATCCATTGAATACTACTCTACAGGCTGTAGCTATAAGAATTCATACTTCATGCTTGTTGACAGTCTGTAGTTTATATTTGCCACCACACGATGTCATCCGCCAAGAGGAACTCGATGCATTAGTAGATCAGCTGCCAACACCATTTTTGTTACTCGGTGACTTTAACGGACATAATTCTTTGTGGGGAAGTAGTGATACAAATTCTCGCGGTCGTCAGATAGAGAGGTTTATTACTGATAATTGTCTCTGTCTGATGAATACCGACGAGAAGACCTACTTGCATTTACCCACTAGAACATTTCATTCTCTCGATTTGGCTATATGTTCTCCTTCAGTTCTGCCATCGTTAAGCTTTACAGTAGGAAATGATCTATATAATAGTGATCACTTTCCTCTTGCCGTCTTCCAGACTGGAGGTAGTAGTGTGCGACAAAATCGTCAACCTACTTACGTGTACAGTCGGGCAGACTGGGCACTGTTTACACAATTGGCAGATGTTGATGATGAAATGGTTCAGATCGAGAATATTGATGATGCCGTTACTAAAGTTACCGAAACAATTATAAATGCAGCTGATGCATCAATACCTAAGAGTTCCTCTATACCACACAGGCGTTGCAAACCTTGGTGGAATAAAGAATGTCAACAAACATATAAAAAACAAAGGAAGTTATGGGGGTTATTTCGGAGATACCCCACAACGGAGAATCTTATCGCCTTTAAGAGAGCAAAAGCATTAGCTCGCAGAGCTCGTCGTCGAAGTAAGAAGGAGTCTTGGTCTCGCTATGTATCCTCAATAACTTCTTCCACATCCAGTAAGCAGTTATGGAGAAAAGTGAAAGCAGCCAATGGTATATATAGAGAATTTCCCATTCCTATTTTAAAATCCGGAGCTGCTATACACTCTTCTCCTCAGGACATTGCAAACCTCCTTGGTGAAACTTTTGCTAGTGTCTCAGGCGTTGACTCTTACAGTTCTTCCTTTTTGAGAATTAAGAGTCACGCCGAGAGAACACAAATTCGTTTCAACCAAAGGCAAGCTTTGCCATATAACTGTGAATTTCGGATGTTGGAATTGAAGAGAGCATTACAGCAGACCCATGATACTAGCCCAGGACTAGATGGAATCAGCTACCAAATGCTTAGACATTTATGTCCAGATTCTTTAGCGAATATACTTCGCTTGTTTAACAGGATCTGGACCGAAAATATATTTCCTACGCATTGGAATAAAGCTATAGTAATTCCGGTCCTGAAAGCTGGTAAAGATCCTTCTGATCCTCTAAACTATCGACCCATAGCTCTGACTAGCTGCTTTTGTAAGACTCTCGAGCGTATGGTCAATGCTCGTCTCGTTTATGTCTTAGAAAAAAATAATTGTATTCCTGTTAATCAGAGTGGTTTCCGTAAAGGAAGATCCACTCTTGATAACATAACATATTTGGAAACCCAAATCCGCAACGCTTTCGTGCGGAGAAATCATTTGGTTTCCATTTTCTTCGACATAGAGAAAGCATATGACCGTACATGGCGTTATGGAATTCTCCGTTCACTATATGATTTTGGCTTCCGGGGTAATCTGCCGATATTCCTGGAAAACTTTTTACACTCCCGTGTTTTTAAAGTCCGCATAGGAACTTTTTATTCTGATACTTTTAATCAAGCTGAGGGTGTACCTCAAGGTTGTATTTTGAGTGTAACCCTTTTTAACCTTCACATTAGTAGCATATTACATAAATTATCACCTTCTGTTCATGGTACATTGTACGTTGATGACTTGCAAATATCTTGTGAGGGGTCAAATATGCATTTAATTGAGAGACAGTTACAAACAGCTGTTAATAAACTTGCTGCATGGTGTGCTGAGAATGGCCATACTCTTTCTCCTAGCAAGAGTAGATGTGTCCACTTCTGCAGGAAAACTAGCATACATAGTGATCCAAAGATTTTGATTGACAACACCATTATACCTGTAGTCAGCGAGATGAAATTTCTTGGTGTAATATTCGATCGAAAATTAACTTTCCTTCCGCATGTTTTAAATCTGCGGAAGAAGTGTGAGCGATCACTTAATATCCTCAGGGTGCTTTCAAACACATCCTGGGGTGCTGATCGCACATCACTTCTTCGAATATATCAGTCACTAATTTTATCACGCATTGACTACAGTTGTGTTATTTATGGTTCAGCTAGACACTCTGTTTTATGCAGATTGGACACGGTTCATCACAATGCTCTGAGGATATGTTCGGGCGCATTCCGCACATCACCCGTCCAGAGTCTATATGCAATTTGCCAACAACTGCCCTTAGACCTGAGACGAATGCAGCAGTCTCTCAATTATTATGCTAAGATCATGTCTGACCCTCATCATCCATTACATTCCATGATTCCTACATTTGCTCTTAAAAGACTATACCATGCTCGTCCAAGGAGCATACCACCTTTTCTCATTAGAATAAAATCTCACTTAATATTGTCTGACCTGCATGACGTTCGAATATCTGCCACAAATCGAACTTCACATCCACCCTGGTATGAGCCACAATGTAAAATAATCAATCCCTTTGCACAGTTCAAAAAATTGGACACATCTCCTGTTGTTTTCCATCAGCTCTATTCTTCTCATCGCTGTCAGTTTGATTCTTATCAACCTATATTTACAGATGGTTCAAAATCTGCAGGACATGTTGGCTGTGGAGTTTATATTGATAATATAACTCTTAGTTACAGCCTTAATATGTCCTGCTCCATCTTCACTGCTGAGGCAACTGCGATATTATGCGCGCTTCAGTATGTGGGTAGTAAAGGATCAAATAAATTTTGTATATACACTGACAGCCTGAGTGTTTTAGAAGCTGTGGAGAATATTAATGTCAACTATCACCCTGTTGTGTCGGAGATTTTTTGCGCATTAGACTCTCTGAAAGGCAAGGGATTTGATATTATCATTTGTTGGATCCCAGGGCATGTAGGTCTTGATGGTAACGAGAGGGCTGATGTAGCTGCAAAGTCTGCATCTACTCCACTTCAGCCTTCCGTTCCGTTATGTGATGCGAGAAAAGGTGTGAAGAGTTTTATTTATAAACTTTGGCAGGATTCATGGAGGATGCAAGTCAACAACAAACTAAATACCATAACTTCATCACTCATTTCATTTTCAGTTTTACCTTTACGAAGTGCGGATGTTAAATTAACCCGCCTTCGTATCGGACACACACGTTTCACTCATAAGCATCTATTCTTAAATGAATTAAAACCTTGGTGTGAAACGTGTGACGAACCATACACTGTGTTTCATATTTTAATTTCATGTTCTGATTTTAACCAACATCGTTTTAAATTTTTTAAAACTGATCTTTTAACGATGCGGGATTTGCTGGGCGAACCACCGCATCAAAATATTTTTGCTTTTTTAAGAAGCATTGGTTTTATAGATTATATATAATTTTAAATTAAAGATTTTTAATTAAATACATAAAACATTTTACAGATTTAGTTTAGGTTTTTTTATCTTATATGTTTTAGATATAATTTAATCATTTATATGTTGGGTGTTTGTCTATTTTTTATGTTAATAATTTTATAAATATTTCTTTTATTTTTAAAGAAATTTTAAAAGTTGATTGGTTTAAAATAATAAAAATAAAAAAATATTATACAAAAAAAAATCTGGCGCAGCTTGTCCTCATTTGGACCTTGCGCCATAAAACCCAACCAACCAACCTGCTTCAGGTAAACGGGAGGTGTGTTGTGGTCCTCAGCACATCAATCCGCTTTATGGATCAAGCGATCGGTACATCTACTGGGTGACTCGTTAAGGGTGGAGGCCACTTCAGGGATGTACTGTGAGCGTATAGGACCTGGCTAGCACTGGTGCAGCTGGTTTGCATCCCCTTGTAGGACTCGGTGGTGGGTGGTGCGGTCAGGTCCCGAAATTTTAAAAATATTATAATGGAGAACAAAAACTTCACTTTTCTCCCTCGGGAGCAACAATTTGAAAATCTTAAACCTAAATTTTTCATAATTAAAAGGAAAGAGGGAAACTTTACAACTGTGTCTCCTTTCCTTATTTCCAAAGGAATATCGGGTATTGTTGGGGAAGTTAAGAAAGTTCAGAAGATGCGCTCAGGTGACCTGCTTGTTGAGGCAGCATCTGACTCTCAAGCAGCCATTCTGGCAAGCATGAAATCGTTGGCCAACTTAGAAGTGACTGTCTCCCCTCATAGCAACCTTAACTTTTCTTGTGGTGTAATCTCAGCAAGGGATTTATTATATTCGCCGACGGAGGAAATTCTGGAAAATCTACAGAATCAGAAGGTCTGTGGCGTTAGACGCATTACAGTCAGACGAGATGGTAATGTAATCGATACTAAACATCTCGTCTTGACTTTTGCGACGCCAGACCTTCCGCAGTATGTAAAAGCTGCGTACATGAATTTACCCGTCGGGCCTTATATCCCAAATCCCTTGCGATGTTTCCAATGTCAGCGCTTTGGACACTCGAGAAACGCTTGCAGAGGCAAAATCACCTGCGCCCGCTGCGCGGTGGTAGGCCATGATAGTACCAACTGCACAGCGAAGGAGAGATGTGTCAACTGTCAAGGTGACCATCCCTCCTATTCTCGAAGTTGTCCTCAGTATATATTGGAAAAAGAGATCACCACGGTTAAGGTTAATCAAAAATGCTCTTATCCTGAGGCGAGACGACTGGTCACTTCACGTACTCCACAGCCAGGAGTCAGTTATGCCACTGCTGCCAGAAAAGTCACAAAATCGAGCAGCACTCAAACTGAATCATTATCGTTCTCCCCAACAAGATTACCCCAAACATCTGACAAGCCAAAATTCAAAAAAACTCCTACATTTACTAGAAAAGCTCCTTTTGCTAAATCAAAAGCGGAGAAAGCATTAAAGTTAAAAAAGCTAAACAGCCATCAATTTCCACCCAAAATACTTTCTCTTGCTTGGAGACTGACGCGGTTTCTTTATTCCCCTCGGACGATGATGGATCGTTCGAGGATATGACAGAAGACCCGCCTTCCAGCTCCGGGAAAGGAGCTTTTCAATATAAAAAATAACTTCCTTTATTTCTTGGAACTGCCATGGTTTGCGATCACATCTTGATGACGTCAAGTCTCTAATAACAGAATATAATCCCGCATGTGTTGCACTTCAGGAAACTTTCCTGAAGTCTACTAATAACCTCTCCATGCGAGGATTTAACTGTATTAGAAAAGACTGTGGTGATGATGGTGCAGTGTCTGGAGGTGTTTGTTTATTAACATCCAATAAATTCCCCAGCACTGTCCATCCATTGAATACTACTCTACAGGCTGTTGCTGCAAGAATTCATACTTCATGCTTATTAACAGTCTGTAGTTTATATTTACCACCACACGATGTCATACGCCAAGAGGAACTCGATGCATTAATAGATCAGCTGCCTACACCATTCCTGTTACTCGGTGACTTTAACGGACATAATTCTTTGTGGGGAAGTCAAGATATCAATTCTCGCGGTAGACAGATAGAACAGTTTATTTCTGATAACTGTCTCTGTCTGCTTAATACCGACGAGAAAACATATTTTCATGTACCCACAAGAACGTTTCATTCCCTCGATTTAGCCATCTGTTCTCCATCTCTTCTGCCATTGTTAAATCTAACAGTAGGAAATGATCTGCACAACAGCGATCATTTTCCTCTCGTCATCTCCCAGACTGGAGGTAGTAGTGTAGGACAACGTCTACCTACTTACGTGTACAGTCGGGCAGATTGGACGCTATTTACACAATTGGCAGTTGTTGATTATGAAATGGTTTCAATCGAGGATATTGATATGGCCATTTGTAAAGTCACCGAAACAATTATGAATGCAGCTGATGCATCAATTCCTAAGAGTTCCCCTATACCACACAGGCGTAGCAAACCTTGGTGGAATAAAGAATGCCAAGAAACATTGAAAAAACAAAGGAAGTTATGGGGGTTATTTAGGAGGTACCCCACAACGGAGAATCTTGTCGCCTTTAAGAGAGCAAGAGCTCTAGCTCGCAGAGCTCGTCGTCGAAGTCAGAAGGAATCTTGGTCTCGCTATGTATCTTCAATTACATCTTCCACATCCAGTAAACAGTTGTGGAGAAGAGTGAAAGCAGCCAATGGAATATATAGAGAATTATCTATTCCTATTTTAAAATCCAGAGCTGCTATATACTCTTCTCCTAAAGACATTGCTAATACCCTTGGTGAAACCTTTGCAACCGTCTCCAGCAACGACTCTTACAGTCCTTCGTTTTTAAGGACTAAGAGTCGCGCTGAACGAACACCAATTCGTTTCAACCATGGTGAAGCCTTGCCTTACAACTGTGAATTTCGGATGTTGGAATTGAAGAGAGCATTACAGCAGGCCAATAATACCAGTCCAGGACCTGATGGAATCAGCTATCAAATGCTTCGAAATTTGATGTTCAGACTCCCTATTGAACATATTACTTTTGTTCAATAGGATCTGGAATGACAAGAAATTCCCATCAGCTTGGAATGAAGCGATAGTGATTCCGGTTCTTAAGGCTGGTAAAGATCCTTCAGATCCTTCAAATTATCGACCAATTGCTCTGACGAGTTGCTTCTGTAAGACTCTCGAACGTATGGTCAACGCCCGTCTCGTATATGTCTTAGAAAAAAATAAATGCATACACATAAATCAGAGTGGCTTCCGTAAAGGAAGATCCACTCTTGATAATATCACATATTTGGAGACCCAAATCCGCAATGCTTTTGTGCGGAGGAACCATCTGGTCTCCATTTTCTTTGACATTGAGAAGGCATACGACCGTACATGGCGATATGGAATTCTCCGTTCATTTTATAATTTTGGCTTTCGGGGTAATCTCCCGATATTCCTACAGAATTTTTTAAGCTCCCGTATTTTTAAAGTTCGTATTGGAACTGTATTTTCCAATACTTTTATTCAAGCTGAGGGTGTTCCCCAAGGCTCCATTTTAAGTGTAACCATTTTTAACTTATTCATCAGTAGCATCTTACATCAATTACCACCATCAGTAAATGGTACACTTTATGTTGACGACCTGCAAATATCATGTCAGGGTTCGAATATGCGGTTAATTGAGAGACAACTGCAAACAGCAGTTAACAAGCTTGCTGCATGGTGTGCTGAGAATGGCCATACTTTATCTCCTAGCAAGAGTAAATGTGTCCACTTCTGTAGAAAGACTAGCCTGCATAATGATCCAATAATTTACATCAACAACACTCCAATACAAGTAGTCAATGAAATAAAATTCTTGGGCATTATCTTTGACCGAAAATTAACTTTTCTTCCGCATGTTCTATATTTGCGGAAGAAGTGTGAGCGATCGCTTAATATCCTCAAGGTGTTGTCAAATACATCTTGGGGTGCAGATCGCACATCACTACTTCGAATTTATCAGTCATTGATTTTATCCCGCATTGACTACGGAAGTGTTGTTTATGGATCGGCTAGATCTTCTATTTTACGAAGACTGGACACAGTTCATCACTCTGCTTTGAGGATATGTTCTGGGGCATTCCGCACATCACCCGTCCAGAGTCTATACGTTGTATGCCATCAACTACCGTTAGACCTGAGACGAATGCAGCAGTCTCTCAATTATTACGCAAAAATTATGTCGACCCCACATCACCCATTACGTTCCATGGTTCCTAATGCCTCTCTTAAAAGACTGTTTGATGCTCGACCAATGAGCATCCCACCTTTTCTCACAAGAGCCAAATCATATCTGTGGCTCACAGACCTATGTGATGTTCGGATAGAGTCAATTGATAATTTTGCTCATCCGCCTTGGTATGATCCAACCATTAATTTTAATAACTCTTTTGCTCAGTTTTTAAAATCAGACACAACACCTATTGTTTTTCAAACGCTATTTTCCTCCCATCGCTGTCAGTATCAATCATACACACCTGTATTCACGGATGGTTCAAAATCAGCAGGACACGTGGGCTGTGGAGTTATTATAAATAACACAGTTTTTAGTCACACTCTACATTCGTCCTGCAACATCTTTACTGCTGAAGCCGCTGCTATCTTTTATGCGCTTCAGCTTGTGAATACAGATGAACATCGTCAATTTTGTATATATACTGACAGCATGAGTGTAATGGAAGCATTGAGAAACAATAGTTTTACTTGCCATCCTGTTGTGTCAAAGATTTTTCGAGCATTAGATTCCCTTGCTGGCAAGGGATATGATATTATTTTTTGTTGGATACCAAGTCACGTAGGTCTTGATGGAAATGAGAGAGCGGATGCAGCAGCAAAGGCTGCATCAGATCCAATATTACCGTCGGTTCCTCTCTCAGATGTGAGAAAAGCTATAAAACGTTTTATATATGGTCTTTGGCAGGAATCATGGAACTTGCAGGTCGTCAACAAATTACACACCATTTTCCCATTCCTCACCTCATTATCAGTTTTACCGTTACGAAGTGCGGATGTTAGATTAACTCGCCTTCGTATCGGACACACACGTTTCACACACAAACATTTGTTTTTAAGTGATTTAAATCCATGGTGTGAGGCGTGTGATGAACCATTTTCTGTTTATCATATTTTAATATCATGTTCTACTTTTAACGTCTACCGTTTTAAATTTTTTAAAACAAACCTTTTAACTTTATTTGATTTGCTGGGGGAGCCACCCCACGGAAACCTATTTGCTTATTTGAGAGCAATAGGTTTTTTAAATTTTATATGATTTATATTTGTACATTTTAAGATTTTATATATATTTGATTTATTTTATTTTATATATACATTTTAAGATAACTTATACACTAGTTTTTGTGTTTTAATATTTTAATGTTGCTTGGGTTTAAATGTATATATATGAAAAAAAATAAGTAAAAAAAAATAATAATAATAATAAAAAAAAATACTCCTATAAAACTTTATTCTTGGCGCAGCATGTCCATTTTTGGACCTTGCGCCATAAAACCCAACCAACCAACCAACCATTCGGATGTTGGAATTGAAGAGAGCATTACAGCAGGCCCATGATACTAGCCCAGGACCAGATGGAATCAGCTATCAAATGCTTCGTCATTTAAGTCCAGATTCCCTGTTGAACTTACTTTACTTGTTCAATAGGATCTGGACCGAAAATAAATTTCCATCACTTTGGAGCGAAGCAATAGTGATTCCAATCCTTAAGGCTGGTAAGGATCCTTCTGTTCCTTCAAATTATCGACCAATAGCTCTGACGAGTTGCTTGTGTAAGACTCTCGAACGTATGGTCAACGCCCGTCTCGTATATGTCTTAGAAAAAAATAAATGTATACATATTAATCAGAGTGGCTTCCGTAAAGGGAGATCCACTCTTGATAATATCACATATTTGGAGACCCAAATCCGCAATGCTTTTGTGCGGAGGAACCATCTGGTCTCCATTTTCTTTGACATCGAGAAGGCATACGACCGTACATGGCGATATGGAATTCTCCGTAGGATGTATGATTTTGGCTTTAGGGGTAATTTGCCGATATTTATACAAAACTTTTTACGCTCCCGTGGTTTTAAAGTTCGTATTGGTACGTTTTTGTCCAATACTTTTAACCAACCTGAAGGTGTTCCTCAGAGAAGTATTTTAAGTGTCACCCTTTTTAATCTTCATATCAGTTGCATTCTTCATCAACTTTCACCTTCTGTGCATGGTACCTTGTATGATGATGACCTGCAAATATCTTGTGAAGGGTCTAACATGAGCTTAATTGAGAGACAATTACAAACATCTGTTAATAAAATTGCTGCATGGTGTGCTGAGAATGGCCATACACTATCTCCTAGCAAGAGCAATTGTGTCCATTTCTGCAGGAAGACTAGCCTCCACAATGATCCCGTCATTCGTATAAACAACACACCTATACCAGTGGTCAGTGAGGTAAAATTCCTCGGAGTGATATTTGATCGTAAATTAACCTTTCTTCCGCATATATTATATCTGCGGAAGAAGTGCGAGCGATCGCTCAATATCCTCAAGGTGGTTTCAAATACATCTTGGGGTGCTGATCGCACGTCACTCCTCCGAGTTTACCAATCATTAATTTTATCTCGCATAGACTACGGTTGTGTTGTTTACGGATCCGCTAGGTCTTCTGTTTTACGCAGACTGGACACTGTCCATCATTCTGCTCTGAGAATATGTTCTGGCGCATTCCGCACATCACCCGTCCAGAGTCTATATGCGATTTGTCAACAACTGCCCTTAGACCTGCGACGTATGCAGCTGTCTCTCAATTATTATTGTAAAATTATGTCTGACCCTCACCATCCTTTATGTTCTTTTGCTCTTACTCCTGCATTGAAGAGAATATATGATGCTAGACCATATAGCATCCTACCCTTCCTCACTCGAACAAAAAACCATTTATCCTTATCTGACCTACGTGATGTCCGTTTCATTAAAACGGACATTTTAGTACATCCACCTTGGTATGATCCACAAATATTGATTATCAATCCATTTACTGATTGTAGAAAATCGGACACAACGCCTACAATTTTCCAACAGCTATATTATTCACATCGCTGTCAGTATTCTTCCTACACGCCAGTATTCACGGATGGTTCTAAAACAGCAGGACATGTCGGCTGTGGTATTTTTATGAATGATGTTACATACAGTTACAGCCTTCATGCTTCCTGCTCCATCTTTACAGCTGAAGCCACAGCAATTTATAATGCGCTTCAGCTCGTGAATACTGTAAATTCTCATTCCTTTTGCGTGTATACTGACAGCTTGAGTGTATTAAAAGCGTTGGAGAATTTGAACATTCATTGTCATCCGGTTGTGTCCAAGATTTTCCAAACATTGGATTCCCTTGCTGGCAAGGGGAATGATATCAAATTTTGTTGGATCCCAAGTCACGTAGGTCTCAAGGGAAATGAAAAGGCAGACGCGGCTGCTAAAGCAGCCTCAACGTCTATACAACTTTCAATCCCTCTTTCAGATGTGAGGAAGTATATTAAAAATCATGTCTACTCCCTCTTCCAGGAGTTTTGGAGCATGCAGGTCACCAACAAATTGTGTACCATTTTCCCATATCTCATTTCATTATCAGTTTTACCGCTACGAAGTGCTGATGTTAGATTAACTCGCCTTCGTATCGGACACACACGTTTCACACACAGACATTTGTTTCTTAGTGAACTAACTCCATGGTGTGAAGCGTGTGATGAACCATACACTGTTCAACATATTTTAATTTCATGTCATGATTTTATCCAGCAACGTTTACACTTTTTTAATACTAATTTATTAATTTTATCTGATTTAATAGGGGATCCACCCCATGGAAACCTATTCGCTTTCTTGAAGGCAATAGGTTTTATACATTATATTTAATTTGCATTTTGGATTTTAAAAAAATTATATAAATAATTGTTATTTTCATTTTCTATATTTTATAACTAGATTTTAATATAGTATATACACTTATTTTTGTTTTTTAATATTTTAATGTTGTTTGGGTTTTTGAAAATAAATAAATAAAAAATTAAAATAAAATAAAGTTACATAAAACTAATTCTTGGCGCAGCATGTCCAATTTTGGACCTTGCGCCATAAAACCCAAACAACCAACCAACCATCACTACTTCGAATTTATCAGTCATTGATTCTATCCCGCATTGACTACGGGTGTGTTGTTTATGGATCGGCTAGATCTTCTATTTTACGAAGACTGGACACAGTTCATCACTCTGCTTTGAGGATATGCTCTGGGGCATTCCGCACATCACCCGTCCAGAGTCTATACGTTGTATGTCATCAACTACCGTTAGACCTGAGACGAATGCAGCAAACTCTCAATTATTACGCAAAAATTATGTCAGTTCCACATCACCCCTTACGTTCCATGGTTCCTACTGCCTCTCTTAAAAGACTGTTTGATGCTCGACCAAGGAGCATCCCACCTTTTCTCACAAGAACCAAATCTTATCTGCGGCTCACAGACCTATGTGATGTTCGGATAGAGTCTATTGATTATTTTGCTCATCCGCCTTGGTATGATCCAACCATTAATTTTAATAACTCTTTTGCTCAGTTTTCAAAATCAGACACAACACCTATTGTTTTTCAAACGCTATTTTCCTCCCATCGCTGTCAGTATCAATCATACACACCTGTATTCACGGATGGTTCAAAATCAGCAGGACACGTGGGCTGTGGAGTTGTTATAAATAACACAGTTTTTAGTCACAGTCTACATTCGTCCTGCTCCATCTTTACTGCTGAAGCCGCAGCTATCTTTTATGCGCTTCAGCATGTGAATACAGATAATCATCGTCAATTTTGTATGTATACTGACAGCATGAGTGTATTGGAAGCATTGAGAAACAATAGTTTTACTTGCCATCCTGTTGTGTCAAAGATTTTTAGAGCATTAGATTCCCTTGCTGGCAAGGGATATGATATTTTATTTTGTTGGATACCAAGTCACGTAGGTCTTGATGGAAATGAGAGAGCGGATGCAGCAGCAAAGGCTGCATCAGACCCAATATTACCATCGGTCCCTCTCTCAGATGTGAGAAAGGCTATAAAAAGTTTTATATATGGTCTATGGCAGGAATCGTGGAACTTACAGGTCGTCAACAAATTACATACCATATTCCCATCCCTCACTTCATTATCAGTTTTACCGTTACGAAGTGCTGATGTTAGATTAACTCGCCTTCGTATCGGACACACACGTTTCACACACAGACATTTGTTTTTAAATGAACTAAATCCATGGTGTGAAACGTGTGATGAACCATTTACTGTTTATCATATTTTAATTTCATGTCATGATTTTAACCAACAACGTTTACACTTTTTTAATACAGATTTTTTAACTTTATTTGATTTAATAGGGGATCTACCCCATAGAAACCTATTTGCCTTTTTAAGGGCAATAGGTTTTTTACATTATATTTAATTGTTATTTTAAAATATATTGTAATATACTTTATATTTTATTAATAGATTTTAAAATTATATATACACTTATTTTTGTTTTTTAAAGTTTTAATGTTGTTTGGGTCAAAAAAAAAATAAATAATTAGAACAAAACATAAATATATACATCAGAAATAGTTTTCTTGGCGCAGCATGTCCAATTTTGGACCTTGCGCCATAAAACCCAACCAACCAACCAACCTTAGCTACAGCCTCCATCCATCCTGTTCCATCTTCTCTGCTGAAGCATTAGCCATTTATCAAGCTCTTCAGCAGATGAATACATGTGAAACTCATAAATACTGTGTGTACACTGACAGTTTGAGTGTGTTGGAAGCTTTGCGGAACAGTAGTTTTGACTGTCATCCTGTTGTGTCTAGAATTTTCCGAGCATTAGATTCCCTTGCTGGCAAGGGATATGACATTATTTTCTGTTGGATCCCAAGTCATGTAGGTCTCGATGGTAATGAAAGGGCTGATGCAGCTGCTAAATCTGCATCTGGCCCGTGTCTTCCATCAGTTCCTTTGTCTGACGTGAGAAAAAATGTTAAAATATCAATCCATTCTCTTTGGCAGGAGTCATGGAACATGCAGGTCAGTAATAAATTGCATGCCATATTTCCATACATCACCTCATTAACAGTTTTACCGATGCGAAGTGCTGATGTTAGATTAACCCGCCTTCGTATCGGACACACACGTTTCACACATAGACATTTGTTTCTAAACGAATTAAATCCTTGGTGTGAAACGTGTGATGAACCATTCACTGTTTATCATATTTTAATTTCATGTTCATATTTTAACCAATATCGTTTACACTTTTTTAATTGTGATATTTTAAACTTATTTGATTTGCTGGGGGAACCACCCCACAGAAACCTATTTGCCTTTTTGAGGGCAATAGGTTTTTTATATTATATTTAATTTGCACTTTTAAATTTTAAATGTATATATAATTTGTCTTTCCATTTATATTTTATAATTGGATTTTAATATGATATATATACACTAATTTTTGTTTTTTAGAATTTTAATGTTGTTTGGGTTTCCAAAAAAAGTAAATAAATTAATAAATAAAATAAAATAACAAGAAAAAATTTTAAAAAAAAATTAATATCTTATTCAAAACTTATTTCTTGGCGCAGCATGTCCGATTTCGGACCTTGCGCCATAAAACTCAACCAACCAACCAACCACTCTTGATAATATGACACACTTGGAAACACAAATCCGCAACGCTTTTGTGCGGAGAAACCATCTGGTTTCCATTTTCTTTGACATAGCGAAGAAGAGCATTTGAGAAGGCATACGACCGTACATGGCGATATGGAATTCTCCGTACATTATATGATTTTGGCTTTCGAGTTATCTGCCGATATTCCTACAAAATTTTTTATGCTCCCGTGGTTTTAAAGTACGTATTGGAAACTATACTTCCAATACTTTTACACAATCTGAAGGTGTTCCTCAAGGCTCTATTTTAAGTGTCACACTTTTTAGCTTATTCATCAGTAACATGCTTTATCAAATTCCATCATCAGTACATGGTGTTTTCTTTGTTGATGACCTGCAAATATAATGTGAGAGGTCTAATATGCGGATAACTGAGAGACAATTACAAACAGCTGTTAATAAACTAGCTGCATGGTGTGCTGAGAATGGCCACAATTTATCTCCAAGCAAAAGCAGATGCCTATTTCTGTAGAAAGACGCCTTCATAATGATCCCATGATAAATATCAACAACACTCCAATACAAGTAGTCAATGAAATAAAATTCCTGTGTATTATCTTTGACCGAAAATTAACTTTGTTGTAAGAATTAAGAAACGCAATTTTGAATTATCAACCTCTTACTATATAGAAATCAAGTGAAACTGATCAATCTGCTTGTTTCAAGTAGTATAAAGAAATGGATTAGACTGTCATACATAGAAATAAATGTTATTAATAATGACAAAACTGTTAGCAGCAAATTTTTAAAATTATCTTTATTTCCAAAACTTTTACGCTATACAATGAAAAGAAAGAAATGGAACAACAATATTTGATACAATATTTTATTTGTCTCTGTTTTTGCATCTAAACAATTGAAATCATTAACATGATTGATAATTAAAATTCTAAGAATTTAAAAGTCAAACTTGTGTATCCACTCGTCCAATGAATAATTAACTTTATCTGTGTTAGGATATGCTGAGAAAGTATAATTTAGTAGAATACATTTAAGTCACTTTAATTAAACACACATCATTGCAAATATTACATAATATTTAAGGTTTTTGTAAAAAATGTATTATTTTACATATATTTGATTCTTCTTAATTAAACACGTTTTATCGCATGTTATCCAAATTTAAAACTAAACACATTATAGCAATTAATAATATGTTATAAGAATTTAAAAAAAAATTACATACACATTTTTAATTATAAAGCTCTTACCGTACAGTATTCTATCTAAGTTGATTTATTTTCTTCTTTCTAGTAACCTAAAGACATGAATTAAGACTGACAAAGATAGAAATAAATTGTGTATAAATGACAAAATTTTTTGCCACGATCTTGTAAATTATCTTTTATTTCCTCTTTTTCTAATCTAGACAGTGAAAAGACAAGAAAGAAATGAAGAGACAATAATTCATATATTAATATTTCATTTCTCTTTTTACATATAAACAATAGAAATATTTAAAGTGACTGATAAAGTGTAAATTCTAAGAACCTGAAAAGCATATTTAAATTGTCAATTCACTATACACAAAATATCTAGTACTTTTTACAATGTATAGACTCATTTTTCTTTAATTAAACATACATTATATCATATTACCCAAGCATCAATAGTCAATATTGGCTAATTGCGGTGTTTGGTAATTACGGAATATTGCCAAATTATGGTGTTAATTTAATTTTATATAGTAGAACGTGCATGCTACTCAATATGCAAGATTACAAATTCAAATACCCAATGGAGAACATTTTCAAAGATATGATTAGTTAACATTGTTGCACACATTTTAATTAATTAAAAATTGCACAGACAGCCATTTTAAATAAATTATATACTGCACAGTAGAACCGGCATGTTCAACCTAGTAGAAATTTTTAATTATAATTATAAATTCATTAAACATATATTATTGCTCATCGGAAATTATAGATACTCAATATTTATGGCATATGATCCTTTTTTAAGTGTCAAGGTAGTGCATTGTATAATTTTGAATTTTTGTTCACACATACCATTACTGGATATATGTTATTTTTATTTTATGTGCCCAGTAACGCTGGATCTAAAAACACACATTATTATTTCATTAGATACATTATTATTGGATGCATGCTTTTTTTAAATTTCGATGACATCAACGGAAGCGATCATGTCACAATGGGTGATGGAAGGCAGGGTATTTTTGGTTTTTTTTATTTTTCTTTTTGTTCACACATACCATTACTGTTGTTGTTGCCCTGTACCTAGCCCTTAGATGGACTTTACCAGTTGGATAGAAGCAGCTGTCTATCCAACTGGTAAAGTCTTCGTGATTTTGAAGCAGGGAGCAAGCAGAAGATTCCCAAGACTTGACCTGCCACCCCCAGATGAATTACCTCACCTGGAGGACCTTGTGGCCAGATTTAGTGTGCCCCGGCCCTCCTACCCCACAAAAACCTATTTGCTTATTTGAGAGCAATAGGTTTTTTAATTTTTATATGATTTATATATACATTTTAAGATTTTATATATATTTGATTTATCTTACTTAATTTATACATTTTAAGATAACTTATACACTGGTTTTTGTGTTTTAATGTTGCTTGGGTTTAAATATATATATATGAAAAAAAAATAATAAAAAAATAAATAATAATAATAAATAAAATAAAAATACTCCTCTAAAACTTTATTCGCCCCTCAGGGGGTTTACCTTCTTCAGGTAAACACGGGTGTCACAATCCCGAGGTACCCTTGTGATCTGTCCTCTTCTTTAATTTCTTCTCTCCTCTCTACTTCTGCTTTTTCTTCCTCTTCTCCCTCAGTGTGGTTGCTTCGCAAGAGGTCGAGGGCTCCCCTTGAGTAGCTTTTGCCGCTGTGTTGCTATTAGCTACTCTTGGGGACTAAATCACCCACGTGTTTGCCGTGCGTGGAGACCCGTGTCCCTGGAAAGGAGGGTCCTGGTAATTGAGGCCCCCAGAGACCAACACATTACTTTGGCCTCTGCTTCAGGTAAACGGGAGGTGTGTTGTGGTCCTCAGCACATCAATCGGCTTTATGGATCAAGCGATCGGTGCATCTACTGGGTGACTCGTTAAGGGTGGAGGCCACTTCAGGGATGTACTGTGAGCGTATAGGACCTGGCTAGCACTGGTGCAGCTGGTCTGTATCCCCTTGTTGGACTCGGTGGTGGGTGGTGCGGTCAGGTCCCGAAATTTTATTTTATTATTATGGAGAATAAAAATTTTACTTTTCTCCCACGGGAGCACCAACTTGGAAATTTAAAACCAAAATTTTTCGTAATAAAAAGGAAAGAGGGAAATTTTACAACAGTCTCTCCTTTCCTTATATCTAAAGGAATATCGGGTATTGTTGGGGAAGTTAAGAAAGTTCAGAAAATGCGCTCCGGTGACTTGCTTGTTGAGGCAGCATCTGACTCACAAGCAGAAATTCTGGCAAGCATGAAATCCTTGGCAAACTTGGAAGTGACTGTTTCGCCTCACAGCAACCTTAACTTTTCATGTGGAGTTATCTCAGCAAGGGATTTGTTATATTCGCCTACGGAAGAAATTCTTGAAAATTTACAGAATCAGAAGGTCTGTGGCGTAAGACGCATCACAGTCAGACGGGATGGCAAAGTTATTGACACTAAGCACCTTGTTCTGACTTTTGCGACGCCAGACCTTCCGCAGTATGTAAAGGCTGCGTACATGAACTTACCCGTAAGGCCATATATTCCAAATCCCTTGCGATGTTTCCAATGTCAGCGCTTTGGACACTCGAGAAACGCTTGCAGAGGCAAAATCACCTGCGCACGCTGCGCGGTGGTAGGCCATGATAGCACCAACTGCACAGCGAAGGAGAGATGTGTCAACTGTCAAGGTGACCATCCCTCCTATTCTCGAAGTTGTCCTCAGTATTTGCTGGAAAAGGAGATAGCCACAATTAAGGTTAACCATAAATGCTCATATCCTGAGGCGAGACGATTGGTCACTTCCCGCACTCCCCAGACTGGAGTCAGTTATGCCACAGCTGCCAGAAAAGTCACCAAATCGAGCAGCACACAAACTAAACCAATTTTGGTTTCCCCAGTAAATTTACCCCAAGTATCAGAAAAGCCTAAATTCAAAAAATCTCCTACATTTTCAAAAAAAGCTCCTTTTGCAAAATCAAAGGCAGAAAAAGCTTTAAAATTAAGAAAAGCAAAAGCATCTATTTCCACCCATAATGCTTTCTCATGCCTGGAGACTGACGCGGTTTCTCTATTTCCCTCGGACGATGATGGATCGTTCGAGGATATGACAGAAGACCCGCCTTCCAGCTCCAGTAAAGGAGCTTTTAAAACTAAACAATAACTTCCTTTGTATCTTGGAACTGCCATGGTTTGCGATCACATCTTGATGACATCAAGTCTCTTATATCAGCTTACAACCCTGCATGCGTTGCACTTCAGGAGACATTCCTGAAGTCTTTCAATAACATTACTATGCGAGGGTTTAAATGCTTTAGAAGAGACTGTGGTGATGATGGTACAGTGTCTGGTGGTGTTTGTATTTTAACATCAAATAATTTCCCCAGCACTGTCCATCCATTGAATACTACTCTACAGGCTGTAGCTGTGAAAATCCACACTTCATGTTTAATTACAGTCTGTAGTTTATATTTACCACCACACGATGTCATCCATCAAGAGGAACTCGATGCTTTAACAGATCAGCTGCCTACACCATTTCTGTTGTTAGGTGACTTTAACGGCCATAGTTCTTTGTGGGGAAATGACGATACTAATTCTCGCGGTCGGCAGATAGAGCGGTTTATTTCAGAAAACTGTCTCTGTCTGCTTAATACCGACGAGAAGACCTATTTCCATATACCCACAAGAACGTTTCATTCTCTCGATCTAGCCATCTGTTCTCCATCTCTTCTGCCATTGTTAGATCTAATAGTAGGAAATGATCTGCATAATAGCGATCATTTTCCTCTCGTCATCTCCCAGACTGGAGGTAGTAGTGTAGGACAACGTCTACCTACTTACGTGTACAGTCGGGCAGATTGGACGCTTTTCACACAATTGGCAGTTGTTGATAATGCAATGGTTACGATCGATGATATTGATGATCCCATATATAAGGTCATCGATGCAATATTGAATGCAGCTGATGCATCAATTCCTAAGAGTTCCTTTATAACACCCAGGCGTTGCAAACCTTGGTGGAACAAAGAATGCCAAGAGAGTTATAAAAAACAAAGGAAGTTATGGGGGTTATTTAGGAGGTACCCCACAACGGAGAATCTTGTCGCCTTCAAGAGAGCAAGAGCTCTAGCTCGCAGAGCTCGTCGTCGAAGTCAGAAGGAATCTTGGTCTCGTTATGTCTCTTCAATTACATCTTCCACATCCAGTAAACAGTTGTGGAGAAAAGTGAAAGCAGCCAATGGGATTTATAAGGATTTCTCTATTCCTGTTTTAAAATCCAGAGCTGCTGTATACTCTTCTCCTAAAGACATTGCTAATACCCTTGGTGAAACTTTTGCTAGCGTCTCAAGCAACGACTCTTACAGTCCTTCGTTTTTAAGGACTAAGAGTCGTGCTGAGCGAACACCAATTCGTTTCAACCATGGTGAAGCCTTGCCTTACAACTGCGAATTTAGGATGTTGGAATTGAAGAGAGCATTAAAGCAGGCCCATGATACCAGCCCAGGACCTGATGGAATCAGCTATCAAATGCTTCGAAATTTAAGTCCAGACTCCCTATTGAACATATTACTTTTGTTCAATAGGATCTGGAATGAAAAGAAATTTCCTTCAGCTTGGAGTGAAGCGATAGTGATTCCGGTTCTTAAGGCTGGTAAAGATCCTTCAGATCCTTCAAATTATCGACCAATTGCTCTGACGAGTTGCTTCTGTAAGACTCTGGAACGTATGGTCAACGCCCGTCTCGTATATGTCTTAGAAAAAAATAAATGCATACATATTAATCAGAGTGGCTTCCGTAAAGGGAGATCCACTCTTGATAATGTTACATATTTGGAGACCCAAATCCGCAACGCTTTTGTGCGGAGAAACCATCTGGTCTCCATTTTCTTTGACATCGAGAAGGCATACGACCGTACATGGCGATATGGAATTCTCCGTTCATTATATAATTTTGGCTTTCGGGGTAATCTTCCGATATTCCTTCAAAATTTTTTAAGCTCCCGTGTTTTTAAAGTTCGTATTGGAACAGTATTTTCCAATACTTTTATTCAAGCTGAGGGTGTTCCCCAAGGCTCCATTTTAAGTGTAACCATTTTTAACTTATTCATCAGTAGCATCTTACATCAATTACCACCATCAGTAAATGGTACACTTTATGTTGACGACCTGCAAATATCATGTCAGGGTTCGAATATGCGATTAATTGAGAGACAACTGCAAACAGCAGTTAACAAGCTTGCTGTATGGTGTGCTGAGAATGGCCATACCTTATCACCAAGCAAGAGTAAATGTGTCCACTTCTGTAGAAAGACTAGCTTGCATAATGATCCAACTATTTATATCAACAACACTTCAATACAAGTAGTCAATGAAATAAAATTCTTGGGTATTATCTTTGACCGGAAACTAACCTTTCTTCCGCATGTTTTATATTTGCGGAAGAAGTGTGAGCGATCGCTTAATATCCTCAAGGTGTTGTCAAATACATCTTGGGGTGCGGATCGCACATCACTACTCCGAATTTACCAGTCATTGATTCTATCCCGCATTGACTACGGATGTGTTGTTTATGGATCAGCTAGATCTTCTATTCTACGAAGACTGGACACAGTTCACCACTCTGCTTTAAGGATATGTTCTGGGGCATTCCGCACATCACCCGTCCAGAGTCTATACGTGATATGTCATCAACTACCGTTAGACCTGAGACGAATGCAGCAGTCTCTCAATTATTATGCTAAGATAATGTCAACCCCTCATCATCCTATACGTACCATGGTTCCTAACGCTTCTCTTAAGAGACTATATGATGCTCGCCCAAAGAGCATCCCACCATTTCTCACACGAGCCAAAGTGCATCTGTGGCTCACAGACCTATGTGATATTCGGATTGAGTCTGCTGACCAATTTGCCCATCCGCCTTGGTATAACCCAACATATATGCTTATTAATACCTTTGCTCAATATAGAAAATCGGACACAACACCTATTGTTTTTCAACAACTATTCTCTTATCATCGCTGTCAGTATCAGTGCTATAAACCTGTATTCACAGATGGTTCTAAAACTGCAGGACATGTGGGCTGTGGAGTTTTTATTAATAATACAAGTTTTAGTTACAGCCTACATTTGTCCTGCTCCATCTTTACTGCTGAAGCTACAGCTATTTATCACGCGCTTCAGCATGTGAATACAGATAATTATAAAGATCATTGTATTTACACTGACAGCATGAGCATTATAGATACTTTGAGAAACAATAGTTACACCTGTCATCCTGTTGTGTCACGAATTTTCAGAGCATTGGATTCCCTTGCTGGCAAGGGATACAAAATAATATTTTGTTGGATACCAAGCCACGTAGGTCTGAATGGAAATGAGAGAGCAGATGCAGCTGCTAAGGCTGCATCCAGACCAATATTACCATCTGTTCCGCTCTCTGATGTGAGAAATAGTATAAAAAGATTTGTTTATTCTCTTTGGGAGGAATCATGGGACTTGCAGGTCGGAAACAAACTTCATACCATTTTCTCATCCCTCACCTCATTATCAGTTTTACCTTTACGAAGTGCTGATGTTAAATTAACTCGCCTTCGTATCGGGCACACACGTTTCACACACAGACATTTGTTTTTAAATGAACTAAATCCATGGTGTGAAACGTGTGATGAACCATTTACTATATATCATATTTTAATTTCATGTAATGTTTTTAACCAACAACGTTTACACTATTTTAATACTGATTTTATAACTTTATTTGATTTAATAGGGGATTCACCCCATAGAAACCTATTCGCTTTTCTAAGAGAAATAGGTTTCATACATTTTATTTGATTTAATTGAAAAATTTTAAAATTGTACATTTATCTTATTTTATAAAATTTATTTTAAAATATTATATACACAGATTTTTGTATTTTAAAATTTTAAATGTTAATTGGGTTTTTTAAAAAAATAAATAATAAAATAATTAAATAAATATTTAAAGCAACAAAAACTTGTTCTTGGCGCAGCATGTCCAATTTTGGACCTTGCGCCATAAAACCCAACCAACCAACCAACTAAAACTTTATTCTTGGCAAAGCATGTCTATTTTTGGACCTTGCGCCATAAAACCCAACCAACTAACCAACCAGCCCCGGCCCTCCTTTAGCAAAAGCAACAGAACAAGTTGCAAAAATATGTGGAATTTTACACTTACAGGAAAACATAGAATTACAAATGATGATATACAATGTAAAAATACAAAGAATTACAAATAATGACTAAAAACACACTGAAAAAAAAAGAATTTGGAGTGGAGCTCATAAATCAAAAACAGTCTATTGAAAAGAGTCCATTAAAATAGGTTAAAGCTGCTAATTACTTAGTAAAGTCTAAGCACTTAGGCTAAGTGCTGAAGTCCAAGTACTTAGGCTTGGGATATTAGCAGAGGAGGGTCACTGATGATTCTTCTTGAGCCACGTGAATAAGCACTCTTGATTAATTATGAAGTCCATTAGTTGGTTTAGTTTTCGTCTAGAGGTCTTGTTAGAGAGTACGGTTCGTTTCCAGTTAATAACCCACTGTTTAACAGGGGTTGATAAATGCCATGTGGAAGTGAGTGGGCAGACCGTGAGATCGTGTATTGGGTCTCTCTCGTTACCACAGGTACAATTTGGGGTGTCCGTTAGACCCACCCTGTAAAAGTAAGTAGGGAATGGGCCATGGCCGGTCATGAAAAGGATTTCATTCCTGGTCCAATTTAAAGATTTGATGGAAACTGTAGAGATAATTTCATGTACTAGACGACCAGTAGAAGCGTTGGACCAGTTGTCCTGCCATTTCTCCTTGATCCAGTTGTGTAGAGTGTGCTTGACTGAGCAGCGTGGTAGGGGGAGGTCTACATGATGAACAGAAGAAGAAGCTGCCGCTTTTGCCTCCATGTCAGCTGCCTCATTACCCTCTATTCCAACATGAGCTTTGACCCATCGAAGTTGGATAGAAGGAAAATCCAGCAGGTAACTTTGAAGTGATCTGACGAGAGGGCTTGATGAAGACGGATTGCAGCTCGATTTGAGAGCTGCCTGGCTGTCAGACCAAATAGTGGCAATGGTGTTCTTTAGCGTGGAAAATTTGACTGCTTTGCCTATGGCCAAAACCTCGGCTTGGAAGACAGAGTTATCTTCTCTCAGCTTTGTTTTCCAGACATGCGTCTTTACTGAACTTTTATAAGCTACAAAAGCTGAGCCGACCCCTTCTTCCAGCTTTGAACCATCTGTTAAAAATATACCATTACTGCGGTAGTATGTTTTTTTAATATACAAGTAGGTACCCAGTAACGCTAAATCTAAAAACACACATTATTATTTCATTAGATACATTATTATTGGATGCATGCTTTTTTTAAGTTTTGATGACAGCAACGGAAGAGGTTATGTCACAATGGGTGATGGAAGGCAGGGTATTTTTGATTTTTTATTTTTCTTTTTGTTCACACATACCATTACTGTGTATGCATGTTTTTTATTTTACGTACCCAGTATAACGCAGGATCTAAAAACACACATTATTATTTCATTAGATACATTATTATTGGATGTATGCTTTTTTTAAATTTTGATGACAGCAACGGAAGAGATTATGTCACAATGGGTGATGGAAGGCAGGGTATTTTTGATTTTTTATTTTTCTTTTTGTTCACACATACCATTACTGTGGATGCATGTTTTTTTATTGCATGTTCCCAGTAACGCTGGATCTAAAAAACACATTTATATTTCACTAAACACATTAGTACTGGATACATGCTTTTTTTTAATTTCGATAACAGCAACATTTGATTTTTGTTTCTTTTATTAACGTTGGAGATTTCCTAAAAGATTAAAACTAAACTATATTTTTCTCAAGCTGACATTTTATTTTTCTGAAATAGTTTTTCGCTTTTCTATAAAAATGAATAAACCTTTTTCATTGTTATTTAGTACATGAAAAATATTACTTTACTTTACTATGTAGTATTGAAATAATATATTTTTCTCACACTGTTAACATTGCACATGACACACATATATTATAACACATAGTATATTTTAATTTTTATTTTGCACGTATCACACAAATAATATAATTATATAACAATATTGAAAATAGTTAACAGGTATAATTAAATTTTATTCAACATATTATATTAATATTTGAATTTTTACAGCACAAATTTCATGAAATTTAATTTAGCAAATCACATAATACAAATTACAGATGTTTCACACGTACTTTTCACATAATAACGCATTTTTTTATTTCCTGCTTATCTTAAGCTAAAATTTACATTATCAATCTTAAGATAAGCAGGGAATTAAAATACTCATTAAAAAAAACATCATTACACAATGGAAATTGCTGATGCTTGATTTTTTTCTATGTTTTTGCGCATCAATTTTGAATGAATTATTATTGTTGTTGATTAAAATCATATATGTTAGCAACTGAGAGTTTGTCTTTAAGTAAAAGATTACTTGCAATACTGTTTGCCTCCCGATTTGTGTTATAGCTTCTTATACTTTTTAACTCTTTAGTGAGCTTGTTTCCGGTAAGTCGAATAAAACTTTTGTTTGATTATATTTTTATTTGATGGAGATTCATTGTTTGATAGGAATTTAGTAAGCAATTTTGAGGATTTGTTTTCATTTACCCTTAAAAATGACGTTTGTGTACTTTTTATATGTTAACCAATTATATGTTAATCAATATGTCACCAGGTGTAGTACATTGCAGCAAATCTTTTTCTAACCGTGCCAATAAATTTAAGCCTTTTGTTTGAGCTGCCAGTAAATTGTTATAACACAATTCCTTTGAAACTTTGTGAACATGTGATTCAATTTCAGAGACCTGTTTTCATTACACTCATTGATGAATAACTGATGCTCGTAATCTGGAGATATAGGTTGAGAAACTTGTTTGTCAGCATTGAGTAATCTGCAAACTAAGTGTATATGCTAGTACACATTCTATTGAATAGTCTTATCAATACACGTGCACTTCATATTATGCAAGCATTCTTGGCAGAATATGCATTGCAAGGGGTACATTTGCAAATTAAATTGCTTTCTTAATTTAACCTCATAAATTTCTCCTACCGTTGTATTGGACTTACCAACTATCTTGCATGTAAACACTAACTTTCGTTGTGTCTAATTTCAGACTTTCTTGATGTCTTTTACGAATAGTTGATATTTTTACAGATACTTTACCATTGTCATTTGCAACTAATCTCTGAAAGATTTGATCTTTAATAAATTGAACAAGAGCAAATAATTAATTGTCAAGTCTTTTAACTTTTTTACTTTCAATATACAGTGAGTGTAAAAAGTATTCGTACAGTATGATAATTGACTTATAAGAGATCCCTTCATAAAAAATTATAAACATAAATTTCATTTTAATTAATTATAAATATATAATAGAACATATTTTCACTAGTTTCATGTGAAATTTGCACAAAAATAATTTTATACATGAATAAATACTTACAAAACTGAAACAATCCAACATCTTGTGGTGTAAAAAGTATTCGTACATCAGGCATATATTTGCCTACAAAATCATAAAATTACAGCTAATACCTTGTAGGATATCCTTTAGCTCAAATTACTGCCTTGAGTCTCTTTGACATCGATTCCACCAATTTTGCTGTTATTGAGCTAGATATGGCGTCCCATTCTTGATTAAGAGCTGATTTCTAATCATTTTTATTAGAAATATGCCTGGATCTAATATTTTTATCAAGAACGTCCCATAAATTCTCGATGGGGTTGAGGTCCGGCGATTGAGGAAGAAATTTCATGAACTTTGGGGTACTATATAGTATTCAGAGCCTTGTGTTTAGGGCTGTGTGCTTGGGGACGTTATCATGCATGAAAACGTAATCACCATTCAAGCCCATTTTTGTTGCACTAAGTCCTAAATTATAGTTTAAAATGTCAATATAAAGTTAATGATTCATAATGCCTTTAATAAAGACTAATTTGCCCACCCCAGAAGCACTCATACACTCCCAAACAAGCAGACTTCCACCCCCATGTTTCACTGTTGGCACTAAATTCTTAGGATGTATTTCTGTATTGCACTTTCTTCATACCATTCGTCTCCCGTCCGATCAAAATATGTTGTATTTACTTTCGTCTGTAAAGATGATCTTTTTCACTTTCATTAACGAATTGCTTGGCGAAAGACAATCGCAGCTTCCGATTCTTCTCTCTAACAAAGAATTTTAGACTTGCAACACGGCTATGGAAACCTTCATTTCTGCATAAATTTCAAACAGTACTTACGGAGACTGCTGTTCCCATGTTCCTTAGTTCTGATGTTAATGAAGGAGCACTTATTTTAGGATCCTTCTTTAATGAACGTAACAGAAACCGTCTTTCAGATGATGTCAATAGACATGGTCGCCCAGTACGAGAACTGTTTTGAACCGTTAGAGTGGCGGCAAACTTTTTTATGATTGACTGCACAGTTGAACTGGGTTTACCAACCATATCAGAAATCGTGGTGTATGATTTATCATTTTTACGGAGCTTTAAAATCAGTTCTCTTTCGGAAACACATCGTTTCTTTTACGACCCATTACAGAATTTTTATTTTCTCACTGCATTAAAATTTCCACTGAAGAACTTTTTAAGTATAACTTACAAGATGACTTCAACTAACTTCATCTTAATGGCTAAACCAATCACAAAATATTACTAAAAAAATTTTCCTTTCTTTTAGTATACGAATACTTTTTACACCACAAAATGTTGGATTGTTACAGTTTTGTAAATATTTATACATGTATAAAATTATTTTTGTGTAAATTTCACATGAAACTAGTGAAAATATGTTCTATTATGCATTTATTATTAATTGAAATGGAATTTATGTTTATAATTTTTATGAACAGATCTCTTTTAAATCAATCGTCGTACTGTACGAATACTTTTTACACTCACTGTATGTATTTAACCGTACGGTGCATACGTTCTAAATTCATGTTAGTGTTTATCCCTGCTCATTTCCTATACTGATGGTATGAGAAAAATCCCCATTGTTCATATCTGTTAGAATAATTTTGAAAGTACTTTGCAAATTGCATGGTATCGTTATTTTCATGAATAAATTAATAACCCCACGAAGAAGAATTTTGAAAGTTTGTTCATCTTGTTCTTCTGATTATGAGCGCAATACTTTAAATGAGTTGGCTTAAAGAGTTTGAATTTTATGTATTCTGTAAATATTTTCTTCGCCAGTTGCGGACTATGTGCCAAGTACATAATAATCTTTTATTTGGTTAACCAAATACAGAACACCCAGCATTATGGAAGGAGTCCGTATCATCACTCCTAAAGACAGAGGGACATACATTTACACCAGAGCATTTTATACTTTGAAAAGCCACCTCTGTAAATGCTTTAGAATCTGAACGATACTCAATATTAGGGCGTCAGGAAACCCTTCTCGTTTGTCATCTAACACACATAATATGCACAGAAAAAAATTATAATTGTTAATACCATGAATAAAATAAAAAAAGGACATCATTGCTATGCAATTTTAACATATCTTTTTGAGCATTATTCATGATAGCGAGTAAAAAGTCTTCATTTTAAAGGCAGTTATTTGAGTCAAAACCTTGTGGTTTGTAATACCTGATTGAGGACTCTGAATTTCCCATAATTTTTACTCATGCATGTACACTCTGTGCATTATTTCTATCTTATACGGTCTGTTTTTGAAAGAAGAATTTATTTTTTATGTTTAATATATCTCGACGATATAATGAATGTATTCGACTTAGTTTATTACCCACAAAATCATTAACATCGTTTAATATTTCAGTGATTGGTTTTTTTGTTTGTCAAGACAATGGCTATTTCCAGACGCTCTTCATCGTTCACACGAACTTTACCAAAATCACTGGTATGACCTACATGGGTGTTAGTGAACTCCATCTCAATTGTATTGTTTTCTGAAAAGGTAACTGCTATCATTGAAGGGCATGTTCCATTTATTTTATTTGTACCTAATATTTTATTACTGCGTTTGTTATTCCTACGCCCATGAAAATCACCAGATCGATGGCAGTAAAAATATTCATAAATTTTACCCATTACGATATTGTGTGGTACCACTACGTTTAACATAATCAAAAATATATTCAGTATTTTTTTCCACTCCAAAAATTCTAATTTAGTTTCAAATATCAAATTTTCTTTTTAGATCTAACATCATGTGTGTTACTTAGATGCTCTTTATAGCATTTTTTAAAATTAAATCAATTGTATGAATACCACTTATAAATTTACAATGATTTTTATCGGATTTAAAGTTATGTGTAATTGATATGTTAATTGAATCTTTATTAGTAAAATTTCCCTACCCCGGAAAATATCGCCGATGTCCGAAGTTTTCTGGGCCTATGTTCATACTATCGACGATTCATCAAAAATTTTGCTGAGATCGCAAAACCCTTGCATGACTTATTGAAGAAAGACGCAACCTTTTCTTGGAATGTCTCAGAAGGAATCTTTTTCAACACTCCAAAAATTACTGACCAGCGGCCCTGTACTAGGACATTTCCTTCCAGACGCGGAAACAAGAGTACATTCAGATGCTAGCGGCTATGACCTCGGCGCAGTCCTGGTACAGATCCAGGATAATAAGGAAAGACCAATAGCCTATGCTTCCAGGTCCCTTACTAATGCTGAAAGAAATTATTCTACAACCGAAAAGGAATGTCTTGCCATTGTCCGCGCTATCAGTAAATTCAGGCCGTATCTGTATGGAAAACCTTTCACAGTAGTAACGGATCACCATTCTTTATGTTGGTTGGCGAATGTTAAGGATCCATCGGGAAGATTGGCGCGGTGGGCTCTCAGGTTACAAGAATACGACATAAACATTATCTACAAAAGCGGTCGCAAGCATTTGGATGCGGATTCTCTGTCAAGGAAGCCTCTTATGGAACCAACACTTGAAAGCAATTTTGAAATCCCGTCCCTCGCAACAATTGAAGAATACGGAAAAGAACAACAAAAGGATAAACAGTTGAAGACTATCATAGGGAAGCTTAGGGAAGGTGAGTCGTACCAAAATTATCAAATAAGAAGTGGTGTACTTTATAAAAGAAACTATGATCCTATGGGACAGCAGTGGCTCTTGGTGGTACCAAAACAACTTCGTAGTGATGTTCTAAGAAGTCTTCACGATGCTCCGACTGCCGGTCATCTTGGTTTCGCCAAAACATACGACCGGATAAGGAGAAAATACTGGTGGCCAGGGCTGTATGGGAGCATACGTCGATATGTTTCACATTGTCGAGAATGCCAGAGACGGAAGTCACCTCCACAACTTCCACCGGGGAAACTTCAACCGATAAAACCCCTGACACACCTTTTGCCAAAATTGGAATAGATTTACTTGGACGCTTTCCAGTAACCCGAAATGGCAACCGGTGGATTATTGTTTGCACAGACTATTTGACTAGATTCACTGTCACAAAAGCAATACCAACTGCTGAGGCAACCGAAATCGCTAGATTTATAGTTGAAGAAATTGTACTGAAGCACGGAGCTCCCAAAGAAATGATAAGTGATAGAGGACGTAACTTTCTAGCAAATATTGTTAAAAATGTCAACCAGTTATGTCAGACATCACATCTTCTAACGACCGCTTATCATCCGCAGACCAATGGATTGACAGAAAGATTCAACAGAACACTGGCGGACATGCTGTCTATGTATGTAGACGTTGAGCAAAGAAATTGGGATACCATACTACCTTTTGTGACTTTTGCGTACAATTCAGCAAAGCAAGACACCACGGGATTTAGCCCATTCTTTCTCGTTCATGGCAGAGATATCCAGACTCCTCTGGACGTAATTTTCCCATCTAATACCGAGACTTCTGACGAAAGTTATGTGCATCATCTGATTACCAAGGCTGAGGAAGCTAGACAACTAGCAAAACTCCATATCCGTGAAGCACAAGCTACAGACAAACGCCGATATGATGAGAGGCATCGACCTGTCAGCTACAATATCGGGGATTTAGTATGGGTCTATACCCCTGTACGGAAAGTGGGAGTATTCGAAAAGCTGCTGAGACGTTACTTCGGACCTTATCGAGTAACACGACGACTGTCTGACGTGACATATGCAGTAGAAAGTGTGGAACGAAACAGAGGACGTCGAAACTCACAAGACGTCGTGCATGTATTAAGATTAAAACCCTATCTCGATCCAAAAAGACAATTCGACAATGAAGGCATGCCAACTTCCAGGAGACCTATTACAAGGAGCCAAACCAGATTGCAGCGGGTCGCTGCTTCCTCCTAAAGAGAGGGAAATGTAGCGAAAATTATTATCTCCTAAAGAGAGGGGAAATGTAGCGAAAATTATTCCTCCCGATCAAGGACTTCGTAGCTCAGTCGGTAAAGCATCGGACTCGCGAGCCAGAGGTTGCGGCCCCTCAGGGGGTTTACCTTCTTTAGGTAAACACGGGTGTCACAATCCCGAGGTACCCCAGTGATCTGTCCTCTTCTTTCTTTTCTTCTCTTCTCTAATCTTCTGCTTTTTCTTCCTCTTCTCCCTCAGTGTGGTTGCCTCACAAGAGGTTGAGGGCTCCCCTTGAGTAGCTTTCGCCGCTCTGTTGCTATTAGCTACTCTTGGGGACTAAATCACCCACGTGTTTGACGTGCGTGGAGACCCGTGTCCCTGGAAAGGAGGATCCTGGTAATTGAGGCCTCCAGAGACCAACACATTGCTTTGGCCTCTGCTTCAGGTAAACGGGAGGTGTGTTGTGGTCCTCAGCACATCAATCGGCTTTATGGATCAAGCGATCGGTACATCTACTGGGTGACTCGTTAAGGGTGGAGGCCACTTCAGGGATGTACTGTGAGCGTATAGGACCTGGCTAGCACTGGTGCAGCTGGTCTGCATCCCCTTGTTGGACTCGGTGGTGGGTGGTGCGGTCAGGTCCCGAAATTTTATTTTCATTATAATGGAGAATATTAACTTTTCTTTTCTCCCACGGGAGCAACTAATGTCAGAAATTTGTGCAAAATTTTTTATTATTAAAAGGAAGGAGGATAATTTTGAAAAAGTATCTCCTTTCCTTATACATAAAGGAATATCGGGAGTCATAGGGGAAGTGAAAAGTATAAGGAAATTGCGTTCAGGAGACTTAATGGTGGAGGTTGCGTCAAGCACCCAAGCAGCTGCAATTATTAAGATGCGCATGCTTGCACACCTTGAGGTGGCAGTCACCCCTCACGGATATTTGAATTTTTCTTCTGGAGTGATCTCCGCAGGGGATCTGTTGAATACGCCGACGGAGGAGATCCTTGAAAATCTAAAGGATCAAAAGGTCTGTGCTGTTAAGCGTATAACCGTCAGACGTGATGGAAAGCTTTTACCTACAAAGCACCTCATTCTGACGTTCGCAACACCAGACCTTCCGCAATCAATAAAAGCGGCTTATATGAACTTACCCGTACGGCCATATATTCCTAATCCCCTCCGTTGTTTCCATTGCCAACGTTTTGGACATTCGAAGACTGCATGCAGAGGCAAACTGACCTGCGCACGCTGCGCAGAAGTCGGTCATGAAAGCACTAACTGCACTGCAAAGGAGAGGTGTGTCAACTGCAAAGGTGACCATCCCTCCTATTCTCGAATTTGTCCAACTTGGCTTTTGGAAAAAGAGATCACAACCACTAAAGTTAAAAACAAATGTTCGTATCCTGAGGCGAGACGCCAAGTTCAATCTCGAACTCCTCAACAAGGTGTTAGTTATGCAGCAGCTGCTAAGAAAATAACCGTCTCCTGTAGCACACAAACTGACTACTACGCACTTCCATTACAAAAATTACCCACAAAATCAGAAATAAAGCCAAAATCACGACCATCAACGAACAGAAGAGCTCCTAATGCTAAATCAAAAGCCATGAAGGCTTTAAAATTAAAATCTTCTAAGGAGGGCTCACAAAGACCCTCCATTTCCACCCGTAAAGCATTGTCCCTGGAGGCTGACGCTGTTTCCTTGCATCCCTCGGACGAAGATCTTTCGCTCGAGGAGATGTCAGATGACACGCTTTCCAGCTCCGGGAAAGGAGCTTTTCAAATTAAAAAATAACTTCCTTTGTTTCTTGGAACTGCCATGGTTTGCGTTCACATCATGATGACATCAAATCTATAATTTCAGCCTACAACCCCGCATGTGTTGCACTTCAGGAAACATTCCTGAAGTCCAGCAATAACTTTTCCATGCGTGGGTTTAAAAGCTTTAGAAAAGACTGTGGTGACGATGGTGCAGTGTGTGGAGGTGTTTGCATACTAACATCTAACAACTATCCCAGCACTGCCCAGCATTTAAATACTACACTACAGGCTGTAGCTGTGCGAATTCACACAACATGCTTGTTGACAGTCTGTAGTTTGTATTTGCCACCACACGATGTCATCCGCCAAGAGGAACTCGATGCATTAATAGATCAGCTGCCAACACCATTTCTACTGTTAGGTGACTTTAACGGCCATAGTTCTTTGTGGGGAAGTGATGACACTAATTCTCGCGGTCGGCAGATAGAGCGGTTTATTTCAGACAACAGTCTCTGTCTGCTTAATACCGACGAGAAGACTTATTTCCATGTACCCACAAGAACATTTCATTCTCTCGATCTGGCCATTTGTTCACCATCTCTTCTGCCATTGTTAAATTTAATTGTAGGAAATGATCTGCACAACAGCGATCATTTTCCTCTCGTCATCTCCCAGACTGGAGGTAGTAGTGTAGAACAACGTCTACCTACTTACGTGTACAGTCGGGCAGATTGGACGTTATTTATACAATTGGCAGTTATTGAAAACGAAATGGTTATGATCGAAAATATTGATGAAGCCGTATATAAAGTCACCGAAACAATTATTAATGCAGCTGACGCATCAATACCTAAGAGTTCCTCTATACCACACAGGCGTTGCAAACCTTGGTGGAATGATGAATGTCAAAAAACCTATAAGAAACAGAGGAAGTCATGGGGGTTATTTAGAAGATACCCCACAACGGAGAATCTTATCGCCTTTAAGAGAGCAAAAGCATTAGCTCGCAGAGCTCGTCGTCGAAGCCAGAAGGCATCCTGGTCTCGCTATGTATCCTCAATTACTTCTTCCACATCCAGTAAACAGTTGTGGAGAAGAGTGAAAGCAGCCAATGGAATCTATAGAGAATATTCAATTCCTATTTTGAAATCCGGAGCTGCCATATACTCTTCTCCTAAGGACATCGCTAACGTCCTTGGTGAAACCTTTGCTAGCGTCTCAAGCAACGACTCTTATAGTCCTTCGTTCTTAAGGACAAAGAGTCGTGCTGAGCGAACACCAATTCGTTTCAACCATGGACAAGCTTTGCCTTACAACTGTGAATTTCGGATGTTGGAATTGAAGAGAGCATTACAGCAGGCCAATAATACCAGTCCAGGACCTGATGGAGTCAGCTATGAAATGCTTCGTCATTTAAGTCCAGATTCCCTATCGAATTTATTAATTTTGTTCAATAGGATCTGGACAGAAAACACATTTCCATCACTTTGGAGCGAAGCAATAGTGATTCCAATCCTTAAGGCTGGTAAGGATCCTTCAGATCCTTCAAATTATCGACCAATTGCTCTGACGAGTTGCTTATGTAAGACTCTCGAACGTATGGTCAACGCCCGTCTCGTATATGTCCTAGAAAAGAAGAAATGCATACCTGTTAATCAGAGTGGCTTCCGTAAAGGGAGATCCACTCTTGATAACATTACTTATTTGGAAACACAGATCCGCAACGCCTTTGTGCGGAGGAACCATCTGGTTTCCATTTTCTTCGACATAGAGAAGGCATATGACCGTACATGGCGATACGGAATTCTCCGTTCGTTATACGATTTTGGCTTTCGGGGTAATCTTCCGATATTCCTGAAAAATTTTTTATGCTCCCGTATTTTTAAAGTTCGTATAGGAACATTTTATTCTGATTATTTTAATCAAGTTGAGGGTGTACCTCAAGGTTGTATTTTGAGTGTCACCCTTTTTATCCTTCATCTTAGTAGCATACTTCATAACTTATCACCTTCTGTTCATGGTACATTGTATGTTGATGACTTGCAGATATCATGTGAGGGGTCAAATATGCGTTTAATTGAGAGACAATTACAAACAGCTGTTAATAAACTTGCTGCATGGTGTGCTGAGAATGGCCATTCTATTTCTCCTAGCAAGAGTAGATGTGTCCACTTCTGCAGGAAAACTAGTATACATAGTGATCCAGAGATTCTGATTGACAACACAATTATTCCCGTAGTCAGCGAAATGAAATTTCTTGGTGTAATATTCGATCGAAAATTAACTTTCCTTCCGCATGTTTTAAATCTGCGGAAGAAGTGTGAGCGATCGCTTAATATCCTCAGGGTGCTTTCAAACACATCCTGGGGTGCAGATCGCACATCACTACTTCGAATATATCAATCACTAATTTTATCACGCATCGACTACGGATGTGTCGTCTATGGATCAGCTAGACATTCGGTTTTATGCAGATTGGACACTGTTCACCACAATGCTCTGAGAATATGTTCGGGCGCATTCCGCACATCACCCGTCCAGAGTCTATATGCAATTTGCCATCAACTGCCCTTAGACCTGAGACGAATGCAGCAGTCTCTCAATTATTATGCTAAGATCATGTCTGACCCTTATCATCCATTACATTCCATGATTCCTACATCTGCTCTTAAAAGACTATACCATGCTCGTCCAAGGAGCATACCACCTTTTCTCTATAGAATAAAATCCGATCTGTTATTGTCTGACCTGCATGAAGTTCGTATATATTCTACGGATCGAACTTTACACCCCCCTGGTATGAGCCACAAATTAAAATAATCAATCCCTTTGCACAGTTCAGAAAATCGAACACAACTCCAGTTATCTTCCATCAGCTCTATTCCTCTCATCGCTCTCAGTTTGATACATACATACCTGTATATACAGATGGATCGAAGTCTGCAGGACATGTTGGCATTGGTATTTATGTTGACAATATGTGTCTTAATTACAGCCTCAGCATGTCCTGCTCCATATTCACTGCTGAAGCAATTGCAATACTTCGCGCCCTTCAGCATATAGGTACGAAAAATTCCTATAGATTTTGTATTTACACTGACAGCATGAGTGTTTTAGAAGCTGTGGAGAGTATTAATATTACTTGTCATCCGGTTGTGTCACAGATTTTTTGTATAGTAGACACTCTAAAGTGCAGGGGATATGATATTGTTTTTTGTTGGATCCCAGGGCATGTAGGTCTTGATGGTAACGAGAGGGCTGATGCTGCTGCAAAGTCTGCATCTACTCCACTTCAGCCTTCCGTTCCACTTTGTGACGCGAGAAAAGGTGTGAAAAGTTTTGTCCATAAACTTTGGCAGGAATCATGGAGAATGCAAGTCAGCAACAAATTGTATACCATAACTCCATCTCTCATTTCATTTCCAGTTTTACCTTTACGGAGTGCGGATGTTAAATTAACCCGCCTTCGTATTGGACACACACGTTTCACTCATAAGCATTTATTCCTAAATGAATTAAAACCTTGGTGTGAAACGTGTGATGAACCATACACTGTGTTTCATATTTTAATTTCATGTTCTGATTTTAACCAACATCGTTTTAAATTTTTTAAAACTGATCTTTTAACGATGCGGGATTTGCTGGGCGAACCACCGCATCAAAATATTTTTGCTTTTTTAAGAAGCATTGGTTTTATAGATTATATATAATTTTAAATTAAAGATTTTTAATTATATACATAAAACATTTTACAGATTTAGTTTAGGTTTTTTTTTATCTTATATGTTTTAGATATAATTTAATCATTTATATGTTGGGTGTTTGTCTATTTTTTATGTTAATAAGTTTATAAATATTTCTTATATTTTTAAAGAAATTTTAAAAGTTGATTGGTTTAAAATAATAAAAAATAAAAAAAAATATTATACAAAAAAAAAATTTCTGGCGCAGCTTGTCCTCATTTGGACCTTGCGCCATAAAACCCAACCAACCAACCAACCAGAGGTTGCGGGTTCAAAAGTAAGCGAGGCAAGCTGCGTTAAAATTTATTTCTGTTAATTTCTTAATTTAAGTTAATTATGCAAATTCATGTAAATTTCAGTTACCAATTTTCTGCGGGCCTTCCAAGTCTGGAAGGTTCCGAAGCTGTATATAAATAGCGACGGATTAGATTTAATAATAATAAAATCTTCATTTGATCTTGAGCGCTTTCGTTTCAATTGGCTTTATTACATTCACTTCATCTACGCGACAATATGTTAACCAATTATATGTTAATCAATATGTCACCAGGTGTAGTACATTGCAGCAAATCTTTTTCTAACTGTGCCAATAAATTTAAGCCTTTTGTTTGAGCTGCCAGTAAATTGTTATAACACAATTCCTTTGAAACTTTGTGAACATGTGATTCAATTTCAGAGACCTGTTTTCATTACACTCATTGATGAATAACTGATGCTCGTAATCTGGAGATATAGGTTGAGAAACTTGTTTGTCAGCATTGAGTAATCTGCAAACTAAGTGTATATGCTAGTACACATTCTATTGAATAGTCTTATCAATACACGTGCACTTCATATTATGCAAGCATTCTTGGCAGAATATGCATTGCAAGGGGTACATTTGCAAATTAAATTGCTTTCTTAATTTAACCTCATAAATTTCTCCTACCGTTGTATTGGACTTACCAACTATCTTGCATGTAAACACTAACTTTCGTTGTGTCTAATTTCAGACTTTCTTGATGTCTTTTACGAATAGTTGATATTTTTACAGATACTTTACCATTGTCATTTGCAACTAATCTCTGAAAGATTTGATCTTTAATAAATTGAACAAGAGCAAATAATTAATTGTCAAGTCTTTTAACTTTTTTACTTTCAATATACAGTGAGTGTAAAAAGTATTCGTACAGTATGATAATTGACTTATAAGAGATCCCTTCATAAAAAATTATAAACATAAATTTCATTTTAATTAATTATAAATATATAATAGAACATATTTTCACTAGTTTCATGTGAAATTTGCACAAAAATAATTTTATACATGAATAAATACTTACAAAACTGAAACAATCCAACATCTTGTGGTGTAAAAAGTATTCGTACATCAGGCATATATTTGCCTACAAAATCATAAAATTACAGCTAATACCTTGTAGGATATCCTTTAGCTCAAATTACTGCCTTGAGTCTCTTTGACATCGATTCCACCAATTTTGCTGTTATTGAGCTAGATATGGCGTCCCATTCTTGATTAAGAGCTGATTTCTAATCATTTTTATTAGAAATATGCCTGGATCTAATATTTTTATCAAGAACGTCCCATAAATTCTCGATGGGGTTGAGGTCCGGCGATTGAGGAAGAAATTTCATGAACTTTGGGGTACTATATAGTATTCAGAGCCTTGTGTTTAGGGCTGTGTGCTTGGGGACGTTATCATGCATGAAAACGTAATCACCATTCAAGCCCATTTTTGTTGCACTAAGTCCTAAATTATAGTTTAAAATGTCAATATAAAGTTAATGATTCATAATGCCTTTAATAAAGACTAATTTGCCCACCCCAGAAGCACTCATACACTCCCAAACAAGCAGACTTCCACCCCCATGTTTCACTGTTGGCACTAAATTCTTAGGATGTATTTCTGTATTGCACTTTCTTCATACCATTCGTCTCCCGTCCGATCAAAATATGTTGTATTTACTTTCGTCTGTAAAGATGATCTTTTTCACTTTCATTAACGAATTGCTTGGCGAAAGACAATCGCAGCTTCCGATTCTTCTCTCTAACAAAGAATTTTAGACTTGCAACACGGCTATGGAAACCTTCATTTCTGCATAAATTTCAAACAGTACTTACGGAGACTGCTGTTCCCATGTTCCTTAGTTCTGATGTTAATGAAGGAGCACTTATTTTAGGATCCTTCTTTAATGAACGTAACAGAAACCGTCTTTCAGATGATGTCAATAGACATGGTCGCCCAGTACGAGAACTGTTTTGAACCGTTAGAGTGGCGGCAAACTTTTTTATGATTGACTGCACAGTTGAACTGGGTTTACCAACCATATCAGAAATCGTGGTGTATGATTTATCATTTTTACGGAGCTTTAAAATCAGTTCTCTTTCGGAAACACATCGTTTCTTTTACGACCCATTACAGAATTTTTATTTTCTCACTGCATTAAAATTTCCACTGAAGAACTTTTTAAGTATAACTTACAAGATGACTTCAACTAACTTCATCTTAATGGCTAAACCAATCACAAAATATTACTAAAAAAATTTTCCTTTCTTTTAGTATACGAATACTTTTTACACCACAAAATGTTGGATTGTTACAGTTTTGTAAATATTTATACATGTATAAAATTATTTTTGTGTAAATTTCACATGAAACTAGTGAAAATATGTTCTATTATGCATTTATTATTAATTGAAATGGAATTTATGTTTATAATTTTTATGAACAGATCTCTTTTAAATCAATCGTCGTACTGTACGAATACTTTTTACACTCACTGTATGTATTTAACCGTACGGTGCATACGTTCTAAATTCATGTTAGTGTTTATCCCTGCTCATTTCCTATACTGATGGTATGAGAAAAATCCCCATTGTTCATATCTGTTAGAATAATTTTGAAAGTACTTTGCAAATTGCATGGTATCGTTATTTTCATGAATAAATTAATAACCCCACGAAGAAGAATTTTGAAAGTTTGTTCATCTTGTTCTTCTGATTATGAGCGCAATACTTTAAATGAGTTGGCTTAAAGAGTTTGAATTTTATGTATTCTGTAAATATTTTCTTCGCCAGTTGCGGACTATGTGCCAAGTACATAATAATCTTTTATTTGGTTAACCAAATACAGAACACCCAGCATTATGGAAGGAGTCCGTATCATCACTCCTAAAGACAGAGGGACATACATTTACACCAGAGCATTTTATACTTTGAAAAGCCACCTCTGTAAATGCTTTAGAATCTGAACGATACTCAATATTAGGGCGTCAGGAAACCCTTCTCGTTTGTCATCTAACACACATAATATGCACAGAAAAAAATTATAATTGTTAATACCATGAATAAAATAAAAAAAGGACATCATTGCTATGCAATTTTAACATATCTTTTTGAGCATTATTCATGATAGCGAGTAAAAAGTCTTCATTTTAAAGGCAGTTATTTGAGTCAAAACCTTGTGGTTTGTAATACCTGATTGAGGACTCTGAATTTCCCATAATTTTTACTCATGCATGTACACTCTGTGCATTATTTCTATCTTATACGGTCTGTTTTTGAAAGAAGAATTTATTTTTTATGTTTAATATATCTCGACGATATAATGAATGTATTCGACTTAGTTTATTACCCACAAAATCATTAACATCGTTTAATATTTCAGTGATTGGTTTTTTTGTTTGTCAAGACAATGGCTATTTCCAGACGCTCTTCATCGTTCACACGAACTTTACCAAAATCACTGGTATGACCTACATGGGTGTTAGTGAACTCCATCTCAATTGTATTGTTTTCTGAAAAGGTAACTGCTATCATTGAAGGGCATGTTCCATTTATTTTATTTGTACCTAATATTTTATTACTGCGTTTGTTATTCCTACGCCCATGAAAATCACCAGATCGATGGCAGTAAAAATATTCATAAATTTTACCCATTACGATATTGTGTGGTACCACTACGTTTAACATAATCAAAAATATATTCAGTATTTTTTTCCACTCCAAAAATTCTAATTTAGTTTCAAATATCAAATTTTCTTTTTAGATCTAACATCATGTGTGTTACTTAGATGCTCTTTATAGCATTTTTTAAAATTAAATCAATTGTATGAATACCACTTATAAATTTACAATGATTTTTATCGGATTTAAAGTTATGTGTAATTGATATGTTAATTGAATCTTTATTAGTAAAATTTCCCTACCCCGGAAAATATCGCCGATGTCCGAAGTTTTCTGGGCCTATGTTCATACTATCGACGATTCATCAAAAATTTTGCTGAGATCGCAAAACCCTTGCATGACTTATTGAAGAAAGACGCAACCTTTTCTTGGAATGTCTCAGAAGGAATCTTTTTCAACACTCCAAAAATTACTGACCAGCGGCCCTGTACTAGGACATTTCCTTCCAGACGCGGAAACAAGAGTACATTCAGATGCTAGCGGCTATGACCTCGGCGCAGTCCTGGTACAGATCCAGGATAATAAGGAAAGACCAATAGCCTATGCTTCCAGGTCCCTTACTAATGCTGAAAGAAATTATTCTACAACCGAAAAGGAATGTCTTGCCATTGTCCGCGCTATCAGTAAATTCAGGCCGTATCTGTATGGAAAACCTTTCACAGTAGTAACGGATCACCATTCTTTATGTTGGTTGGCGAATGTTAAGGATCCATCGGGAAGATTGGCGCGGTGGGCTCTCAGGTTACAAGAATACGACATAAACATTATCTACAAAAGCGGTCGCAAGCATTTGGATGCGGATTCTCTGTCAAGGAAGCCTCTTATGGAACCAACACTTGAAAGCAATTTTGAAATCCCGTCCCTCGCAACAATTGAAGAATACGGAAAAGAACAACAAAAGGATAAACAGTTGAAGACTATCATAGGGAAGCTTAGGGAAGGTGAGTCGTACCAAAATTATCAAATAAGAAGTGGTGTACTTTATAAAAGAAACTATGATCCTATGGGACAGCAGTGGCTCTTGGTGGTACCAAAACAACTTCGTAGTGATGTTCTAAGAAGTCTTCACGATGCTCCGACTGCCGGTCATCTTGGTTTCGCCAAAACATACGACCGGATAAGGAGAAAATACTGGTGGCCAGGGCTGTATGGGAGCATACGTCGATATGTTTCACATTGTCGAGAATGCCAGAGACGGAAGTCACCTCCACAACTTCCACCGGGGAAACTTCAACCGATAAAACCCCTGACACACCTTTTGCCAAAATTGGAATAGATTTACTTGGACGCTTTCCAGTAACCCGAAATGGCAACCGGTGGATTATTGTTTGCACAGACTATTTGACTAGATTCACTGTCACAAAAGCAATACCAACTGCTGAGGCAACCGAAATCGCTAGATTTATAGTTGAAGAAATTGTACTGAAGCACGGAGCTCCCAAAGAAATGATAAGTGATAGAGGACGTAACTTTCTAGCAAATATTGTTAAAAATGTCAACCAGTTATGTCAGACATCACATCTTCTAACGACCGCTTATCATCCGCAGACCAATGGATTGACAGAAAGATTCAACAGAACACTGGCGGACATGCTGTCTATGTATGTAGACGTTGAGCAAAGAAATTGGGATACCATACTACCTTTTGTGACTTTTGCGTACAATTCAGCAAAGCAAGACACCACGGGATTTAGCCCATTCTTTCTCGTTCATGGCAGAGATATCCAGACTCCTCTGGACGTAATTTTCCCATCTAATACCGAGACTTCTGACGAAAGTTATGTGCATCATCTGATTACCAAGGCTGAGGAAGCTAGACAACTAGCAAAACTCCATATCCGTGAAGCACAAGCTACAGACAAACGCCGATATGATGAGAGGCATCGACCTGTCAGCTACAATATCGGGGATTTAGTATGGGTCTATACCCCTGTACGGAAAGTGGGAGTATTCGAAAAGCTGCTGAGACGTTACTTCGGACCTTATCGAGTAACACGACGACTGTCTGACGTGACATATGCAGTAGAAAGTGTGGAACGAAACAGAGGACGTCGAAACTCACAAGACGTCGTGCATGTATTAAGATTAAAACCCTATCTCGATCCAAAAAGACAATTCGACAATGAAGGCATGCCAACTTCCAGGAGACCTATTACAAGGAGCCAAACCAGATTGCAGCGGGTCGCTGCTTCCTCCTAAAGAGAGGGAAATGTAGCGAAAATTATTATCTCCTAAAGAGAGGGGAAATGTAGCGAAAATTATTCCTCCCGATCAAGGACTTCGTAGCTCAGTCGGTAAAGCATCGGACTCGCGAGCCAGAGGTTGCGGGTTCAAAAGTAAGCGAGGCAAGCTGCGTTAAAATTTATTTCTGTTAATTTCTTAATTTAAGTTAATTATGCAAATTCATGTAAATTTCAGTTACCAATTTTCTGCGGGCCTTCCAAGTCTGGAAGGTTCCGAAGCTGTATATAAATAGCGACGGATTAGATTTAATAATAATAAAATCTTCATTTGATCTTGAGCGCTTTCGTTTCAATTGGCTTTATTACATTCACTTCATCTACGCGACAATATGTTAACCAATTATATGTTAATCAATATGTCACCAGGTGTAGTACATTGCAGCAAATCTTTTTCTAACTGTGCCAATAAATTTAAGCCTTTTGTTTGAGCTGCCAGTAAATTGTTATAACACAATTCCTTTGAAACTTTGTGAACATGTGATTCAATTTCAGAGACCTGTTTTCATTACACTCATTGATGAATAACTGATGCTCGTAATCTGGAGATATAGGTTGAGAAACTTGTTTGTCAGCATTGAGTAATCTGCAAACTAAGTGTATATGCTAGTACACATTCTATTGAATAGTCTTATCAATACACGTGCACTTCATATTATGCAAGCATTCTTGGCAGAATATGCATTGCAAGGGGTACATTTGCAAATTAAATTGCTTTCTTAATTTAACCTCATAAATTTCTCCTACCGTTGTATTGGACTTACCAACTATCTTGCATGTAAACACTAACTTTCGTTGTGTCTAATTTCAGACTTTCTTGATGTCTTTTACGAATAGTTGATATTTTTACAGATACTTTACCATTGTCATTTGCAACTAATCTCTGAAAGATTTGATCTTTAATAAATTGAACAAGAGCAAATAATTAATTGTCAAGTCTTTTAACTTTTTTACTTTCAATATACAGTGAGTGTAAAAAGTATTCGTACAGTATGATAATTGACTTATAAGAGATCCCTTCATAAAAAATTATAAACATAAATTTCATTTTAATTAATTATAAATATATAATAGAACATATTTTCACTAGTTTCATGTGAAATTTGCACAAAAATAATTTTATACATGAATAAATACTTACAAAACTGAAACAATCCAACATCTTGTGGTGTAAAAAGTATTCGTACATCAGGCATATATTTGCCTACAAAATCATAAAATTACAGCTAATACCTTGTAGGATATCCTTTAGCTCAAATTACTGCCTTGAGTCTCTTTGACATCGATTCCACCAATTTTGCTGTTATTGAGCTAGATATGGCGTCCCATTCTTGATTAAGAGCTGATTTCTAATCATTTTTATTAGAAATATGCCTGGATCTAATATTTTTTATCAAGAACGTCCCATAAATTCTCGATGGGGTTGAGGTCCGGCGATTGAGGAAGAAATTTCATGAACTTTGGGGTACTATATAGTATTCAGAGCCTTGTGTTTAGGGCTGTGTGCTTGGGGTCGTTATCATGCATGAAAACGTAATCACCATTCAAGCCCATTTTTGTTGCACTAAGTCCTAAATTATAGTTTAAAATGTCAATATAAAGTTAATGATTCATAATGCCTTTAATAAAGACTAATTTGCCCACCCCAGAAGCACTCATACACTCCCAAACAAGCAGACTTCCACCCCCATGTTTCACTGTTGGCACTAAATTCTTAGGATGTATTTCTGTATTGCACTTTCTTCATACCATTCGTCTCCCGTCCGATCAAAATATGTTGTATTTACTTTCGTCTGTAAAGATGATCTTTTTCACTTTCATTAACGAATTGCTTGGCGAAAGACAATCGCAGCTTCCGATTCTTCTCTCTAACAAAGAATTTTAGACTTGCAACACGGCTATGGAAACCTTCATTTCTGCATAAATTTCAAACAGTACTTACGGAGACTGCTGTTCCCATGTTCCTTAGTTCTGATGTTAATGAAGGAGCACTTATTTTAGGATCCTTCTTTAATGAACGTAACAGAAACCGTCTTTCAGATGATGTCAATAGACATGGTCGCCCAGTACGAGAACTGTTTTGAACCGTTAGAGTGGCGGCAAACTTTTTTATGATTGACTGCACAGTTGAACTGGGTTTACCAACCATATCAGAAATCGTGGTGTATGATTTATCATTTTTACGGAGCTTTAAAATCAGTTCTCTTTCGGAAACACATCGTTTCTTTTACGACCCATTACAGAATTTTTATTTTCTCACTGCATTAAAATTTCCACTGAAGAACTTTTTAAGTATAACTTACAAGATGACTTCAACTAACTTCATCTTAATGGCTAAACCAATCACAAAATATTACTAAAAAAATTTTCCTTTCTTTTAGTATACGAATACTTTTTACACCACAAAATGTTGGATTGTTACAGTTTTGTAAATATTTATACATGTATAAAATTATTTTTGTGTAAATTTCACATGAAACTAGTGAAAATATGTTCTATTATGCATTTATTATTAATTGAAATGGAATTTATGTTTATAATTTTTATGAACAGATCTCTTTTAAATCAATCGTCGTACTGTACGAATACTTTTTACACTCACTGTATGTATTTAACCGTACGGTGCATACGTTCTAAATTCATGTTAGTGTTTATCCCTGCTCATTTCCTATACTGATGGTATGAGAAAAATCCCCATTGTTCATATCTGTTAGAATAATTTTGAAAGTACTTTGCAAATTGCATGGTATCGTTATTTTCATGAATAAATTAATAACCCCACGAAGAAGAATTTTGAAAGTTTGTTCATCTTGTTCTTCTGATTATGAGCGCAATACTTTAAATGAGTTGGCTTAAAGAGTTTGAATTTTATGTATTCTGTAAATATTTTCTTCGCCAGTTGCGGACTATGTGCCAAGTACATAATAATCTTTTATTTGGTTAACCAAATACAGAACACCCAGCATTATGGAAGGAGTCCGTATCATCACTCCTAAAGACAGAGGGACATACATTTACACCAGAGCATTTTATACTTTGAAAAGCCACCTCTGTAAATGCTTTAGAATCTGAACGATACTCAATATTAGGGCGTCAGGAAACCCTTCTCGTTTGTCATCTAACACACATAATATGCACAGAAAAAAATTATAATTGTTAATACCATGAATAAAATAAAAAAAGGACATCATTGCTATGCAATTTTAACATATCTTTTTGAGCATTATTCATGATAGCGAGTAAAAAGTCTTCATTTTAAAGGCAGTTATTTGAGTCAAAACCTTGTGGTTTGTAATACCTGATTGAGGACTCTGAATTTCCCATAATTTTTACTCATGCATGTACACTCTGTGCATTATTTCTATCTTATACGGTCTGTTTTTGAAAGAAGAATTTATTTTTTATGTTTAATATATCTCGACGATATAATGAATGTATTCGACTTAGTTTATTACCCACAAAATCATTAACATCGTTTAATATTTCAGTGATTGGTTTTTTTGTTTGTCAAGACAATGGCTATTTCCAGACGCTCTTCATCGTTCACACGAACTTTACCAAAATCACTGGTATGACCTACATGGGTGTTAGTGAACTCCATCTCAATTGTATTGTTTTCTGAAAAGGTAACTGCTATCATTGAAGGGCATGTTCCATTTATTTTATTTGTACCTAATATTTTATTACTGCGTTTGTTATTCCTACGCCCATGAAAATCACCAGATCGATGGCAGTAAAAATATTCATAAATTTTACCCATTACGATATTGTGTGGTACCACTACGTTTAACATAATCAAAAATATATTCAGTATTTTTTTCCACTCCAAAAATTCTAATTTAGTTTCAAATATCAAATTTTCTTTTTAGATCTAACATCATGTGTGTTACTTAGATGCTCTTTATAGCATTTTTTAAAATTAAATCAATTGTATGAATACCACTTATAAATTTACAATGATTTTTATCGGATTTAAAGTTATGTGTAATTGATATGTTAATTGAATCTTTATTAGTAAAATTTCCCTACCCCGGAAAATATCGCCGATGTCCGAAGTTTTCTGGGCCTATGTTCATACTATCGACGATTCATCAAAAATTTTGCTGAGATCGCAAAACCCTTGCATGACTTATTGAAGAAAGACGCAACCTTTTCTTGGAATGTCTCAGAAGGAATCTTTTTCAACACTCCAAAAATTACTGACCAGCGGCCCTGTACTAGGACATTTCCTTCCAGACGCGGAAACAAGAGTACATTCAGATGCTAGCGGCTATGACCTCGGCGCAGTCCTGGTACAGATCCAGGATAATAAGGAAAGACCAATAGCCTATGCTTCCAGGTCCCTTACTAATGCTGAAAGAAATTATTCTACAACCGAAAAGGAATGTCTTGCCATTGTCCGCGCTATCAGTAAATTCAGGCCGTATCTGTATGGAAAACCTTTCACAGTAGTAACGGATCACCATTCTTTATGTTGGTTGGCGAATGTTAAGGATCCATCGGGAAGATTGGCGCGGTGGGCTCTCAGGTTACAAGAATACGACATAAACATTATCTACAAAAGCGGTCGCAAGCATTTGGATGCGGATTCTCTGTCAAGGAAGCCTCTTATGGAACCAACACTTGAAAGCAATTTTGAAATCCCGTCCCTCGCAACAATTGAAGAATACGGAAAAGAACAACAAAAGGATAAACAGTTGAAGACTATCATAGGGAAGCTTAGGGAAGGTGAGTCGTACCAAAATTATCAAATAAGAAGTGGTGTACTTTATAAAAGAAACTATGATCCTATGGGACAGCAGTGGCTCTTGGTGGTACCAAAACAACTTCGTAGTGATGTTCTAAGAAGTCTTCACGATGCTCCGACTGCCGGTCATCTTGGTTTCGCCAAAACATACGACCGGATAAGGAGAAAATACTGGTGGCCAGGGCTGTATGGGAGCATACGTCGATATGTTTCACATTGTCGAGAATGCCAGAGACGGAAGTCACCTCCACAACTTCCACCGGGGAAACTTCAACCGATAAAACCCCCTGACACACCTTTTGCCAAAATTGGAATAGATTTACTTGGACGCTTTCCAGTAACCCGAAATGGCAACCGGTGGATTATTGTTTGCACAGACTATTTGACTAGATTCACTGTCACAAAAGCAATACCAACTGCTGAGGCAACCGAAATCGCTAGATTTATAGTTGAAGAAATTGTACTGAAGCACGGAGCTCCCAAAGAAATGATAAGTGATAGAGGACGTAACTTTCTAGCAAATATTGTTAAAAATGTCAACCAGTTATGTCAGACATCACATCTTCTAACGACCGCTTATCATCCGCAGACCAATGGATTGACAGAAAGATTCAACAGAACACTGGCGGACATTTTGTCTATGTATGTAGACGTTGAGCAAAGAAATTGGGATACCATACTACCTTTTGTGACTTTTGCGTACAATTCAGCAAAGCAAGACACCACGGGATTTAGCCCATTCTTTCTCGTTCATGGCAGAGATATCCAGACTCCTCTGGACGTAATTTTCCCATCTAATACCGAGACTTCTGACGAAAGTTATGTGCATCATCTGATTACCAAGGCTGAGGAAGCTAGACAACTAGCAAAACTCCATATCCGTGAAGCACAAGCTACAGACAAACGCCGATATGATGAGAGGCATCGACCTGTCAGCTACAATATCGGGGATTTAGTATGGGTCTATACCCCTGTACGGAAAGTGGGAGTATTCGAAAAGCTGCTGAGACGTTACTTCGGACCTTATCGAGTAACACGACGACTGTCTGACGTGACATATGCAGTAGAAAGTGTGGAACGAAACAGAGGACGTCGAAACTCACAAGACGTCGTGCATGTATTAAGATTAAAACCCTATCTCGATCCAAAAAGACAATTCGACAATGAAGGCATGCCAACTTCCAGGAGACCTATTACAAGGAGCCAAACCAGATTGCAGCGGGTCGCTGCTTCCTCCTAAAGAGAGGGAAATGTAGCGAAAATTATTATCTCCTAAAGAGAGGGGAAATGTAGCGAAAATTATTCCTCCCGATCAAGGACTTCGTAGCTCAGTCGGTAAAGCATCGGACTCGCGAGCCAGAGGTTGCGGGTTCAAAAGTAAGCGAGGCAAGCTGCGTTAAAATTTATTTCTGTTAATTTCTTAATTTAAGTTAATTATGCAAATTCATGTAAATTTCAGTTACCAATTTTCTGCGGGCCTTCCAAGTCTGGAAGGTTCCGAAGCTGTATATAAATAGCGACGGATTAGATTTAATAATAATAAAATCTTCATTTGATCTTGAGCGCTTTCGTTTCAATTGGCTTTATTACATTCACTTCATCTACGCGACAATATGTTAACCAATTATATGTTAATCAATATGTCACCAGGTGTAGTACATTGCAGCAAATCTTTTTCTAACTGTGCCAATAAATTTAAGCCTTTTGTTTGAGCTGCCAGTAAATTGTTATAACACAATTCCTTTGAAACTTTGTGAACATGTGATTCAATTTCAGAGACCTGTTTTCATTACACTCATTGATGAATAACTGATGCTCGTAATCTGGAGATATAGGTTGAGAAACTTGTTTGTCAGCATTGAGTAATCTGCAAACTAAGTGTATATGCTAGTACACATTCTATTGAATAGTCTTATCAATACACGTGCACTTCATATTATGCAAGCATTCTTGGCAGAATATGCATTGCAAGGGGTACATTTGCAAATTAAATTGCTTTCTTAATTTAACCTCATAAATTTCTCCTACCGTTGTATTGGACTTACCAACTATCTTGCATGTAAACACTAACTTTCGTTGTGTCTAATTTCAGACTTTCTTGATGTCTTTTACGAATAGTTGATATTTTTACAGATACTTTACCATTGTCATTTGCAACTAATCTCTGAAAGATTTGATCTTTAATAAATTGAACAAGAGCAAATAATTAATTGTCAAGTCTTTTAACTTTTTTACTTTCAATATACAGTGAGTGTAAAAAGTATTCGTACAGTATGATAATTGACTTATAAGAGATCCCTTCATAAAAAATTATAAACATAAATTTCATTTTAATTAATTATAAATATATAATAGAACATATTTTCACTAGTTTCATGTGAAATTTGCACAAAAATAATTTTATACATGAATAAATACTTACAAAACTGAAACAATCCAACATCTTGTGGTGTAAAAAGTATTCGTACATCAGGCATATATTTGCCTACAAAATCATAAAATTACAGCTAATACCTTGTAGGATATCCTTTAGCTCAAATTACTGCCTTGAGTCTCTTTGACATCGATTCCACCAATTTTGCTGTTATTGAGCTAGATATGGCGTCCCATTCTTGATTAAGAGCTGATTTCTAATCATTTTTATTAGAAATATGCCTGGATCTAATATTTTTTATCAAGAACGTCCCATAAATTCTCGATGGGGTTGAGGTCCGGCGATTGAGGAAGAAATTTCATGAACTTTGGGGTACTATATAGTATTCAGAGCCTTGTGTTTAGGGCTGTGTGCTTGGGGACGTTATCATGCATGAAAACGTAATCACCATTCAAGCCCATTTTTGTTGCACTAAGTCCTAAATTATAGTTTAAAATGTCAATATAAAGTTAATGATTCATAATGCCTTTAATAAAGACTAATTTGCCCACCCCAGAAGCACTCATACACTCCCAAACAAGCAGACTTCCACCCCCATGTTTCACTGTTGGCACTAAATTCTTAGGATGTATTTCTGTATTGCACTTTCTTCATACCATTCGTCTCCCGTCCGATCAAAATATGTTGTATTTACTTTCGTCTGTAAAGATGATCTTTTTCACTTTCATTAACGAATTGCTTGGCGAAAGACAATCGCAGCTTCCGATTCTTCTCTCTAACAAAGAATTTTAGACTTGCAACACGGCTATGGAAACCTTCATTTCTGCATAAATTTCAAACAGTACTTACGGAGACTGCTGTTCCCATGTTCCTTAGTTCTGATGTTAATGAAGGAGCACTTATTTTAGGATCCTTCTTTAATGAACGTAACAGAAACCGTCTTTCAGATGATGTCAATAGACATGGTCGCCCAGTACGAGAACTGTTTTGAACCGTTAGAGTGGCGGCAAACTTTTTTATGATTGACTGCACAGTTGAACTGGGTTTACCAACCATATCAGAAATCGTGGTGTATGATTTATCATTTTTACGGAGCTTTAAAATCAGTTCTCTTTCGGAAACACATCGTTTCTTTTACGACCCATTACAGAATTTTTATTTTCTCACTGCATTAAAATTTCCACTGAAGAACTTTTTAAGTATAACTTACAAGATGACTTCAACTAACTTCATCTTAATGGCTAAACCAATCACAAAATATTACTAAAAAAATTTTCCTTTCTTTTAGTATACGAATACTTTTTACACCACAAAATGTTGGATTGTTACAGTTTTGTAAATATTTATACATGTATAAAATTATTTTTGTGTAAATTTCACATGAAACTAGTGAAAATATGTTCTATTATGCATTTATTATTAATTGAAATGGAATTTATGTTTATAATTTTTATGAACAGATCTCTTTTAAATCAATCGTCGTACTGTACGAATACTTTTTACACTCACTGTATGTATTTAACCGTACGGTGCATACGTTCTAAATTCATGTTAGTGTTTATCCCTGCTCATTTCCTATACTGATGGTATGAGAAAAATCCCCATTGTTCATATCTGTTAGAATAATTTTGAAAGTACTTTGCAAATTGCATGGTATCGTTATTTTCATGAATAAATTAATAACCCCACGAAGAAGAATTTTGAAAGTTTGTTCATCTTGTTCTTCTGATTATGAGCGCAATACTTTAAATGAGTTGGCTTAAAGAGTTTGAATTTTATGTATTCTGTAAATATTTTCTTCGCCAGTTGCGGACTATGTGCCAAGTACATAATAATCTTTTATTTGGTTAACCAAATACAGAACACCCAGCATTATGGAAGGAGTCCGTATCATCACTCCTAAAGACAGAGGGACATACATTTACACCAGAGCATTTTATACTTTGAAAAGCCACCTCTGTAAATGCTTTAGAATCTGAACGATACTCAATATTAGGGCGTCAGGAAACCCTTCTCGTTTGTCATCTAACACACATAATATGCACAGAAAAAAATTATAATTGTTAATACCATGAATAAAATAAAAAAAGGACATCATTGCTATGCAATTTTAACATATCTTTTTGAGCATTATTCATGATAGCGAGTAAAAAGTCTTCATTTTAAAGGCAGTTATTTGAGTCAAAACCTTGTGGTTTGTAATACCTGATTGAGGACTCTGAATTTCCCATAATTTTTACTCATGCATGTACACTCTGTGCATTATTTCTATCTTATACGGTCTGTTTTTGAAAGAAGAATTTATTTTTTATGTTTAATATATCTCGACGATATAATGAATGTATTCGACTTAGTTTATTACCCACAAAATCATTAACATCGTTTAATATTTCAGTGATTGGTTTTTTTGTTTGTCAAGACAATGGCTATTTCCAGACGCTCTTCATCGTTCACACGAACTTTACCAAAATCACTGGTATGACCTACATGGGTGTTAGTGAACTCCATCTCAATTGTATTGTTTTCTGAAAAGGTAACTGCTATCATTGAAGGGCATGTTCCATTTATTTTATTTGTACCTAATATTTTATTACTGCGTTTGTTATTCCTACGCCCATGAAAATCACCAGATCGATGGCAGTAAAAATATTCATAAATTTTACCCATTACGATATTGTGTGGTACCACTACGTTTAACATAATCAAAAATATATTCAGTATTTTTTTCCACTCCAAAAATTCTAATTTAGTTTCAAATATCAAATTTTCTTTTTAGATCTAACATCATGTGTGTTACTTAGATGCTCTTTATAGCATTTTTTAAAATTAAATCAATTGTATGAATACCACTTATAAATTTACAATGATTTTTATCGGATTTAAAGTTATGTGTAATTGATATGTTAATTGAATCTTTATTAGTAAAATTTCCCTACCCCGGAAAATATCGCCGATGTCCGAAGTTTTCTGGGCCTATGTTCATACTATCGACGATTCATCAAAAATTTTGCTGAGATCGCAAAACCCTTGCATGACTTATTGAAGAAAGACGCAACCTTTTCTTGGAATGTCTCAGAAGGAATCTTTTTCAACACTCCAAAAATTACTGACCAGCGGCCCTGTACTAGGACATTTCCTTCCAGACGCGGAAACAAGAGTACATTCAGATGCTAGCGGCTATGACCTCGGCGCAGTCCTGGTACAGATCCAGGATAATAAGGAAAGACCAATAGCCTATGCTTCCAGGTCCCTTACTAATGCTGAAAGAAATTATTCTACAACCGAAAAGGAATGTCTTGCCATTGTCCGCGCTATCAGTAAATTCAGGCCGTATCTGTATGGAAAACCTTTCACAGTAGTAACGGATCACCATTCTTTATGTTGGTTGGCGAATGTTAAGGATCCATCGGGAAGATTGGCGCGGTGGGCTCTCAGGTTACAAGAATACGACATAAACATTATCTACAAAAGCGGTCGCAAGCATTTGGATGCGGATTCTCTGTCAAGGAAGCCTCTTATGGAACCAACACTTGAAAGCAATTTTGAAATCCCGTCCCTCGCAACAATTGAAGAATACGGAAAAGAACAACAAAAGGATAAACAGTTGAAGACTATCATAGGGAAGCTTAGGGAAGGTGAGTCGTACCAAAATTATCAAATAAGAAGTGGTGTACTTTATAAAAGAAACTATGATCCTATGGGACAGCAGTGGCTCTTGGTGGTACCAAAACAACTTCGTAGTGATGTTCTAAGAAGTCTTCACGATGCTCCGACTGCCGGTCATCTTGGTTTCGCCAAAACATACGACCGGATAAGGAGAAAATACTGGTGGCCAGGGCTGTATGGGAGCATACGTCGATATGTTTCACATTGTCGAGAATGCCAGAGACGGAAGTCACCTCCACAACTTCCACCGGGGAAACTTCAACCGATAAAACCCCCTGACACACCTTTTGCCAAAATTGGAATAGATTTACTTGGACGCTTTCCAGTAACCCGAAATGGCAACCGGTGGATTATTGTTTGCACAGACTATTTGACTAGATTCACTGTCACAAAAGCAATACCAACTGCTGAGGCAACCGAAATCGCTAGATTTATAGTTGAAGAAATTGTACTGAAGCACGGAGCTCCCAAAGAAATGATAAGTGATAGAGGACGTAACTTTCTAGCAAATATTGTTAAAAATGTCAACCAGTTATGTCAGACATCACATCTTCTAACGACCGCTTATCATCCGCAGACCAATGGATTGACAGAAAGATTCAACAGAACACTGGCGGACATTTTGTCTATGTATGTAGACGTTGAGCAAAGAAATTGGGATACCATACTACCTTTTGTGACTTTTGCGTACAATTCAGCAAAGCAAGACACCACGGGATTTAGCCCATTCTTTCTCGTTCATGGCAGAGATATCCAGACTCCTCTGGACGTAATTTTCCCATCTAATACCGAGACTTCTGACGAAAGTTATGTGCATCATCTGATTACCAAGGCTGAGGAAGCTAGACAACTAGCAAAACTCCATATCCGTGAAGCACAAGCTACAGACAAACGCCGATATGATGAGAGGCATCGACCTGTCAGCTACAATATCGGGGATTTAGTATGGGTCTATACCCCTGTACGGAAAGTGGGAGTATTCGAAAAGCTGCTGAGACGTTACTTCGGACCTTATCGAGTAACACGACGACTGTCTGACGTGACATATGCAGTAGAAAGTGTGGAACGAAACAGAGGACGTCGAAACTCACAAGACGTCGTGCATGTATTAAGATTAAAACCCTATCTCGATCCAAAAAGACAATTCGACAATGAAGGCATGCCAACTTCCAGGAGACCTATTACAAGGAGCCAAACCAGATTGCAGCGGGTCGCTGCTTCCTCCTAAAGAGAGGGAAATGTAGCGAAAATTATTATCTCCTAAAGAGAGGGGAAATGTAGCGAAAATTATTCCTCCCGATCAAGGACTTCGTAGCTCAGTCGGTAAAGCATCGGACTCGCGAGCCAGAGGTTGCGGGTTCAAAAGTAAGCGAGGCAAGCTGCGTTAAAATTTATTTCTGTTAATTTCTTAATTTAAGTTAATTATGCAAATTCATGTAAATTTCAGTTACCAATTTTCTGCGGGCCTTCCAAGTCTGGAAGGTTCCGAAGCTGTATATAAATAGCGACGGATTAGATTTAATAATAATAAAATCTTCATTTGATCTTGAGCGCTTTCGTTTCAATTGGCTTTATTACATTCACTTCATCTACGCGACAATATGTTAACCAATTATATGTTAATCAATATGTCACCAGGTGTAGTACATTGCAGCAAATCTTTTTCTAACTGTGCCAATAAATTTAAGCCTTTTGTTTGAGCTGCCAGTAAATTGTTATAACACAATTCCTTTGAAACTTTGTGAACATGTGATTCAATTTCAGAGACCTGTTTTCATTACACTCATTGATGAATAACTGATGCTCGTAATCTGGAGATATAGGTTGAGAAACTTGTTTGTCAGCATTGAGTAATCTGCAAACTAAGTGTATATGCTAGTACACATTCTATTGAATAGTCTTATCAATACACGTGCACTTCATATTATGCAAGCATTCTTGGCAGAATATGCATTGCAAGGGGTACATTTGCAAATTAAATTGCTTTCTTAATTTAACCTCATAAATTTCTCCTACCGTTGTATTGGACTTACCAACTATCTTGCATGTAAACACTAACTTTCGTTGTGTCTAATTTCAGACTTTCTTGATGTCTTTTACGAATAGTTGATATTTTTACAGATACTTTACCATTGTCATTTGCAACTAATCTCTGAAAGATTTGATCTTTAATAAATTGAACAAGAGCAAATAATTAATTGTCAAGTCTTTTAACTTTTTTACTTTCAATATACAGTGAGTGTAAAAAGTATTCGTACAGTATGATAATTGACTTATAAGAGATCCCTTCATAAAAAATTATAAACATAAATTTCATTTTAATTAATTATAAATATATAATAGAACATATTTTCACTAGTTTCATGTGAAATTTGCACAAAAATAATTTTATACATGAATAAATACTTACAAAACTGAAACAATCCAACATCTTGTGGTGTAAAAAGTATTCGTACATCAGGCATATATTTGCCTACAAAATCATAAAATTACAGCTAATACCTTGTAGGATATCCTTTAGCTCAAATTACTGCCTTGAGTCTCTTTGACATCGATTCCACCAATTTTGCTGTTATTGAGCTAGATATGGCGTCCCATTCTTGATTAAGAGCTGATTTCTAATCATTTTTATTAGAAATATGCCTGGATCTAATATTTTTATCAAGAACGTCCCATAAATTCTCGATGGGGTTGAGGTCCGGCGATTGAGGAAGAAATTTCATGAACTTTGGGGTACTATATAGTATTCAGAGCCTTGTGTTTAGGGCTGTGTGCTTGGGGACGTTATCATGCATGAAAACGTAATCACCATTCAAGCCCATTTTTGTTGCACTAAGTCCTAAATTATAGTTTAAAATGTCAATATAAAGTTAATGATTCATAATGCCTTTAATAAAGACTAATTTGCCCACCCCAGAAGCACTCATACACTCCCAAACAAGCAGACTTCCACCCCCATGTTTCACTGTTGGCACTAAATTCTTAGGATGTATTTCTGTATTGCACTTTCTTCATACCATTCGTCTCCCGTCCGATCAAAATATGTTGTATTTACTTTCGTCTGTAAAGATGATCTTTTTCACTTTCATTAACGAATTGCTTGGCGAAAGACAATCGCAGCTTCCGATTCTTCTCTCTAACAAAGAATTTTAGACTTGCAACACGGCTATGGAAACCTTCATTTCTGCATAAATTTCAAACAGTACTTACGGAGACTGCTGTTCCCATGTTCCTTAGTTCTGATGTTAATGAAGGAGCACTTATTTTAGGATCCTTCTTTAATGAACGTAACAGAAACCGTCTTTCAGATGATGTCAATAGACATGGTCGCCCAGTACGAGAACTGTTTTGAACCGTTAGAGTGGCGGCAAACTTTTTTATGATTGACTGCACAGTTGAACTGGGTTTACCAACCATATCAGAAATCGTGGTGTATGATTTATCATTTTTACGGAGCTTTAAAATCAGTTCTCTTTCGGAAACACATCGTTTCTTTTACGACCCATTACAGAATTTTTATTTTCTCACTGCATTAAAATTTCCACTGAAGAACTTTTTAAGTATAACTTACAAGATGACTTCAACTAACTTCATCTTAATGGCTAAACCAATCACAAAATATTACTAAAAAAATTTTCCTTTCTTTTAGTATACGAATACTTTTTACACCACAAAATGTTGGATTGTTACAGTTTTGTAAATATTTATACATGTATAAAATTATTTTTGTGTAAATTTCACATGAAACTAGTGAAAATATGTTCTATTATGCATTTATTATTAATTGAAATGGAATTTATGTTTATAATTTTTATGAACAGATCTCTTTTAAATCAATCGTCGTACTGTACGAATACTTTTTACACTCACTGTATGTATTTAACCGTACGGTGCATACGTTCTAAATTCATGTTAGTGTTTATCCCTGCTCATTTCCTATACTGATGGTATGAGAAAAATCCCCATTGTTCATATCTGTTAGAATAATTTTGAAAGTACTTTGCAAATTGCATGGTATCGTTATTTTCATGAATAAATTAATAACCCCACGAAGAAGAATTTTGAAAGTTTGTTCATCTTGTTCTTCTGATTATGAGCGCAATACTTTAAATGAGTTGGCTTAAAGAGTTTGAATTTTATGTATTCTGTAAATATTTTCTTCGCCAGTTGCGGACTATGTGCCAAGTACATAATAATCTTTTATTTGGTTAACCAAATACAGAACACCCAGCATTATGGAAGGAGTCCGTATCATCACTCCTAAAGACAGAGGGACATACATTTACACCAGAGCATTTTATACTTTGAAAAGCCACCTCTGTAAATGCTTTAGAATCTGAACGATACTCAATATTAGGGCGTCAGGAAACCCTTCTCGTTTGTCATCTAACACACATAATATGCACAGAAAAAAATTATAATTGTTAATACCATGAATAAAATAAAAAAAGGACATCATTGCTATGCAATTTTAACATATCTTTTTGAGCATTATTCATGATAGCGAGTAAAAAGTCTTCATTTTAAAGGCAGTTATTTGAGTCAAAACCTTGTGGTTTGTAATACCTGATTGAGGACTCTGAATTTCCCATAATTTTTACTCATGCATGTACACTCTGTGCATTATTTCTATCTTATACGGTCTGTTTTTGAAAGAAGAATTTATTTTTTATGTTTAATATATCTCGACGATATAATGAATGTATTCGACTTAGTTTATTACCCACAAAATCATTAACATCGTTTAATATTTCAGTGATTGGTTTTTTTGTTTGTCAAGACAATGGCTATTTCCAGACGCTCTTCATCGTTCACACGAACTTTACCAAAATCACTGGTATGACCTACATGGGTGTTAGTGAACTCCATCTCAATTGTATTGTTTTCTGAAAAGGTAACTGCTATCATTGAAGGGCATGTTCCATTTATTTTATTTGTACCTAATATTTTATTACTGCGTTTGTTATTCCTACGCCCATGAAAATCACCAGATCGATGGCAGTAAAAATATTCATAAATTTTACCCATTACGATATTGTGTGGTACCACTACGTTTAACATAATCAAAAATATATTCAGTATTTTTTTCCACTCCAAAAATTCTAATTTAGTTTCAAATATCAAATTTTCTTTTTAGATCTAACATCATGTGTGTTACTTAGATGCTCTTTATAGCATTTTTTAAAATTAAATCAATTGTATGAATACCACTTATAAATTTACAATGATTTTTATCGGATTTAAAGTTATGTGTAATTGATATGTTAATTGAATCTTTATTAGTAAAATTTCCCTACCCCGGAAAATATCGCCGATGTCCGAAGTTTTCTGGGCCTATGTTCATACTATCGACGATTCATCAAAAATTTTGCTGAGATCGCAAAACCCTTGCATGACTTATTGAAGAAAGACGCAACCTTTTCTTGGAATGTCTCAGAAGGAATCTTTTTCAACACTCCAAAAATTACTGACCAGCGGCCCTGTACTAGGACATTTCCTTCCAGACGCGGAAACAAGAGTACATTCAGATGCTAGCGGCTATGACCTCGGCGCAGTCCTGGTACAGATCCAGGATAATAAGGAAAGACCAATAGCCTATGCTTCCAGGTCCCTTACTAATGCTGAAAGAAATTATTCTACAACCGAAAAGGAATGTCTTGCCATTGTCCGCGCTATCAGTAAATTCAGGCCGTATCTGTATGGAAAACCTTTCACAGTAGTAACGGATCACCATTCTTTATGTTGGTTGGCGAATGTTAAGGATCCATCGGGAAGATTGGCGCGGTGGGCTCTCAGGTTACAAGAATACGACATAAACATTATCTACAAAAGCGGTCGCAAGCATTTGGATGCGGATTCTCTGTCAAGGAAGCCTCTTATGGAACCAACACTTGAAAGCAATTTTGAAATCCCGTCCCTCGCAACAATTGAAGAATACGGAAAAGAACAACAAAAGGATAAACAGTTGAAGACTATCATAGGGAAGCTTAGGGAAGGTGAGTCGTACCAAAATTATCAAATAAGAAGTGGTGTACTTTATAAAAGAAACTATGATCCTATGGGACAGCAGTGGCTCTTGGTGGTACCAAAACAACTTCGTAGTGATGTTCTAAGAAGTCTTCACGATGCTCCGACTGCCGGTCATCTTGGTTTCGCCAAAACATACGACCGGATAAGGAGAAAATACTGGTGGCCAGGGCTGTATGGGAGCATACGTCGATATGTTTCACATTGTCGAGAATGCCAGAGACGGAAGTCACCTCCACAACTTCCACCGGGGAAACTTCAACCGATAAAACCCCTGACACACCTTTTGCCAAAATTGGAATAGATTTACTTGGACGCTTTCCAGTAACCCGAAATGGCAACCGGTGGATTATTGTTTGCACAGACTATTTGACTAGATTCACTGTCACAAAAGCAATACCAACTGCTGAGGCAACCGAAATCGCTAGATTTATAGTTGAAGAAATTGTACTGAAGCACGGAGCTCCCAAAGAAATGATAAGTGATAGAGGACGTAACTTTCTAGCAAATATTGTTAAAAATGTCAACCAGTTATGTCAGACATCACATCTTCTAACGACCGCTTATCATCCGCAGACCAATGGATTGACAGAAAGATTCAACAGAACACTGGCGGACATTTTGTCTATGTATGTAGACGTTGAGCAAAGAAATTGGGATACCATACTACCTTTTGTGACTTTTGCGTACAATTCAGCAAAGCAAGACACCACGGGATTTAGCCCATTCTTTCTCGTTCATGGCAGAGATATCCAGACTCCTCTGGACGTAATTTTCCCATCTAATACCGAGACTTCTGACGAAAGTTATGTGCATCATCTGATTACCAAGGCTGAGGAAGCTAGACAACTAGCAAAACTCCATATCCGTGAAGCACAAGCTACAGACAAACGCCGATATGATGAGAGGCATCGACCTGTCAGCTACAATATCGGGGATTTAGTATGGGTCTATACCCCTGTACGGAAAGTGGGAGTATTCGAAAAGCTGCTGAGACGTTACTTCGGACCTTATCGAGTAACACGACGACTGTCTGACGTGACATATGCAGTAGAAAGTGTGGAACGAAACAGAGGACGTCGAAACTCACAAGACGTCGTGCATGTATTAAGATTAAAACCCTATCTCGATCCAAAAAGACAATTCGACAATGAAGGCATGCCAACTTCCAGGAGACCTATTACAAGGAGCCAAACCAGATTGCAGCGGGTCGCTGCTTCCTCCTAAAGAGAGGGAAATGTAGCGAAAATTATTATCTCCTAAAGAGAGGGGAAATGTAGCGAAAATTATTCCTCCCGATCAAGGACTTCGTAGCTCAGTCGGTAAAGCATCGGACTCGCGAGCCAGAGGTTGCGGGTTCAAAAGTAAGCGAGGCAAGCTGCGTTAAAATTTATTTCTGTTAATTTCTTAATTTAAGTTAATTATGCAAATTCATGTAAATTTCAGTTACCAATTTTCTGCGGGCCTTCCAAGTCTGGAAGGTTCCGAAGCTGTATATAAATAGCGACGGATTAGATTTAATAATAATAAAATCTTCATTTGATCTTGAGCGCTTTCGTTTCAATTGGCTTTATTACATTCACTTCATCTACGCGACAATATGTTAACCAATTATATGTTAATCAATATGTCACCAGGTGTAGTACATTGCAGCAAATCTTTTTCTAACTGTGCCAATAAATTTAAGCCTTTTGTTTGAGCTGCCAGTAAATTGTTATAACACAATTCCTTTGAAACTTTGTGAACATGTGATTCAATTTCAGAGACCTGTTTTCATTACACTCATTGATGAATAACTGATGCTCGTAATCTGGAGATATAGGTTGAGAAACTTGTTTGTCAGCATTGAGTAATCTGCAAACTAAGTGTATATGCTAGTACACATTCTATTGAATAGTCTTATCAATACACGTGCACTTCATATTATGCAAGCATTCTTGGCAGAATATGCATTGCAAGGGGTACATTTGCAAATTAAATTGCTTTCTTAATTTAACCTCATAAATTTCTCCTACCGTTGTATTGGACTTACCAACTATCTTGCATGTAAACACTAACTTTCGTTGTGTCTAATTTCAGACTTTCTTGATGTCTTTTACGAATAGTTGATATTTTTACAGATACTTTACCATTGTCATTTGCAACTAATCTCTGAAAGATTTGATCTTTAATAAATTGAACAAGAGCAAATAATTAATTGTCAAGTCTTTTAACTTTTTTACTTTCAATATACAGTGAGTGTAAAAAGTATTCGTACAGTATGATAATTGACTTATAAGAGATCCCTTCATAAAAAATTATAAACATAAATTTCATTTTAATTAATTATAAATATATAATAGAACATATTTTCACTAGTTTCATGTGAAATTTGCACAAAAATAATTTTATACATGAATAAATACTTACAAAACTGAAACAATCCAACATCTTGTGGTGTAAAAAGTATTCGTACATCAGGCATATATTTGCCTACAAAATCATAAAATTACAGCTAATACCTTGTAGGATATCCTTTAGCTCAAATTACTGCCTTGAGTCTCTTTGACATCGATTCCACCAATTTTGCTGTTATTGAGCTAGATATGGCGTCCCATTCTTGATTAAGAGCTGATTTCTAATCATTTTTATTAGAAATATGCCTGGATCTAATATTTTTATCAAGAACGTCCCATAAATTCTCGATGGGGTTGAGGTCCGGCGATTGAGGAAGAAATTTCATGAACTTTGGGGTACTATATAGTATTCAGAGCCTTGTGTTTAGGGCTGTGTGCTTGGGGACGTTATCATGCATGAAAACGTAATCACCATTCAAGCCCATTTTTGTTGCACTAAGTCCTAAATTATAGTTTAAAATGTCAATATAAAGTTAATGATTCATAATGCCTTTAATAAAGACTAATTTGCCCACCCCAGAAGCACTCATACACTCCCAAACAAGCAGACTTCCACCCCCATGTTTCACTGTTGGCACTAAATTCTTAGGATGTATTTCTGTATTGCACTTTCTTCATACCATTCGTCTCCCGTCCGATCAAAATATGTTGTATTTACTTTCGTCTGTAAAGATGATCTTTTTCACTTTCATTAACGAATTGCTTGGCGAAAGACAATCGCAGCTTCCGATTCTTCTCTCTAACAAAGAATTTTAGACTTGCAACACGGCTATGGAAACCTTCATTTCTGCATAAATTTCAAACAGTACTTACGGAGACTGCTGTTCCCATGTTCCTTAGTTCTGATGTTAATGAAGGAGCACTTATTTTAGGATCCTTCTTTAATGAACGTAACAGAAACCGTCTTTCAGATGATGTCAATAGACATGGTCGCCCAGTACGAGAACTGTTTTGAACCGTTAGAGTGGCGGCAAACTTTTTTATGATTGACTGCACAGTTGAACTGGGTTTACCAACCATATCAGAAATCGTGGTGTATGATTTATCATTTTTACGGAGCTTTAAAATCAGTTCTCTTTCGGAAACACATCGTTTCTTTTACGACCCATTACAGAATTTTTATTTTCTCACTGCATTAAAATTTCCACTGAAGAACTTTTTAAGTATAACTTACAAGATGACTTCAACTAACTTCATCTTAATGGCTAAACCAATCACAAAATATTACTAAAAAAATTTTCCTTTCTTTTAGTATACGAATACTTTTTACACCACAAAATGTTGGATTGTTACAGTTTTGTAAATATTTATACATGTATAAAATTATTTTTGTGTAAATTTCACATGAAACTAGTGAAAATATGTTCTATTATGCATTTATTATTAATTGAAATGGAATTTATGTTTATAATTTTTATGAACAGATCTCTTTTAAATCAATCGTCGTACTGTACGAATACTTTTTACACTCACTGTATGTATTTAACCGTACGGTGCATACGTTCTAAATTCATGTTAGTGTTTATCCCTGCTCATTTCCTATACTGATGGTATGAGAAAAATCCCCATTGTTCATATCTGTTAGAATAATTTTGAAAGTACTTTGCAAATTGCATGGTATCGTTATTTTCATGAATAAATTAATAACCCCACGAAGAAGAATTTTGAAAGTTTGTTCATCTTGTTCTTCTGATTATGAGCGCAATACTTTAAATGAGTTGGCTTAAAGAGTTTGAATTTTATGTATTCTGTAAATATTTTCTTCGCCAGTTGCGGACTATGTGCCAAGTACATAATAATCTTTTATTTGGTTAACCAAATACAGAACACCCAGCATTATGGAAGGAGTCCGTATCATCACTCCTAAAGACAGAGGGACATACATTTACACCAGAGCATTTTATACTTTGAAAAGCCACCTCTGTAAATGCTTTAGAATCTGAACGATACTCAATATTAGGGCGTCAGGAAACCCTTCTCGTTTGTCATCTAACACACATAATATGCACAGAAAAAAATTATAATTGTTAATACCATGAATAAAATAAAAAAAGGACATCATTGCTATGCAATTTTAACATATCTTTTTGAGCATTATTCATGATAGCGAGTAAAAAGTCTTCATTTTAAAGGCAGTTATTTGAGTCAAAACCTTGTGGTTTGTAATACCTGATTGAGGACTCTGAATTTCCCATAATTTTTACTCATGCATGTACACTCTGTGCATTATTTCTATCTTATACGGTCTGTTTTTGAAAGAAGAATTTATTTTTTATGTTTAATATATCTCGACGATATAATGAATGTATTCGACTTAGTTTATTACCCACAAAATCATTAACATCGTTTAATATTTCAGTGATTGGTTTTTTTGTTTGTCAAGACAATGGCTATTTCCAGACGCTCTTCATCGTTCACACGAACTTTACCAAAATCACTGGTATGACCTACATGGGTGTTAGTGAACTCCATCTCAATTGTATTGTTTTCTGAAAAGGTAACTGCTATCATTGAAGGGCATGTTCCATTTATTTTATTTGTACCTAATATTTTATTACTGCGTTTGTTATTCCTACGCCCATGAAAATCACCAGATCGATGGCAGTAAAAATATTCATAAATTTTACCCATTACGATATTGTGTGGTACCACTACGTTTAACATAATCAAAAATATATTCAGTATTTTTTTCCACTCCAAAAATTCTAATTTAGTTTCAAATATCAAATTTTCTTTTTAGATCTAACATCATGTGTGTTACTTAGATGCTCTTTATAGCATTTTTTAAAATTAAATCAATTGTATGAATACCACTTATAAATTTACAATGATTTTTATCGGATTTAAAGTTATGTGTAATTGATATGTTAATTGAATCTTTATTAGTAAAATTTCCCTACCCCGGAAAATATCGCCGATGTCCGAAGTTTTCTGGGCCTATGTTCATACTATCGACGATTCATCAAAAATTTTGCTGAGATCGCAAAACCCTTGCATGACTTATTGAAGAAAGACGCAACCTTTTCTTGGAATGTCTCAGAAGGAATCTTTTTCAACACTCCAAAAATTACTGACCAGCGGCCCTGTACTAGGACATTTCCTTCCAGACGCGGAAACAAGAGTACATTCAGATGCTAGCGGCTATGACCTCGGCGCAGTCCTGGTACAGATCCAGGATAATAAGGAAAGACCAATAGCCTATGCTTCCAGGTCCCTTACTAATGCTGAAAGAAATTATTCTACAACCGAAAAGGAATGTCTTGCCATTGTCCGCGCTATCAGTAAATTCAGGCCGTATCTGTATGGAAAACCTTTCACAGTAGTAACGGATCACCATTCTTTATGTTGGTTGGCGAATGTTAAGGATCCATCGGGAAGATTGGCGCGGTGGGCTCTCAGGTTACAAGAATACGACATAAACATTATCTACAAAAGCGGTCGCAAGCATTTGGATGCGGATTCTCTGTCAAGGAAGCCTCTTATGGAACCAACACTTGAAAGCAATTTTGAAATCCCGTCCCTCGCAACAATTGAAGAATACGGAAAAGAACAACAAAAGGATAAACAGTTGAAGACTATCATAGGGAAGCTTAGGGAAGGTGAGTCGTACCAAAATTATCAAATAAGAAGTGGTGTACTTTATAAAAGAAACTATGATCCTATGGGACAGCAGTGGCTCTTGGTGGTACCAAAACAACTTCGTAGTGATGTTCTAAGAAGTCTTCACGATGCTCCGACTGCCGGTCATCTTGGTTTCGCCAAAACATACGACCGGATAAGGAGAAAATACTGGTGGCCAGGGCTGTATGGGAGCATACGTCGATATGTTTCACATTGTCGAGAATGCCAGAGACGGAAGTCACCTCCACAACTTCCACCGGGGAAACTTCAACCGATAAAACCCCCTGACACACCTTTTGCCAAAATTGGAATAGATTTACTTGGACGCTTTCCAGTAACCCGAAATGGCAACCGGTGGATTATTGTTTGCACAGACTATTTGACTAGATTCACTGTCACAAAAGCAATACCAACTGCTGAGGCAACCGAAATCGCTAGATTTATAGTTGAAGAAATTGTACTGAAGCACGGAGCTCCCAAAGAAATGATAAGTGATAGAGGACGTAACTTTCTAGCAAATATTGTTAAAAATGTCAACCAGTTATGTCAGACATCACATCTTCTAACGACCGCTTATCATCCGCAGACCAATGGATTGACAGAAAGATTCAACAGAACACTGGCGGACATTTTGTCTATGTATGTAGACGTTGAGCAAAGAAATTGGGATACCATACTACCTTTTGTGACTTTTGCGTACAATTCAGCAAAGCAAGACACCACGGGATTTAGCCCATTCTTTCTCGTTCATGGCAGAGATATCCAGACTCCTCTGGACGTAATTTTCCCATCTAATACCGAGACTTCTGACGAAAGTTATGTGCATCATCTGATTACCAAGGCTGAGGAAGCTAGACAACTAGCAAAACTCCATATCCGTGAAGCACAAGCTACAGACAAACGCCGATATGATGAGAGGCATCGACCTGTCAGCTACAATATCGGGGATTTAGTATGGGTCTATACCCCTGTACGGAAAGTGGGAGTATTCGAAAAGCTGCTGAGACGTTACTTCGGACCTTATCGAGTAACACGACGACTGTCTGACGTGACATATGCAGTAGAAAGTGTGGAACGAAACAGAGGACGTCGAAACTCACAAGACGTCGTGCATGTATTAAGATTAAAACCCTATCTCGATCCAAAAAGACAATTCGACAATGAAGGCATGCCAACTTCCAGGAGACCTATTACAAGGAGCCAAACCAGATTGCAGCGGGTCGCTGCTTCCTCCTAAAGAGAGGGAAATGTAGCGAAAATTATTATCTCCTAAAGAGAGGGGAAATGTAGCGAAAATTATTCCTCCCGATCAAGGACTTCGTAGCTCAGTCGGTAAAGCATCGGACTCGCGAGCCAGAGGTTGCGGGTTCAAAAGTAAGCGAGGCAAGCTGCGTTAAAATTTATTTCTGTTAATTTCTTAATTTAAGTTAATTATGCAAATTCATGTAAATTTCAGTTACCAATTTTCTGCGGGCCTTCCAAGTCTGGAAGGTTCCGAAGCTGTATATAAATAGCGACGGATTAGATTTAATAATAATAAAATCTTCATTTGATCTTGAGCGCTTTCGTTTCAATTGGCTTTATTACATTCACTTCATCTACGCGACAATATGTTAACCAATTATATGTTAATCAATATGTCACCAGGTGTAGTACATTGCAGCAAATCTTTTTCTAACTGTGCCAATAAATTTAAGCCTTTTGTTTGAGCTGCCAGTAAATTGTTATAACACAATTCCTTTGAAACTTTGTGAACATGTGATTCAATTTCAGAGACCTGTTTTCATTACACTCATTGATGAATAACTGATGCTCGTAATCTGGAGATATAGGTTGAGAAACTTGTTTGTCAGCATTGAGTAATCTGCAAACTAAGTGTATATGCTAGTACACATTCTATTGAATAGTCTTATCAATACACGTGCACTTCATATTATGCAAGCATTCTTGGCAGAATATGCATTGCAAGGGGTACATTTGCAAATTAAATTGCTTTCTTAATTTAACCTCATAAATTTCTCCTACCGTTGTATTGGACTTACCAACTATCTTGCATGTAAACACTAACTTTCGTTGTGTCTAATTTCAGACTTTCTTGATGTCTTTTACGAATAGTTGATATTTTTACAGATACTTTACCATTGTCATTTGCAACTAATCTCTGAAAGATTTGATCTTTAATAAATTGAACAAGAGCAAATAATTAATTGTCAAGTCTTTTAACTTTTTTACTTTCAATATACAGTGAGTGTAAAAAGTATTCGTACAGTATGATAATTGACTTATAAGAGATCCCTTCATAAAAAATTATAAACATAAATTTCATTTTAATTAATTATAAATATATAATAGAACATATTTTCACTAGTTTCATGTGAAATTTGCACAAAAATAATTTTATACATGAATAAATACTTACAAAACTGAAACAATCCAACATCTTGTGGTGTAAAAAGTATTCGTACATCAGGCATATATTTGCCTACAAAATCATAAAATTACAGCTAATACCTTGTAGGATATCCTTTAGCTCAAATTACTGCCTTGAGTCTCTTTGACATCGATTCCACCAATTTTGCTGTTATTGAGCTAGATATGGCGTCCCATTCTTGATTAAGAGCTGATTTCTAATCATTTTTATTAGAAATATGCCTGGATCTAATATTTTTTATCAAGAACGTCCCATAAATTCTCGATGGGGTTGAGGTCCGGCGATTGAGGAAGAAATTTCATGAACTTTGGGGTACTATATAGTATTCAGAGCCTTGTGTTTAGGGCTGTGTGCTTGGGGACGTTATCATGCATGAAAACGTAATCACCATTCAAGCCCATTTTTGTTGCACTAAGTCCTAAATTATAGTTTAAAATGTCAATATAAAGTTAATGATTCATAATGCCTTTAATAAAGACTAATTTGCCCACCCCAGAAGCACTCATACACTCCCAAACAAGCAGACTTCCACCCCCATGTTTCACTGTTGGCACTAAATTCTTAGGATGTATTTCTGTATTGCACTTTCTTCATACCATTCGTCTCCCTTCCGATCAAAATATGTTGTATTTACTTTCGTCTGTAAAGATGATCTTTTTCACTTTCATTAACGAATTGCTTGGCGAAAGACAATCGCAGCTTCCGATTCTTCTCTCTAACAAAGAATTTTAGACTTGCAACACGGCTATGGAAACCTTCATTTCTGCATAAATTTCAAACAGTACTTACGGAGACTGCTGTTCCCATGTTCCTTAGTTCTGATGTTAATGAAGGAGCACTTATTTTAGGATCCTTCTTTAATGAACGTAACAGAAACCGTCTTTCAGATGATGTCA
>CM075855.1:26288359-26428493 GCA_037975125.1 Latrodectus hesperus | reverse complement strand
CACAAAATATCAAAGATTTTTCAAAACATTATTTTATTCGTTTGAAAGACTATTTAATATCAACTTATAAAAAGCTTTTTTTCTTCCAGATTTAAAGGTAAAGATATTTTATTTCAGATCAAACGATGCTCATTTAAAAACACATTGTCCAATTAAAGAATATCTATAACAAAAAAAAGGTTGTGAAATATATATTTGTTAATATTTAATGTAAATAGTCCTGATGAAGTTAACATAAAACTGATACATTTCAAAATGCAAATAAAATGATAAAGTGCACAAGTAAATAAAGTTACAATGCTTTTCAGAAATTGAGCTATGAATATGCAGCAGGACTCCATCTACAAGCTATAATTTAATAACAATCTGTTTCAGACAGAAGATATTTACAAAATTTTGTTTACTTATCATATACAGGGATCTTATTTTGTTAATACACATAAAATGTTTGATTGAAAGGTAATCAAATTTTTACAAAATTTAATCACTTTTTATATATTACTAATATAAATAAATTTTTGTTTGTTTGGAATTGAATTGAGAAGGGCATACATTAAAATGAAACTTAGCAGCTTGTTGGTCTCTGGCCAACTTAAAAGCTTCATTTAACATCAAAATCTTGATAACAATATTGTTACTTAATTTAAACCATAATTAAAACTGATTAAAAAATCTGTAAAAATACTTATGCGATGATGCAAATAACTAAAACAATGAAACACTCTTTTTTGAAACTCTTTCCCCTTCAAGGAGGAAACATATGTGCTAGTCTTTTCCCCTTCTTTTTCAATTGTCATTAATATGTTAGTGCTAAGATTAGAAAAAATATTTAAACAAAGCTCCCTTCCTCACAGTAGAATTTTTATTTTTTTAAAAATATTTGCAAATAATATATTAGTGTTTTTGTTTATGCTTTTCCCTAAACACTTTAGTGTTAATTATCCTGCATGTGCAAGAAATCACCATTATGCGACAAACTAACCAAATCTAATCTACTGTGCCTAAAGGAAACACCAAGGAAAGAGTTTCACATCTCATTGGATATATATATAAGTGATCTATACAAAAGATTTTATTTCATTATCCAAAACAACTTTTTGAACAAAGCTAAATATTTTTACTTTTTCCAAATTGTAATTTTTTTTAAAGTTATATACACATTTTCTGTATAGCCCTGAGTAATATAAAAAAAGAAATAAGTATTGTAGAAAGGAGAGATAACACCATTGATTTAAATATAATATGTTCCTTCTCTCTTATTTTTGTAAATAGATCATTTTAAAAAAAATTAAAAATCAACTTCATAATTTCAAATGATAGCACAATTAATATTTGAAAACATTACAAGAGAATTTTTTTCATGTATATATGACACAATATATATATATATATATATATATATATTTATATATATATATATATATATATATATATAATTTCTAAAATTACTGTCTAGCACCACTTTTAAAGGAATGCAACTCATTTGGCACCAGCAAAACTTACAATATCACATTATTTACTAAAAGTACGAAGAATATAAATCTAACAATTTCATTCTTGAAAATTAAAAAGAAAAAAATTTTTTTAATCTATTTTTTGGGGATTTGAAGATAATGATGGATTACTTGATTTGAATATTGCCATATAACAAAATATCAAGGGAGAAAAATCCATCACAATGAGCTACCCTGAACTGGAATATGAAAAAGCTGTCTTTTAATACTATGCAAATATTAAATCTTACACACAGGACCTGACTTAGCCAAAATGGGAACCGGGACAAAAGTTTCTTTGGGATCCCTTCTTTGCTTCACAAGAACAAACTTTTTATTCGATTAAGCAAATGGTTGTATTTGATTGATTACAGAAAATCAACTTTCTGTTTGAATTCGGGGCCCAGGACAACTGCATCATATGCCTTTGCGTTATTCAGGCTCTGCTTATATAGCATTGCATAAAAAGAAAAACTAAGCATAGTCAGTACCACCATTCAGCTAAAACATTACTTATTAGCATTCCAAAAAGTAAGTGAAATAATTTACTTTATTTATTGAACGAATTACTAATCAATTAACAATTACTGAGTCTAAGTGCATGAGAGGGAACCACAAGCATAGAAGCAAACGTTAATGTGGGGTGATTTATTCAATCATAAGGTTGTGAGGCTGTATCAAATAATTAATTAAAGATGAACACAGCATTGCTTACAAAGATTTAGATTCTTACTTTAATAAATTTATAAGATATTAAATAAATGAAAATATCAGAGTGCTTAGTTAATACTAAAGAGAACATTATCTTTATGTCACCTGCATAATCAGTGAATAACATATTACAATATATTTTTAAAGTTCCATCACTATTAATTTTTCATATAAAATTATTGCTGTTTCAATCTAATTAAATCTGCAATTATTTTTTACTGCATATAAATTTTAATTTTTGGCAAATTATCTATCATATCGAAAAAATATGTATGACTACTTTTCTGTTATCTCTTCAAAAAAGTTGTATTAACAGAAAGTCACATAGTTTTTCTAGAAGCATTCTCTTAATGAAACAAAATACATATTCTATCAAAAATTTAAATATTCCAAACCTCAAAATCTTTATTTTCCTCCTTAACTAATTTGTAGTTTTTTTTTTTATATTACCATACTTAGATAGCTAATATTTTTTGTTTTAAGTAACCACATCATAATTCAGCATTTAGTCATTTACAATAAAATTTTCTCTTAAATACAGTTCACTTTAAAATTTGTTAACTGTTTTATCAACTGTTTACATCTGAATGTTAGCATTACTAATTAATTTCTTCTATGATTTTTAGCATTATATAAATAATAGAGAGTATATTCATAAGAGAATGTTACTTTTTTTGAGGCAAAGCCTAAAAAAATTATCATTAAAGTTTTTCAAAATAATTCATATAAATCACATCTTATTACTATTTCAAAGCATTTCCATACATAATAGAAATAAAAATTCACATCTTAAAAAAAATTTGAAAGCATCTTTTATTAATTAATTAACAGCTCATAAAATTCTACATGATGTGAATTTATTTGCTTATATATTCTGTTACACTGATTAATATTTCAGCTATAAATAAACACATCCACTGTCGCTTTTCCGTTAGCGCATGTTTTAGTATAATAGTTTGATACTCCGTAAAGCTCTGGACATGCGCAAAATGTCTGAACGTTTTACCTAACGGCGCATGCGTTGAATGATTTGTTTGTTTATGTTTCGCTCATTGATTGTTTGTTTATGTTTCGCTCATTGATTGTTTGTTTATGTTTCGCTCAACGCTAGCTTTGTCACTAGACGCTTGTCAGATCAATTGGGCGGCTCCACTTATGTTCCTTCCTCCATGAGTGGAACGGCTTTCACGCCTTGGGTGGCCCTACCAGAAGAACACACTCCCGAAGTAATTCGCCCGTTCCGCCCAGGAGCACTCCCTCGCCATTTTTCATCACATTTTCATTCTCATCACAGGGTCATTTTGAATAAATAAGCATTCTCGTTATGTTGTGCTTCAGCACCATAACAAGATTATTATCACACTCTTGGCGTCATATTTAGCAAGGAATTTGGCGCAGAATTGGAGCAGCTCAGCTTACAGAAGCATACCCAATACCTTTCGCGACTTCACGAAACTAAAGCCCGCCATACACGATAGGATTTTTCCGTGGAAAAATAGTATAATGTATAGTGTTATAAAAAAAGAACAGTAGAGAAACTATTTTTTATTAATTAATGTTAAATTATGTTAAACTGTAAGTAATATATAGTAATAGTTTTCGTACACATAATATAACTAACAAAAATAAACTTTTTTGCATATTATAACTAACTAGTAAGCAATATATATTTATAATGTATAATTTGATAGTAATACATACTTAACATATAATACAATCTAAAATAAAGTTTAAAATTCTGTATTTTAGTGGGCCATTTATTTCATTTTATTTTTATTAAATGTGTTTGAGGGCGGAAAAATACGAAATTTAAGAACATAACAAAATTCGTGTACAAAATCTGTAATTTAGACATAAATAAAATGATAAAAACTTCGAACAAGATACCATATAATAACTTAAATTTAATTACATTTTAAATAAGCTCTTTTCCATTAATTAAAATATATTATTCATTTTCAGAATAGTGGTATTACTTTATAACACGTAGGTTTCTTATCAAAATACGCAAACCCAGGCTGTGCCAAAACGGCGATTTTAAAGGAAAAGTAGCAAACCGTAAGCATCATAAATTAGTTTCAACTATTAATTGTTTAAACGTAGCCTTTCCATTATTTAGTGACTCACAAAATAATCTTATGGCCTACATCCAAAGTTTGGTAGCAAAATAATCTGAAAATTTTGCTCTAAATTCCTTTATTTCTCAAAGCTATTAGCAAAAGACTGCATAGAGATACATTACAGTCGCCAAGATTTGGACAGCGGAAATCTCAATACGTCGGCCCGGGTAATTAAGGGGCTCTAACAAATCATCGACGTCACAGAGCCTCGGCAGAAAAAAAGTGCAAAAACTAGTTAGACTTAAATTTCTATTCGTTACCCGGGCCTTGCATATTGCACTCGGAAGTTCCACTTTTGTTTCTCATTAATTGATTGAAAATGGATTCCATCGTTTCCGATTTAAAGAGAAATGGATGGGGTAAAATTTTAAGTACTTGTACAACAGGGGTATAGATTTATAAAATCTACAAATGATGACATGGTTCAGCAATGACCAATCTAAAATAAAGAGGATGCAAAAAAATGTTTAAAAGATTTTTTCATCTATGATGTGTATACAATAGATTGTGTGTGTGTGTGTATTGTCAATCGCATTTTGAAAGGTAAGGAAATTTTTTTGCATTAATTAATAATATATTTATTTATATATTTAAAGTGTAATTATTTCTTTCAGAGTAATATTTATGTGGCTGAGTGGTGAAAAGCATCTCTCCGCTAATCGCTTGAGAGCGTAGGAGTGTGGGTTCGATTCCCACCGTGGCCCTGGGTGTTTTCTTCGTTATCTTCTGTGGTTGTACATCTGTCATTTTGCTATTTGTCCTATTATCGATGAAGACTTACAATCGGATCTCAAGAATCAAGCATACAAGTCTGAATATATGTAATGTAATAAATAAATTAAATAAATTAAAAGTAATATTTAGTAAAACTTGAGTTTTCAATTCAATCACAGGAATAATTCGAAAGAATAAAAGGGAAATGCTCTTTGCAGTGCTAAACTTAAAATAACAGTGGAGAAGGTCATCAATTTCACAATAAAAAAGAAAGAGTTTTTATCTCATAATCCATCTGAAATTTATTTAGGTTTAAATCATTGCCACAACGATGATTCAAAATAAACACTTAAAATGCTTTGAGTAAAACAATAAATGAAAATTAATTTTTATGTTTTAATTTTGAAACGTATTGCAACAAAATTTCACTGTAACAGAATGTATATGTTTTTGTCATGTTATTAAAAATCTTTATTTTGGTTTATTTACAAGTTTTTTTTTTTATTCACAAGTATTAATTAACAATAAGTAACATAAAAATACATTCTTTTTATGAACTTTACCAAAACCAAAGACAAAAATACAGGTTTTGTCAGAAATTAACAGGATGCTCTATTCTTGCAATTACAAGAACTGCTGTTAAAACAAAATTGCAAGAATGAACAGTTTCCCACGAAGTAACAGAATTTCCTCTGATTTCAAGAGCTGGAATTAAAACACCATTCTCTGGATTCTAGAGACTGGAGGGAGTAGAGAAAAATATTTAACAAACATTAGATCCTTCTTTCTTCTATATATTTGCTTTATAATTTAATAGTGATATTTGCATTTCTTTTTGATTTTTGAAGAAGCATTGTTTTTACCCACTTCAACTGCGGTTTCATTTTCACCACTACATCTGTTAAGAAGGGCGCCCCGTTGCTGAGTGGTGAAAGGCGTCACTGCTAATCGCTTGAGAGCGTAGGAGTGTGGGTTCGATTCCCACCGTGGCCCTCGGGAGTTTTCTTCGTTATTCTTCTGTGGTTGTACATCTGTCATTGTGCTATTTGTCCTAATATCGACGAAGACTTACAAGCGGATCTCAAGAATCAAGCATACAAGTCTGAACATATGTAATAAAATAAATAAATCTGTTAAGAACTATTTTCTTTAAAGCGGACCCACTGCTGCCGTCGTTCGAATCTGTAAATAATCTTTGTTTTCCCCTCTCGAAGGAACACATCTCAATTGCTCCTTCGTAATTTTTGATCTAATTTTATGTTTGAAATTGTTTTATAATAAATATGATAAAACGAATTTCTAGCTTATTTGAGTTTTGAACCTGGGCACGAGATAATAGATTGCAAAAATCTATATAGGTCGCGCGAAAGCATTCTCATTATTGGTTATTGATTTGTTATACTTTTGGTGCTGAAACCCGGGACTTTGAAGTTAAATATACTCACGAACATTCCTTGAATTCTGAATTACATCAGAACAGTAAATTCAAGCTTAAAAGGTACTGTACATTTATGTTATTTGAAATGGAAACTATTGATAAATTAAAATTAAAAAGAAAACTTGCTAGAACAGCTCTTATAAGTTAATAATGAAAATTGATACATTTATGCAAAATCTTGATTTTGAAGATGAAATTTATCATAAGCAAATTTCAGAGTATTTATTAGAATTGAAAGAAAAACAAACTGAGCTAAAATGTTTTAATGAAAAAATTGAAGAATTAATCACAGATGCTGCTGTTTTTGAATCAGATATCAAAATTTCGATGGAGTATAATGAAAACATGGGTAACTCCAAAATTAAAATTAGAGTTATACTAACCAAATTTAAAATTAAGGAATCAGTTTCAAATAATGTTTCAAGTAGTAACGGTAATAAACATATTCCGATTTCTATTATTTTGCCTAAATTTACCATTCCAACTTTTAATGGTGATTCTACACTACATTTTTAGAATTTTTAATAGTTATTTGTAGTGTTAAAGATTCAAATGAATCATTAAATAATATTGATAAATTTATTTATTTAAAATCTTTTCTTTCTGGTGAAGCTTATAAAACGATTGCAGGATTTGCCTTAACGGAAGAAAATTACAAATAGTGTTAACTTGGTTAAAAGACAGATATGGAAAATCGGAACATTTAATTAGTTGTTTTGTAAACAAACTTTTAGAAATTGAGCCAGTTAAATCTTGTTCTAATATTCAAGGGCTGAAGCATTTGTAGGATGAAAGTGAAATTAGCATAACAAATTTACAGTCGATGGTTGTGGCAACCGATAATTTCGGCCATTTATTAATTTCGATTTTACTAAAACAATTACCTTATAATCTAGTAACAGAATATAATCACATAAAAGAGAGAGCATGGTAAATTGAGCGATATAAACGAATTAATGAAATTTATAAAATTTGAAATCGAATCTCGGGAAGCAGCTTATGCAATTTCAGGAATTTCATTAAAAACTCATGAAACGTCTAGATTAAAAAACGAAACACACGATATACTAAAAATAAAAACATTCCAACTGCAGCCGCTCTAAATACAGTTGTTCAAATTTTTGTATATTTTGTAACTCGACTTCGCAAGTAGGATTAAAATGTAGAAATTTTACCGTGAACAAACACGTTTTAAATTAAAAAGGGAAGGACGTTGTTACAGATGTTTAAATGAAACCCATCTATGAAATCAGTGTAAAGTTAAAATTGAACCTTGTGAAACATGCCAAAGTTTTCAATATAATGTTATTTTGCCCCAAGACAAAAATTAAAAATTCAGTTCAAATTCCGCCGCCTTATACAACTGAAACTATTGGAATTTCAGATAATCAAACGGTAATGTCTTCTGTTTTCAAACATTATACGAGGGTTACTCTGAAATTTTTGAGATACGCGCAGACGAGAATTTACAAAATAAAAATAACGGTTTAGTTTTAAAGTGCAAAGTATTTTAACAAAGAAGATCTTTTCTAAAATTGTAACAGGTGATGAAACGTACATACCGTTTTTTGACGTTCCAACACATCAAAAAAAGCAAAGTATGGGTCTTTGAAGATGATCCCACGCCGACAATGGTGAAAAAACACGCACTGAAAAAAGTTACGTATGCCGTTTTCTTCAGAAGTACGGGATTGGTCAAAGCCATCAAGTTGGATGGACAGAAAACAGTAACAGCAAACTGGTATACCACTAAATGTCTTCAAGAAATTCTACAAGAACTTAATGTTAGGGAACTAATGCTTCACCATGACAAGGCATCTTCACATACAGCCGGTTTAACAGTCGAGTTTCTTAAACAAAAACAAAGTGATCGAACATCCGCCGTATTCACCTGATCTAGCTATGTGCGTATTTTGGTTATTCTTTAATCTAAAAAAGAACTTACGTGGACGTCGATTTCATTCAGAAGAAGAGATTGGTGTGGCTATAAATGCATTTTTTTCATCTATTCGAAGAAATGAATGGCTTGAGGCATTTAATCTGTGGAAAATTTGTTTACAAAAGTGCATTGATGCTTGAGGAGACTACTTTGAACACACCTAAAATTTTGTAAGTATAACTTTAAAAACCTAGTTGTATCTCAAAAATTTCAAAGTGACCCTCGTAACTCGTTAAATAGTTATTCTACTTTATTACAAACTGCTCAAGTTCAAACTGAAAACAGATCTAAAAAATTAAAGGCGAGAATACTCTTATGATTCTGCTTCTCAAAAATCTTGTATTCGAAGAAATTTAGCTAAGGCATTAAACGTGAAAAGTATAAGAAAAGAAACTTTTTATTTACACACTTTCAAATTTAAATCCTTCTAAAAAGGAATATGATTGTGTTAATATCACATTGCATAGTAAGTTTTTCAAACACTCAAGTATAAACATTGAAGCTTTAATTACGGACGAAATATGCGCTACTCAATTATATTCAGCAATTGCTCCCCAATTAATCGAAAGTTTACTTTCGCGCGGATATAAAATAGCTGATTTAAGGAATGAAAACAAGCCCATTCAAATATTATTAGGAACAGAATTTTTATGTCCCACTTTAAAAGGAGAATTATTAAAAATAGGCAAGCAATTATTCCTTCAACTAACGATATTTGGAGATTTTTTAGTGGGACAGATGCCAGATGATCGTTTTAAGGATACGACTTCCTGTTTGAATGTTTTTTGCACTTCGGTTGCAAATGATTTGCCATGTTTATGGGATATTGAATTTTTTTAAGTACTTCATGGGGGAGGGAATAAAGTGAACTCGGATCCTCTGACTGATTTTGGAAATAAGTTGCGGTTTAACAAAGGAATATACGAGGCTCCGCCCTTATGGAAGTCGTATACTTCACGTTAAAATTTATGTGATTATCTTGAGGTCGCCGAAAAAATATTCTGTTAATTGGAAAGGAAATTTAACGCTGACGAATCTTTATTTGAAAGAAATAATGCTGTCATGAAGGAGCAGTTACGTGAAGGAATTATTGAAATGTGTGATTCTAATTGTTTTGTCGGTTATACAATGCCGCATAAGGCTGCTTTTAAAGAAACTTCTTCCAGTACAAAAACAAGAATTGTTTACGATGATAGTAGTAAACGGGGAGATAAGTTTAAATGAATGTCTCTTTTCGGGATATAAATTAATTCTTAATCTTGTAAGTATGAAATTAAATGAAATAATGAAGATGATGTTCTCGAACTTGTTAACATCTTTGTTGTCAAGTTTAAATGCTAGTAAATGCAATAAATGGAATGTTCTCTGTACTGCTGCGAAAATATTTGATCCTTCGGGATTTGTTTCTCCAATTTTGATTCGGGTAAAGTGTATTTTACAAGAACAATGGCAACTAGGTATTGAGTGGGACGATGAGTTTTATCGTAAATTAAAAGAAAATTGGTTAATGTGGTACAATGAAATTAATGAAAAAATATCTCGTATAAGTTATGCTTCTGTCTTCGCTGCAGTCATTTAATGTTTGTCTTTTTCCTTTACAATTAGATTAACTTAAAATTTGTTTTATACTTGTAATATATAGACTTTAAACAAGTTTTAAAGTTGAATCTAAAATTTCAGTCAGAGAGAAGTAATTCTTTTTACTCTCTAAAATTTTTTGTTGGCATACCGAATACAAAAAAATATCTAATATACAGTGGGTGATCGGTTAACAAACATAATCTGTTACAAGATTATGTTCACTATCCAAATTGTTCGTTAATCATTGATTTACTATACATTTTTTATGAAATCAATTAATTCGTTCTGGAGACCATAAGAATTAAATTTAAAAAAAAGGTTGTATAATTTCTTAGTAAATTTAAAAAAATAAATGCATACATAAAATCTTGTATATTAATCAGACCTTAACAATTTTTTCTTCATCGGACGTTAAAGAACATGTCTATGGTCGATTGCTTTTCCCTCTATTTTCCACGATTTTCTGGAAGTGATTAATAGCATTGTCGTTGTAAAGATCCATAACCTTACTGACATGAGCTTGGTTTGGGTACCATTCTAAGACCATAGTTTTGACATCTTCCCACTTTTTCAAAAGATGTTTATGGCAGATGTTAGCACTGATCCCAATTCGGATTTGATTGAAATCAAAAGCAATCAGTTTCAATCGGGAGTCAGTTTCGGTTTTGAATGAAATTGAAACCAAAACTGATGGCCTACTTTGACTATAAATATTCCATTTAGAAAAAAAAAATTGTTTTTTTAAAATATAGAACTTTGAAGTTTAATCAACATATCAAAGAATAAAAACGATTTTTAGAATGTTGGATTTAGTAACCCTTCCAATTATGCTCTATAAGCCAAGAAGTGGTCGTTAGAATTTGTTATCCGAAAATACGTTTGTTGTGTGTCCGAACACAAAAATCTTTCGTAAAAGTTTTTAATGTCCGATTTGTTCGTAGTCCGAACTGTTCATATCCGATCACCCTCTGTATATTCTGGTTCCATTGATGAATGGCACAAATAGGCGGAGGCTCGGAATCTGGGTTCACACTTTCTCCTGGTAAAATGGAATCAATTATGTATAAATTATAAATATACTCTGAACCAGATGTAAAATTATTTGTTTAAGTAGCACAAAAATGCAGCGAATCGAGTTGAGTTTATAAATAAAAAACGGTTTTGGTCGAAACGATATTATCTCTCCGGTCGGAACTATTCCGCCTTCGAATAAACTCTTGCTCACTTCAGTTCGACCAATAAGAGTGGAGAATCAAATATTAACCAATAAGAGACTGCGACGTTTCCGTGCTATTAAGTATATGTGACCAGATGTTTTTGAAAGCAGCGCTCGAAACTAAAGATAATCAATATTGCTTAATTGTGAAAAATCATTTTTGGAAAAGTTAGACAGCCTGGGAGAAATAAGTTTACATAATTATTTCATTTTATTTAACATTTTTCAGAATACATTATATTTCAATTTAATCATTTAATAATGAGTCATCAATTTTCATTTCTGAATTATTGAGTTTGATTGCATGATAGTTAACGTTTATTGTAATGAAATGCTGAATTTATATATCCTTACATGTGTAAGTTTTTTTTATATCACATTATGAAAACATAAAGCAATAATTTTCTTAATAATTTTAAAAGGCGCTTGCAGTTTCTCTCAACATAATTTAATCAAAACTAGGAAAAGCAGTTTATTAGAAATAATTGCATATCAAAAATATTAAGCGCATTATAATATTAAATTTCTATTTTTCGCATTAACATACAATTCTTTATAAAATTACATTTCTTATATGAAAAAATCAGTTACATTTTTTTTAGAAATATTCATGTTTAATTTCAATTGAATACTGAAATTCAAATTAACTTACTTTCGATGATTTATTTCACAATACAAAGCCATTAAATAATCTAACTCAACACTTTTTAAAAAAGACATTTTTTTTATTAGAATCAAGCTGCCTCTAAACTATGAACACTTTTTTAAATTAATGAAACAGGCAATATTGTGTCCATGTTGTTGTCTTGCACAAACTAGGCTGGCATTATGGGGTGCACTGCTCCAGTTTTCTAACTGAACCATATTTTGGGTGTGGAGTCCGACATCCTCAATACGTATATGCCGTAGGTAACACATTTATAGGGTAGGCAACCATTCATACAAAGAAAGGACAAAGACAGGATAGACAGAGAATGTGCATCCATGCCCGATTTGGGATTCGAACCCAGAATCTCCCTATCCGCAGTCAGGTACTCTGACCACTAGACAGGGTGGGCGGCAATATTGTGTCCATGTTGACATGAATTGAAAATATAAACCTAAGCACAACATATAAATGTTAACATATTTAGTCAATTGACACGAGTCAACTAAAAGTGCAAAAAAGCAATAAAAATGTGAAATCAAAGTAAAATATATTTATAAGGCATACTTTTGAAATTACACAATTTAGAACTAATTTTCCAGTAATAAAATAGTAATCGTATATGGAATATTAATTTCCAAGTAATTTAATTAAATGTTATCACATGAATAATAATTCATTAATCAAGCAAAAATATCCATTATATCTGTTAAAGTAAAAAATAAAGATTTTAATTAGCATAACAAGTACGGATATAAATAAATATTTTATTATAATCACATTTTTCAGTGCATTAGTATATATAGTGCATTAATATTTCAGTGCATAAGGTAACCGATGTTGTGGAAAGTGGCAATAGCAGTTTTCGTCTCCTTCTCCCACTCATGGGCTGTATAAAGTCACCGCTTAGAGCTTAAGTGTTCATTTTGCTTTTTTATTTTTACTTCTGATTCTGCTGTCTTTCTGTGTGTTTGCTTAAAGAAAAATATGTTGTGCTATACTATGGTTTGCATTTATTTCTTTATCGTGAGTAATCCGCTTTGGATTAAGCATTCTCCACATTTCTAGCATCCCTGCTGACATATAAGTTATTTTTTATGCCTAATTTAAATCACCGATGATTCAGTGCTTTTGTCTTGATTTCCATTATTAAGAATACATTTTGACAACATTAAGCAAGAAAGAAAAGCATTACGTTCTGCTTTTACGAAAGTCGTTAATAAACTTGACGGTCTATTAAAAGCAATAAAGAAAGAAAATGAAGAAATAGAAATCTATCACGAACAGCTCACAGAAAAATGAGACATTGCAATCGAAAAATAAATATTTTGAACTCTTTCAAACGAAGAGTTGTAAAGAAGTGGATTTCGAAAAGGAGTATGAAATGGTACAAGAATATTATGACAAATTTTTCGAATACAAAGTTAAGCTAAGCAAGCTTACGAAGAAACTAAATGACAAGAGTAATATCGCTGCTTCAACGTTCACTACTCTTGCGATTTTATCTACGAAACAGAAACTACGTGAAATAGAACTCATACAATTTGATGGAGATCCAAGAAACTGGTCGAAATTTTTGAATAGATTTAGTAAGATACACGAATATTCCAGAATAGATGCTAGAGACAAGTTTCACTGTCAAGTCAGATTCTATTTCGAAGCAAATAGTAGAAAGTTTTCTAGCATCGAAGCCAATTATCAGAAAGCTTTGGAGAATATTCAAGACCGATTTAGAAAAGAAAACATTCTCATACAAGTTAATGTTCGAGAATTACTTAAGTTAGCCGTCTCATTCAAATTCTCAAACAAATATTAAGAAAAATATTGGGTCATACTTCTCTTGAATACGAAGAGCTACTAACTACCTCATGTGACTGTGAACGATTTGTAAACTCAAGGCCTCTTACCTACGTGTCGGAACACGTCGCGATGATGAACCACCAATAACTCCCGAACAATTCTTCCACAAAACTAAAACGTTTGGAGTGCCAGACTTTGATTTTGTTGACAAAGGGAAATTGAGCAAACGAATGAAACATTCACACAGCGTCCTAGGCATACTCTTTAAAAGTCCCGTTTAAGTATTAGAGAGATGGTTCTTGTAAAGGAAAGCGTTCCTTTTGGGATTTAGCAAAAACAATAATAGTAATTCCTAGTCGTGATCGTCAGATAAGACTCGAAGAGTCATTAAAACCAAAAATCGGAACTTTTAAGACCTATCAAACGATTTTATAGATTAGAAATTGAAAATCCTTTGTTTGATAGAGTGGACGAACTACTACCAATGATAAATAAAAGTGGTCGAACTGAGAAACCGGCTAATAATTTTTAAAAACCTATAATTTTCTTGTTCAGTTAGCTCAATTTCACTTCCTTATTTTTTGTACCATTATTACTTTTATTTAGTTGAAATTCATTGTGATTTATATGAAAGAATTATTTTATGTATATTTGTATTTCATTTATATTAGTATTAATAAGCATTTTATGTTTGAGTGTTAAGCCCAAGACGCATTCAACAGGTAGGAGAATGATACGGAGAGTGGGAATAGCTGGACTTTTCGCATCCTCCCACGCATGCGCAGTGTATCGATGCCCCAGCCGCCGCTTATCCTTCCTCAAAATAAATCTAGAAATGAGCTTTGAAATTAAACCGACAGAAATACTCTTGCGATTGCAAAAATAATCTGCGCATTTTTTATGGTCTCCAAATACATGGGCAGGGGCAATTAATATATCGGTGCGTAAATTAAAAAATTTTTCTGAGCGAGATTTATTTGTTTCTTATTTTCTCTAACGAACAGCCATGGTTACTGATTTTCTCAAACGTAAAATATTGCTACCAACTTCTCTGCGTAAGGAAATATGTCCGTATTTGCTAGTTCTTGACAGATCTTAAAGCTTGTTGCACATATTTCTGAAGAGATGGTTCTTGCATTCTATTTTTTCGACTAAAATATCATTATATGGACGCGCGTCTAAAACTTTTTTGTAAACATTACTGTCTCCGTCGCCAATCATTCGAAAATATTTGCATTGATACATTGGCATGTTTTTCAGAAATCCTTCAACAATAATTTGAGATTCCATTGCAGAAGAGCTGCCTTCCCAATTTTTAAAATACTGGTGTTCTTGAACTGGCATTTCTTTTGCCTTGGCTTGAGCGCATTTTGAAAAAATTCTTGGTTTTCACTCCAAGGAAAAGAACCTATAATTAAGAATATTTTTCATGGATAAATAAATATTTAGTAGGTTTTGTTGAAATGTTCAAGTTAATTCTGCATCCAAACTCAGTAAGCAATAAACTTAGAATCAAATATAAAATTAAGAAAAACAACAACTTTTTATAAAACAAAGATTAAAAAATATGGAATTGATGAATTTTGCAATGTCTATAGATATCTATTGCAATATCATGTAGATATACTTCTTGAAAAATTGCATCAAAAATATAAATAAAGAATTAAAAATGTTCACTACATGAGAACTGTATAAATTTTAAATTTTTTCAACAGATTTAGCTGTTTAAAAGTATATATATATATATATATATATATATACATTATATATATATATATATATATATATATATATATATATATATATATATATATATATATATATAATGTCCATAAGCCCATCATTTTTCATGAAAATTATTGCAGGACCACTCTGGAAAGATGAAGATTCGTCACAGGGAAATCATCAGAGCCTCTCGTATATAGTAAAGGGAAAAGAAATGTCCCTTCTCGCGCCAATTTAGAAGCATATTTTTACAGGAAAATACCAGATACTAGGAACACCCGCAGCGTTTGCTGGGGATGAGGGAAGGGAACACACAAATTATCTCCTAAAACGCGAAAAACCCAACTTCAAATTTTAGTGTGTGTGAGGAGGAGCTTATTGACTAAAGCATGCAATTGATTGGATTGATTATACAAGCAACCAAGTATTCATCCGGCATGTGGGCGTTGCTAATTTTTGCGAACAATGTTAAGCTTTATGCAGACAAATAAAAAAAGGCTATCGTAGATAAAGTTTAAAAAAAACTAGTTGGCATTTATAAATATATGTACATATTAAGTCTGTTTTTAAAATTTCTAAATTTTTTACCTTTTTTAAGTTATTAATGTTTTAAGCATATTATCAAATTACTGAGCCAATTTAAAAATAGTTAAAATAATTGTAAAAATAAATTTCAAAACAGAATAAATTATTATTTCTGTGCATTAGGAAAACCTACAAAATGTGATGGTCTAGCTATAATAGAACTTGAGAAATATGTTTTTAAATTTCTCCATAGACTTAACATTAGAGCGCGTTTTCTATATGGCGCGGAAAGAGTCCCCTTAAGTGTGTTCTCCTTTGCCCTTTCACTTTTGATTTCGCTGTCTTTGTGCGTCTGTTTAAAGAAAAATATCTTGTTCTACGATTGTTGGTATCAATGTCTTTATCGGTGAAAGATCCTCTTTGGATTGAGCATCCTCCACAACTAACAACTTATTTTGTATACAGAAAATATTATTTATTTTCATTAAACGTTTTTACACATACACACACATGCTCAATTTAATAATCAATTCAAAATTTAGATATCTAATTTCCCATCTTCCATAATTCCCATCAAAAGGGCAGTAACTAATTCTGAAATGTCAATCTCTAAAAATTTTAAGAACAACTATAATTTTCTTTCACCTATAACAATTGTTTATGCTAAAATAAAATTAAAAGTTATAATATGACACAAATTATGGGTTATTTTAAATTAAAGAAATCCTGAAGCAATTTTCAACTTACTATAATATTGTATAGGAACAATCAAATTATAATCTTTCAATATTTTTTCACAATATTTGTCTAAATTTATTGATTTAGTAAAATAATAATTTTTATTGAAAGTTTGTCGTGAATTTGAAATTTTATCATTCCAATTTGTTTTTTCATTAAGTACGTTTGTTAAAACTATTTTTATATGAAAATTATTTACATACACACACAAGAATGAGATAGTATTTATTTTATTTCATCTTCTTTCTCGTAAATTTTAATTTACTTTTTATTTAACTAGCGGAACATTTTCGAAAAATTGAAAAAATTCAACACTTTCAAGAATTTTTTTAAATTGGAAATTTTAAAATTTCTGATACTGGAAATTAATTATTTCTTTCCCAATTATCATAAAGGAAATATTATATTTCTTTGAAAATATGCAAAGTCAACTTCGATAGTTGATTCAAAATCCCAAATCTATATTTAAATTCTAGTTTTTTCTCACGCACACATTTTTGTCCCAGAAAATTTTAATTAAAAATCCTCATTGTGTGTGTGAATCTTGATTTAAAAAAAAAAAGTTATTTAACTATAGTTGCATGTTTCCAACATGTGTTTCATAAAACTCAGTTTTAAATTTCCCTTTTGATTTAATGTACTGTATAATGCCTCAGAGAGAGAATATTGATTTCTTAGAATTCACATGCACACACACGTATTCTTTTGAAATTGAAACGATTTATGTGATTTATTTCACTCCTGTAAAAATGTACATTCTTAAAAGAAATAATAATTTTAACTGAACATTTCAACCTAACATTTGCAATAAAAAAGCAGAAATTTATAAAACTTAAAATACTGAAAGATGAATATATGCAGTATATATAGTATGGCTCACATATGCTTAACATGTTAACAAAATCACCTATGGGTTTTTATTAAATTTTGCTAAGAACAATTAATTTTTGTGAAAGGAAATCATTTAATTAATTAAAATCTAAGGAGACCATTTCTAATAACGAAATATCTATTTAAAAATATAATCAACTATTTTATAAAACATTTATCTTAAGAATTATCAATTCTGAAAAGCTGACATTTCATTATTAAAGTACGCAAAAATTATTCCATAAACCAACCAAAATTCGTATTTACTATCTAAAATAATAATTTATTGTTAATTAAAATAATAAATTGTGTAATAACCATATATAACAATATTAAACGCTTCAAATCTTAAGAAATTGTTTTTGTATAAAACTTAGTATTATATTTTATAATACATTTCCCCATTTTTATATTAAAAAAAAATAGAATTCACGTAAGAAAATTTGTTATTCTAGTTGCTTGAGAAATGTTTCTATATTTATAAAGATGAAAAAAATTTTACATGAATTAATCTACTGATCAAACTTTGCTCATGCTAATTACGGAGAGCGGCAATACCAGGAACTTTCGCCTCCACCTCTCACGCATGCTCTCAGTTTCGTTACCACAGTTGCCGCTTAGAGCTTATAAGTGTTCTTTTCTATTTTTACTTCTAATTTTGTGTGTATTTTTATGTATGTGTTGTAATAAAAATGTTTTGGGCTATGATGAGTTATATTATTTTCCTTATAGGTGAGAAATCCTCTTAGGATTAAGAATTCTCCACACTTGTATTTCGTTTCGGAGTTATAATTCTTCTTCAGATTTGAATCTAAAATGCAGCGCTTTGAATAACCGAAAGAAATCCTTTATCATTAAGCAATCGTTCAGTATATACCACATAATACTTTATCCAAATATATATTATATTATATTATATATATATATATATATATATATATATATATATATATATATATATATATATATATATATATATAAAATTTTTTTTTGAGTCGTACTTTTATCCAAAAATCTTCTGTTATTTAAAAACTTTTTCATTTATTATCACTGAACTTTTTATTTTTAATGTGTGAAAAGACAATAAATAATCATGTGCGGGAGATAAAAACAAATATAAAAAAATAAATCCCTTGGTTTGACACATTCTGTAAAACTTGTTTCCATTAGCATTTTTTTATTCGCAAAGAGCAAATAAAAGATGCTTATAGAAATGTTATTTCAAGAGCTCATCCATGCAAAAATTTTGATTTTTCTTTCTAGCAATCTTTTTAATAACTAAGTTAAAAATGATTTTATTAACTAAGGAAAGTCAATTATTATTATTTATCAATACAAACTGATATTATATTTTATAAATTTTTAACAATTACAATTAGTATAATAAAATATTATAAAATAATTTTTAGTACGAAAAAAAATATAGTGACACAGTTAAAATTATAAAGTATAAATAGTTGGTTGAAAGTCATAAAATAAAGATAATTCAGTATGACTAAATGAAGAAATAAGAACAAAAAACAGAAATCGCAGAACTTACGAATTAATAATTATACTATATATATATTACCTTTCTTCAACCTGGGTTTTGCACCAAATCATTTTACAACATAATGATATTGTATATTTCATAATTTGTTTGACAAGACTTTGAACTGGTTTCTATTCTTGTAAATTTCGTATATTATTTTTATGTGTGATTTTCAAAATTGAATATACATTTCTCACACTTGTTAGAAAGAAATTATTAAGTAAAAAGTAGCAGACATTTAATCATAATTATTAAGATCTCTAAGAAATGTAGAATTAGTAATTTAAAAGGAAAAATTTTTATGTTAGTTTCAAACATTTTTTATATTAATTTATAAATGAAAGGAGGAATTATATGTTTTCTAAATAAAAAAATAACAGTAAATTCTTAAAATTTATGAATAAATCTCTTGCATATTTTTACTGCTATTATATGTAACAATTTCTAACATTATTTACTGATTGTCAGGAATTAATTTTAATTAGTAGTACTAGTTATATATATAACACCAAAAATAATTGATTTAATAGAAGATGATGTATTATTGTATATTTTATTCAAAAAATCTAGCTTAAATTTAATTGTACTTTGAAAAATTTTCCCTTTCATTTCATTTTTAGGCAATATAAATTTTTATGTTTTTCTTACTTCTTTTCAATTAAATTCCATAATTTTAAAAGATGTATATACATTTATAATTTAAAAATGTAAATTTCTATAAATATTGAAGACATTAAACGGTGAAAGAATGTTTTGATTAATTCAACAATGGCTCATTTGTTTGAAAGATAACCATATTTTTTCATTTATTTTGTTTTATATTAATGTACTTAGATTATTTTATCGCTGTGAAAATACGTTTAAATTCCATATATAATATAGTTTCTAAGCAGTTCAAGTTAGTTTCATAAGTACTTAAAATATTAGATTCAGATAAATATTTCTTTCGATTTTCCATTTCCTACTCCTCTTTCAGTAGTAAATATGCCTTATACTTTTGTGAATATTGAAATTCACCGGCAACCAATCGAAATGCTCTCAGAAAATTTGGAAGAAAAAGTTTTAATGTCTTATGTCAAGATAGCCAATCAGAGGAAGACTACACGATTGTTATTAAAATAAACCGCAATGAATAACGGAAAACAGGTGGAGATAGCTTGTTACTTATAACTGTGACTGTCAATATAATTAAAATTTGAAGTAAGCGTTGTGACGATAAAGCCCAGTAATAAAGTTTAATAAAAAAATTGACTTGGTGATATTTAAATAGTACATTTTCGGTATCTACTATTTCAGGTAAGACGAATTTTGTTTTTTTTAGTGCTATTTTAATATTTTCATTGCTTTTTAATATGATTAATATTAGGCATTAAAAGAGTGATTCGTAATATATACACATATTATATATTAGGAACCATTCTAATGTTCCGATTTGACTATTGAGTTAATTATATACACTCTTAAAAAATCGAGTGGATTCTACTCAGAAGGAGTGAAATTTCACTCTTTCATTTTGACAAATCTCAACCAATTTTTAAGATAGAAATTCACCCTTTTGAATGATGCAGTGTAACTACTTTTATGAGGAGTAACAACATATATTTAAAAGGGGTAAATTAAATTTAAAAAAAAAAGAGAATATGTATTGCTGATTTTTATAAAACTGATAGTTTAGTGCAGAATTGAATTTTTGAATTAAAAAAATTTATAACTATTTTATTAAGAGTATCATAAAAATCATTAGATATCCATAATGCTATATGCTTAAAACTAATTCTTGCATAATGTATGTACCATTTATAATATTGTTGTTTTTTCCTTCTCAAATTTCATACATTTTATGGCGGCTCAGATCCAAACCACCATGATTTCTATTATAATAATATAATAAATCAATACATTCTTTATTTCTTATCCAATTTTCAAATATCTAGCCTCCATCTTTACAAAGTTCAATAGCATTGAAATATCCAGTATTCTTATCTATTATCTATTTAAAATCTCCAAACAAACCATAATAAAATCTTTAATTTGCTCGTAACAAATATCTTTTAATGAATTCATTGCAATTTTATTTATAAACCTTTTTATAAATATTTTTTAAATTCTAAAAGTCACTTTAATTTCATAAATTAAATTTTTTCGACAGGCTGAATATGTTCTGCTGAGAAATTACTTTTATTATTAATCTTTAAAAATAATTTAAGTTACTAAATTCTCTTATTTTAATATATATTACAGATGTGTTTAAAAAAAGGGGGTTGAGACATTTTGTAACCCTCTTTATAAGGTTATTATTTTCGGTTAAATTTTAAGAGGATGCTATTTTATATTCAAATAAGTTTTTAAAAATATTACAAAAGTATTACTATGAATATCAATCTATTTACATTTAGAATGGAATTAGAATATGATTATTTAAGACATAGAATTAATCATATTGTCGTATTTTTTGGAAGTTCAGATTTTAAATTTGATAGTTATGAGAATAATAGAATTACATATAAAAAGAATATTAAAATTACATTCTTGTAAGCAATTAATATTTAAAGATATAGTTGAAACGTTGGAAAATAATTGTGATTTGTTTATAGATTAAAAGAATCTTTGTGCATTAAAAAATTATAAGAAAAATATTTACATATATTAATATTTTAATTACTTAAAAAATATATTTAATATTAAATTTAGAAAAAAAATAGCAAAATGGCCCTTTCAGTGTGGTAGATTTTAACTTGGAATTATAATACTTTTTTGTGGTTGTCAGCACCCCTAGAGAGCCATACGGTCCAGTACACTTTTTACATCTAGATCTCATTACTTTTAATTTCCTGGATATAAGTAAAGAGCCTTATCTTATTTGCATTAATTCATTCTAATTTTTTTTCTTCATTTAAAAGAGCGAACTTGGGCTCAAACTTAGGTTTAGTTCACGGCATTCTAGCATCTTAACCGTTACTCTACTGGGACTTGAGAGACATACTTTTTTTTGGATTTATCTAATAAACTTTGTTCTCACAACACAGTATTTCAATGAATAGTACTTCCATTAACACTCATGTTCATAAATTAAGGATGATTCAGAATCACACAGAAATTGAACTCTAAAATAAAAATTTCTCATGTAGAATTATCTCACATGTTTAAGAATAACATGCAAATTACAAGAAATCACCATAAGGTGTCAATAATACGTTACAATGATGAGAATGTAAGAGAGAGGTATATAATGAATGGTTGCAAAGAAGTAAAATAGTTCACAAGAGCATAAAAGACTTTCAGTGCAATAACCGCATAGTTATGGCACATAAGAAGCATTTGGACAATGTTTTACGTGGTAGAATTGTCGACCGCTTGGAATGTGGATGCACCTAGCTGGAAGTACCTGAGGAACTTGAAATCGCCCAGACTGTCATCTTCAGACTTTGGCAATGGTTCCAAGATGATGGTAATGTGATTAGACGTTACAGCTCACGTCAACCCCGAGTTACAACACGAGGACAGGTATTTGGCAGTTACTGTCAAAAGAAACAGACATGGCATAGCATCAAACCTGTCTCGTCTGCTCTCTTCAGCCAACGGCATGACAGTTTTAATGCAGACCGTGTACAGACGCTTAAGGCACATTGGTCTATATGCTCTTAGATCTGTCAGATGTGTTCCACTTACCGCAACTTACTGCGCTGCTGTTAGCCTGGAGTAGAAAGCATGCGTTATGGACACCACAACAGTGGTCTTGTGTGATGTTTTGTGACGAGTCCAGGTTTATCTTTCAATCGGATTCTCAATAGATTTTCACAAGGAGATGGGCAGTACACGTTACCACCAACAGAATACCTGTATGTTCAGAATTTAACCGTGACAGGCCACATCTATCGGGATGTTATTCTGAAACAACATGTACGTTTGTTTCGGGCGCCATGGGTGCAGAATTTCTGTTCACAGATGACATCTCCCGTCCTCACTGTGCAAATATTGTAGATGAATTCCTTCATTTGGAGGATATCACCCGTATAGACTGGCCATTATACTCACTGGATTTGAATCCAATAGAGCATGTGTGGGACATGCTTGACCAATGACTTGCAGCCCATCAACCCCCTCCCACATGTCTACCGGAACTTCAGAGAACATTGCTTGATGAGTGGTGTTCCCCAAGATCAGATCAATAATTTGATACTCAGCATTTGATACGGCCTGTATTGTATTGTCTGGGGGCACACTATGTATTAACCATCATAATAATCATGTTTTATTGGTTTTTGTAAATTGTTTTGTCTTTGAAATTTGCTCCAGGGAGTAAAAGTCGCAAATTTTATTAATGATGTCAAAGATTTGGCATCTTTTTTGCTCTTTACCTTCTGTTTAATAAATTCTGTATTATCTTATAAAGCAGAAAAGTTAATATTTTCATTATGTAGAAGTTATTCAGAATCAAAAAATGTTATCATTTTAAAACAATCTTAGAAAAGAAAAAATGTGATATCTGTTACAAGAAAAGAAATTCTAAATGTGAACACAGTGATGAGGATAGATATATAATAGGAACTTAGACAACTGATGAAATAAAACTAGCCAACGAAAAAGGATTTGAGATATCTATGAAGTTTGTCCTTTTAAAAACAAATCAAATGAACTCTTTAAAAATATTTTAAAGATATAACTAGAAACATGTGATAAAAAGAAAAGCAATTTCAATAAGAAAGAATACAGAATAGACAAAGAAAACTTGGGTATGTAATTAGGAAAAATTGAAGGAAATCCTGGTTTGAGACTTATAGCTAAAATCTTTTTAAATTCTTAATGGGGTAAGTTTGAACAAAGGAACAATATGAAACAAACAGAATGTTAAGGAAATTTAAGAATTTTACAGAACTATTTATGATACTATTAAAGATTTAAATAAGAATTTTTTGAATGACGATTGTGTTGAAATGACTTATAAAATGAAAGATTAATTTTAAAAAAATAACTTCAATATTATTATATTTATAGCAGCTTTTACTACTAGTTCTGCTCGAATTAGATTATATGAAATGTTATCAAAGTTACAAGATAAAGTAATTTACTGTGATACAGATAATATTGTTTATAAAGACGATAGAGCTAAGAAAATTGAAACTGGATGTATGTTAGGAGAATGGACTGATGAGTTGGGAAATGATAAATATATAAAATCTTGGATAGCTGGAGCTAGTAAAAATTACAGATACATATTGAATGATGGATCAACTACTTGAAAAAGTAAAAGGATTTAAAATGTCATGTCAGAGTGAAACAATATTAGATTTTGATAATAGAATGAAAATAATAACTGGTGAAACAGATTGTTTAGATCTATAAATCAACCAATTTAAAATCGGAGAAGATAGAAATATTTCAAGCATCAAAACAAATAAACGATAAACATTTGGAATTCATAAGCATAGAATTTAGGATAATTATGATACTGTACCTTTTGAATATTAATTTTAATCTATTGAACACTCTATCTTTCAAATAATTAATATTTTTAAACACTTTATATTTTTAAGATTTCTAATCTCTTGAACATTTTATATATTTAAGATTTCTAATCTTTTTCAGCAGAAACTTTAATTTTTAAAAAATTATATGCGTTGGAGTTTGAATAACTTATTTTAAAAAACTGAAATTAAATGATATTAGAGACAGTGTATCTTAAAAGTTTTATAAATTTTTAATCTTAAAAATTGAAATTTTATAGCTTTTTTTAATGTTTTTTAATTAAAAATATATTCAATCTTTTTTATAATATATTCAATTTTTTAAAATGCTTAAATTTTACAGTATTTTATTCAAAAATCTTATTTTATTTAAAATAGGTCTTAATCTATTCAAAAAAGGTCTTATTTTATACATTGAAATTTTGAAATTTAAAAAATGTTTAAATTTTGCACTTTTTTGTTGAAAAGATTTTTTTTAATGCAAAAAAAAATTTTAAATACAAAAGTAGTTGCAAATTTGAAGTGTCCTCTAGCACCTCCCTATATTACTAAAAAGCTTAGACTGTTAGAAATTGTGTGTACATGTGAAAAATAAAGACTGGCTCCACCCATCTCTTCAATTTTTAGTCAGAGTTGGTTATGTCATGGTTCAATGTCCCCTGCCAAAAAAAAAATTTGCTCTTTCAAAATTTTACTTAATTTGAAGACAATCTTCTTATGTTATATACAACATTAGCTTTGGCCCCTGCTATGTTTATCTTTTCTTGTTAATCAAATAATCTTTTTTGTGTTGCTACTAAGAATTATCAGCATATATATTAAAGAAAATTTTATGTACATAAAATAATTATTTACAGTTTTTTTACATCATATAAATTAATTTTGTTTGATAACAATTACACTATAATTCAAAAAAAGATTTAATAATTCTCAGAGAATAGGTGAAGAAAACTGTTTTTTTATTATCTGTTTCAATTTTAAAATCTGAGGAATTGTTAACTTTCTCAAACTAATTCCTAAATTAATTTAGTTAAAAGCAGTTCATTTAGCTACATTTAATATAGTTAAATAGAAAATTTGTATGGGAAAATTTACTAATTTTTGATACGCTTAAATTAAATAAAAAGAATTATGAAAAACTTTATCTAAATACTACATATATAGTCTTAATCATTTAAATTATATTTCTCTCTCAGTAAGTGTTTCAATATTTACTAATATGATTCATGCGTAAATAATTATTCCTCTTTGAAATCTTTCTAAAATTTTTTAACTGAAAGAACAAGGTGTTAAACTGATATCAATTTATAATTTTTAAATGAATATAGTACTTAAATGAAGGTCCTTTAAATAAAGGTCCTAACTTAAACAAAAGTAATTTCAATTACAAATATAAACATATAATTTGTTTATATAATACTACATAATGTATGTTATTCACAAGCTAATTATACATGCCTTACAATATTATCAAAGCAGAAAATAATGTATTATTCTTATCTTTGTTCTAGTTTCTTTCTTACTTTCATATCAATTATAATGTTTCAATTCTTTAATTATTAATTTTAATTACATAAATAAACTTTATTGTGTCATATATAAGCATAATACAAAATTTACTTTTTAACACATTCCTTGCATTAAATTTAAATTTAGTACTTCTTACTGTTGTACAACAACAATGTAAATTATGATAAAAAATTAAAATTACAACTTTTGCAAATTTTTTCAATTTTAGGTTTTGTATTAGAGAGAAATTTTAATAAACAATTAAATTTTTTAAAAGATTAAAGGAAATATCATGTTTTATTCTTCAAGCACAGGTAACAAAAGCTCTTGTTAGTGTATCACAAGTTGCAGCATTAACAAAAAATGAAAATTTTTCAATCAAAATTTATGTACCAGGATAAAAATTTTTTTAAATCTATAATTCTTATAGAAATTGATCGACACTAGGCTTCTTTTTACCAAAGTAAATAATAATGAGAAAAGGTTTATCTATTGTCCCCCTCTAATGCTACTTAATATTGGCCAAAACAAATATCATGAACTGCTATACAAAAGCAATCCATCAATAATGCAAATTTACATTTATAACAAAATCTTTGGTTTTCAATCTATACTAGAGTTTATGTGGAACAGTACTTTTTAAAATTGAAATGGATATATTCACTTTCTTTAATTTTAGATACTGGAACAAATGTAGTGTACTGAGTAATGTTCCAGGATTTAAAGACAAATCTATTTAATATAGTTTATGTACTTTTACTATATCATTTATTGCAACATGTGTTAAATAATCTTTAAAAAAAGCATTGTTTTAATTTCTTTCAAAACTTCTTTAGGAATTGAACAATTAAAGTTATTTGATTTCTATTTAAAGAGTTAAGTGTCTCTATATCTTTAACTGTGGGACTAAATTGTTGATATGGGTCGATATCTTAACTTCTCTTGGTTACCATAGAATTTGACTGCTGTGCAGTAATATCACAGTAAATTTAGCATTTTAGTTCCTTTATTTTTAACCTTTTGAGCCTGGCGTCACCGTTTAAAAAAACTGTTCCTATGGCGGCGTGAGAAGGTATTTACTACCTTCTTGACCGTAAGGAGAGAGTCATTTTTATCCCACTTAGGTGCTGTAGTTTCCACTGTGACAAATCTTTATCTTTTGAGGGTGATACACACCACTAGGTCTGCTGTAATTTTCACGAAAATGTAAATGTGCTTACCATAAATACTATACTTATCAACAAGCTATAAATTTTTTTCCATTTGTTGTTTTACATACCAAATAAAGAGATGTTATAAGAATTTTAAAATAATATGCATGCACATATGAAACAAATTTTGTCTGTTTCAAAAACTATGTGATATAGAGTATACTAATTTAGATAATTTTCTGAAATAATTGTTTAAAATAATTATAGACTTCTTTAAAGTAATGAATTTGCAATTAGTTATAATGAAAATGATAAGTATGTATATTTAAAAACCATTCCAAAGAAACAACATGCCTGGTATTAAAAATGTGAATAAAGATATTTTGAACAAATAATTTTTTTTTATAATTATAGCAAATTGCCAAAGTTACATTTGAAAAAGATTAAAAGTAATCTGTGTGTTAAAAACAGTAATGATTTCTATTTTCTTTTGATTTGAGTATTTGTATTTATGAAAAATTTCTATACAGAATGGATTAAAATTTATTCTTTTTTATCTTTCACTTTTAAGGAAAAAGCTATAAAATGGTCTTTTCCTTAACACGTGTTTCTGTAACTAAATTTGAAACGTTTTGCACAATGAATGTAGCCAGATGAGTCTTGAGTTTCTACTTTATATGTAGCATTCAGGTCAATTGTTTAACAAAATTACATTTGTCATACAATAAATAGTAATATGTTGCTCATTTCTCAATGATTAAGAAATTGAAAGAAGTTCATTAAAATAGTACATTCCACAATACACTAATATTAATCTCAGAAAAATATTTTTATAAAGTTCTTATCAGAACATTAGCAAGAAAACATTATCTTTATATTAGGAATAAATTCTTATCTGCAGTGTTTTAAGCTTTTATAAAACTATGTTTGTTAATTTATTTTTAAAAACAAAACAGCGATTATTTTTATTTTATTCAGAAATTAAAATTACGTAGAAGAAAGACTGACACAACTATAAGGCTACTTTCTTAAATATCGACCGCATCTCAATTTATGATTGGAAATATTTTCCTTTTATTTTTACTTGACAAAAAAGTAACTGATTATAATGAAAATATTTGCTAAAGTGAGGATGAATTTGCTTCCCTTTTAAGAAGAGGAGCCAATAAAACCGTTTTTCGCCAAAATTCTCCGCTCGGACAATTTTTACAACTTTCACACGCAAAAAAGCAGTAATTAAATCACCCTCAACTGCCCAAAGAAATTTAAGCAGGAAAAAGGCAAGTGCTTGAAAGGGGGAAAAATCAATGGTACAACTGCCGTCTTCTAAGACACTCACTTTTGAGGTACAACAGTTGTACCACCAGGACGCGTGCGCGGGAAGGTTAAATCATTAAGATGACTTTCAACATTACATTGGGTTTTATAAAATTATTCCTTTTGGAATAAAGCTTTTGATTACTAAATTTATTTGAAAATGCTAACCTGCTCATGGCCAAGCTGCAAATATTAATCCTAGAAACTAAAAAGAAATTGAAACTAACACATTCGAAAAATATACAAAATAAATTGTCAACATAGCATTTTAGGATAGTGGCACAATGCAATTACACATAAAAATTTTCAATACTGCTTTTTAACTATCATAATAAATATCGTAGCTTATTATTAACATAATGGTTATTTATCAATACCAAAAACAAAATAAAGTACAACTTCATAGTAAGTCATTATTTATAATAGATTGTTTGCAATGCTTATTATGAACTTAATTTTACAACTACAAAATAAAAATTAGTTTGATAGCAATATGACAGAATTAAATAAATGGATGTTTTAAAGATATGTACTAGTTATTTATTTTAAAGAATTTATAATACTTATTAAAATAATCTCTTAAAAATGCATGCAAAGTGATATAATTAATAACTAAAAATAGTTAATTCAAGAACGCAAATGAACATACAGGAAAAGTAAATGATTTTAAAATTTAGCTGCCAGACATGTTAATAAGTCTAAGCATCATGCAACTTTCCTTCAATTTCATTGGTAAAGGTTATCGCCACCATTCATTGATTAATCCATCACCAGTCTACAATGATATAGAGCACTAAATGCATAAGAAAAACCCCAGTGAACTCATAATGTATAAGATTTTGTGCTCAGACCAATGAGAAAATGTGGCATGAATGTAATATTAATGAGCCTCTGCTACTAGGGATTTGTTACGAAACTCCAGAAAAATATAAATTCTATAATACATATGATCTCTATTAAAACTAAAATATGCATATTTTTTAAATAAATGTGTTCACAAAAAATAGAAAATTGTTAATTTTTTCAGTAATGCCTTCAAGTTATAAACTAATTAACAGGTGTTTTTATTTCATCTAACCAGTCAAATCTGATCTGTCATAATATAAGAATTTTACAGCCTCAACTTCTTTTGCATACATGTGTATATAACACTTACATATAGGAAAATTATATGACCAGAGTAACTTTAATTATATTATTCATTGTGCACTCAAAGGCTATAGCTTACATTCAAATTGTAGTAAAATAAGAACAGTTAAAATGAATTGGATATTGATACTCATAGAGTAGTGTTATTGTAGAGAGCAAAAATGTAACATGATACTCATGAAAATAAAATTAATATAATAAATAGAACAGAGGATAAAAAAATTTAAGCTAAATTACATATATTTCTTCAAATTTTTAGAAAAAATAAAAATAAGGACGAAAAATTTTAAAGTCATTATACTGGTGAAGAAACAAAAAGCTGCATAATGAATGTGCAAATCTTTGCTATCAAAATCTCAATGTACATTTACTTATTTATTAAGTGCCTTTCTCTAATAAAGTATAGTATGTTTAAAATAATCGTTTTAATATTTTTTTACAGCGTTCTAAATGGAGAATAATAATGGTCACCATATTGAAAATGGAGACTCTGATGAAATTAATCATCAGCCATTAAATATTCTGAATAATGATGGTAATTTGTTTGTTTATATTTAACTGAAAACTTCATTTGTTATTGTTATTCTCATACTTGTATTTATTTATATATATATTTCATTAGATGTTGATCATCAACAAATTCCTGATAACCATAATGAGAATGATAACCATTATGGCATTGAAAATGCCGATGAAATTAATCATGAGCCATTAATTATTCTGCATATTGGTGGTAATTTGTTTGTTTATATTTAACTGAAAACTTCATTTGTTATTGTTATTCTCATACTTGTATTTATTTATATATATGTATATTTCATTAGATTACGAAATAGGTGAAAACGCAGATCATGAGCCTGTGTTGCTATTTAATTATTCAGGTAATTTGTTTATATTTAACTGAAAACTTCATTTGTCATTGTTATTCATACTTGAATTTGTATATATACCTATTTCATTACAATATTTATACAGTGAAAAATGAGAAAACTTCAATCCAGTTCACATATTGTTGAAGAATAGAGCAGTGTCACCACACTGTTGAATAAAAAAAAACTTTTTACAAAACTACAGGGCTTCAATTGTGACCCTGTTTTCAGGTTGCAATACATTTTAATTTAAATCATAATTTTAGTTTATGTATGTATATTAAATTTTTAGCTATAAAACAATACTGTATAAATTTAACCTAAAATACTTCTAAACAGTATAGATTTCAGATCATATAACTGGTTCATAATTTTTAAATCTAGTTTACAGGAAACAGGGCAGGTATTATTGCTAATCAAGTTATATATGGATGATTTTAGAAAAAATTAAAAATATTTTCGATTTCTTAAGATTTTAAACTAAAATTTTATTTGTAATATTTCTATTAATATATGAAAGTTACCAATTTCAATTTTATGAAGAAACATTTTTTGTGATTAAAAATATTACACTGAATGTTGTAAATGAATTCCTCTGAAGAATTAATGAATTGTGTTTTAAGGCTGTTCATTGTAACACTATTTTATCCAATTCTAATTTTTGTGATTTTAATTAATACTGCATAATGTATAATTTAATAGCTAAGAACCATTGTGTTGTTAAGAAATCCACTAGCAGTGCCTTCCTAGAGGACTAAACTAGACTTAAGAAGCTTGACAAAATTTTGTTATTAAGTAAGGAGATTACTGGAATCACAAACCTTTTTCACATCTTGAATTAAAAAATATAGGATTTCAAGAGGAAAGCTTACCTAAGGAAAAATAAAAATTATATATATATATAATGTAACTTATTAGAATTTTTCTTCCCCTTCCATCTCTAAAAACTTAATTTACTGAAATACAATATATTCAGTGTAATACCATATAATAACCAGACAAAACATTAAAATATTTCAGCAGTACTCAATGCACATTAAAATTTCCCCCAAAAATCAAATAGTTATAAAAAATTCAGCTCTGACTATATTCATGTGTTGAACAATACTTGTGCAAAAAAATTCAGTACTTTGAAGTTAAAACATTCAATAAAAAAAATTCCAAATGTTCTTACTTTTTGTCTAAATACCATTCAATACTTATTGTTGATTGCTTTATTTAAATCTTAAAATTCTGTTAACTTAGAAACAAATCATATTTCAAGTAAGTTGTTTATCATTTTCTGGGTGTACTACAAATTTCTCATAAAATTTAATTGCATTTCTTTGAATAAATTAAATATAGAATAACTAAAACAAAAAAATTATTCAACGTTGCACTTGAATTATTCCTTCTGATTTAATAACATTTTGATCAGTGCACATTTACTTATCAATTTTCATTTATGAAGTATGCAGATTATAGTTTTGGATTTTCACAAGTCTGTAGTATACATTTGCAGCAGAATTTTTTCATTTAGTTAAGCCTTCTATTCTTATTTGAAGTAGAGTTCAATTAAAACACTCACATACCAATTCCTAAAATATTGTTTGATCATTTTTAAACACATGCATTATGCATTATTGTCTTTAATCATTTATATTCACATAAAAATTTTTTTACAGATTCTGAATCGGATACTGAATTGGTTAATCACCATTCATCATCATCGTTCTTGTCTGAAGAGTCAATCGTAGAGTCTCTAGAGACAATGTCAGACGTTGTTAGTTCTATTTCAGATATTGTTGACTCTATATCCGATTCTGAGCCAACCATATCCGATTCGAATCTTCCACCGATGGCGGCGGATACCCAAGAATCGGAATCTGAAGGTGTGCTATCTGAATTAAGTAAGTAAATATATTTCTTATACAAAATTTCATTTTTGTTTATAAAAATAATTCATTGTATGAATTTGCAATTAAGTTTAGAGCAGTAGTTCTTGATGTACTTAATACATGAAATATAATATGAAAAACTTTCATTCATTCATATATTTTGACTTTGATTTTCTACATCGTTTGCTACCTATAAATCTAGATGTCTTTGCAGAGATTATAAATACCAGTGGTAGTTAAAAAATTCATATTACAGTGGATTTTCTTTAAAACACACACATTTGTCCTCTTTCTAAAATTCTAGATTTTATAACTGAATTCTAACTAATTTGAGATTTATTGTTACATTATTAATTACAATGAATAATACAGTTTTTGGTGCCTTTTTATTACCATTAAAATAATATCTAAGTTTATATATTTTGCGTTATTATGTATAAACATATGTTATCCAAAAAAAAAAACATTTTTTAAATGGAGTAAAATTTAGCCATGTTTGTTTTTAAAAAAGTATTTCATAGGTAATAAGTAAAAAGTAATCTATCAACTAGATTTAATATGTGAGAGATTTACTCAGCTTATAGCATTACGATTTTGATAGTTTTTTTCCAGGAAGCATTCTACAGGATGTGATACTTGTTAGATGAAGATTATCAAAGTTTAGGATTTATATTAAAGGAATTAATATTATATTTTCTTTGAGAAGACATCTTAAGTCTTATTGTTTAAATTATCTTTCTTAGGTGTCTTGTCTGAGGAATCAACTAACCCCAAAGAAGAAAAAGACTAGAATAATCAACCGTCAAAAGATCCAAGGAAAAGAAATACTTTACTTAATTTACAAAATTTTTTAAGGTTTTCAATACTGTTAAATATATAAAATGCTGTAAAGATCAAGCGTCTTGATCTCTTTTTTGTACTTCTTTAAAGAAAATAAAGTTATAATACTATAATGTTTAAAAAGCAAAATTATTTCATGAAAATATAAATTAGAAATAAGTAGCTTTAGAGATTTTAACTGCAAGTAAAAACATTTAAAAATTATATTATCTAAATACATGCAATTAAAACAGGATAATAGTAAATACTTTTTGTATTACAATCGTCATACAGTGTTACTCTTTAATTTCTTAAATATTATATTTTTTCAAACTTATTTCATAAGGAAGTGTTCACTTCCTTCAGCTTTTTTTCTGTAGTGAAAGAAACATTTTATTTTTCTAACTAAAGACTATCTGCAACATTAAATTTATTATTTTTAAAGAATAATTTAAAATGTAAATAAAACTAATTTTTTCTCATGTTTTTTATATTTATATATAAAATGAAAAACAAATTTTATACAGAAACAGTTTTATTTTGTAACAGTTTATACACAAAATGAAATAAATTTATTATGCATAAAATACATCAAATAAAGGGTAAAAGATACATGAAAAATAACATTTTATGAATTGTCACATTATGAAGAATAATAAAAAAAGTAATATTGATTTTAATGTACAAAGAAAGCAAATCTAATATATTTCAAAAACATAATTGCATGAGAATTGAGATGAAAAAAAATTAATTAAAAAAACTGAAAGTATTCATATACTTTCTTTTATAAAAATTTATTTTCCTTTAGATGATAGAGAAACTGTCAAAATTATTTTGTTCTAATTCACTGATCCATTAAAATAATGTTTAAAATAAATTATGTTTTGAGACTTTCTGAAATTATTTCCACTCTTTAAATTTAAACTTAAATACAGAAAAAACAGTACATAAAATAAAATAATATTGGTACCTATACTGTATCATCACAATTTATGAAAACATTTTTTTATAAAGTTGGAATCAATTAGAAGTTAGTGTTTCTCATCTCCTTTTATTTTCAGACTTGATTCTTTTTTGTTTATTTTTAAGTATTACATGAATAAATAACATTTTAAAGTTTACAATTATTAAGAAGAGTATTAGTTGATGTTCTCATTAATTTGATGATTACTCCCTCAATAGATAACCAGTTTTAAACTGAGATATCCTACATGCTATAGAAACAAACATTTTTGACATTAATTATTAAATTACGTTGAATTTTAAATTTTTGAAAATTTCATGAGCATATTCTTCAGAAATTAATTTTGATGTTACAATTTCTGAAATGTTAATATGATGAACAATATCGATTTTAAATTATGATGGATCAAGTAAACCGCTTCAATCCCATATATAATATTTCATTTAAAAACCTTAAATCTAAATTAACATCAACACATTGTTTTCTCATGACACTATTCACAATTAATGCTTTTATAAATGATAAGAGAGGACAATATCCTACTAAATATGTTATGAGAGGTAGAAAGAGTTACTTAATTTTTATATCAGAAACCATAACTTCTAAATTCTGAAATATTTCATTAAAATCCTAGTGTGACATTTAACTGTCATCACAGATATGGGATCTTCAAACATATTTATACCAAAACTCCCTACTCCCTGTGGGATACCAGTTTCAATTCTTTGCTTAAGCGAAGTTTATTACGAGATTCACCAAACTGCCGTAACTAGTAGGATATCCCCCCCACCCATAGGCGATCATTACGACTCTTTTCGTCGACAATAGCCTACGAAAAATGTCGCAACCCATCGGCGTAAGAAACCGGGGTCTTCACCGATTTCGAATTACTAGGCTTAACACTACATAAGAAAACAATAAGCCTGTAAATAAAGCGGGGTGTACCCCCTCTTCTATTTTAAATTGCTCAGCCTAACGGTATATAAGAAAACAGCAATCGTTATAAGAATTGATAAAAGATTCTTTTTAAAAATACTACAGAAGTAAAATTAAAGGAAATAAAGTAGCATAATAATTGCATTTAATAACATTTGTTAAAAAATAATTAATTTCAGTGATTTAGGATACAATGTTACAAATCATTACTACATAAAAGTACACAAATCTAGAATAATTTTAAAGAATGGATTCTATAATTTCGTTTATAATTGAAAATTTAAATACTTAACATACAATTATAGGAATTCTATGCCTGCAGAAATTTATTGAAATAAAATTCTTACTTTCATTTTTGTCCGAACTCTACGTGCACAGCAAAATCCAAAATGAATATAAAAGTCGGAGTTTGATTTCTGGCACGATATCCATAGTGAAATACAAAACGAACATAACAGACAGGATTTAACACTCCCGTGCTATATCCAACACGAAATACAAAACGGATATAAGAAGACAGGATTGAAATTCGGGCGTATATCCACAGCGAAATAACATATGCGAATATAAAAGACAATATTTATATTCCAAGCTTATCCGAAGTGAATTAAAAAATATATATGAAAAAAAAAATAGGATTTAAATTGCCGTGCTTAACATCCGATAATCAAAACGATCAAACTGAAAAAGGCAAAAATTCAAATTGTGCTCAAAGGTAATACTAAATTTGAAGTGAAACTAAAAACGCGAAGTGAAACTAAAAATGCTGTTGCCACTGTAAAGCATATATATGACGTAAAAATGATGAAAAACAAGAGAAAAACAAAATCTGGCAACCAAAAATCTGAGAGTAGTAAAAACTGAGTTTGGCAACACTATAATGAAAACAAAAACTCAAATTGGCTATTCTAAAACAGTCACGGGCGCTCCGTGGCTGAGTGGTCTAAAGTAACATCGCTAATCGCTTGAGAGCGTAGGAGTGTGGATTCGATTTCCACCGTGGCCCTGGGTGTTTTCTTCGTTATTCTTCTGTGATTGTACATCTGTCATTGTGCTATTTGTCCTATTATCGACGAAGACTTACAAGCGGATCTCAAGAATCAAGCATACAAGTCTGAATACATGTAATGTAATGTAATAAATAAATAAAACAATCACAGATCAATATTTATAAGACGTACATCTTGCCGAAAATAAAGGCACGCCAAAATTTTAATTGCCGCTAGGCGGCGTGACCGATGCACGATACCGCTATCAAGTGGGAAATGCATTGATGTCTAAAGCCCCTATTACATTAGAGTTGCCCAGATATCAGTTTGAGCAACTCCCGTAGACTTAACATTACGTGACGTCACAGCTTAAAATTTGAGCAACTCGGTCTTTTCGTCGAATCAATGCTTGAGATTGTTTTCAGGTTTGCTGTAAGAAAATAATAGCTTTACTAGATTTAATTAAAGATCCCTTTTTTGGCTAGCATTTTTAAGGTTGCCATTAGAGATGGCAAAAGCAGTTATTTTTAAATAACTAGTTATCAACGTAACGCTCCAAGAAAATAACATGTTCTAGAAAGCGTTATCAAATCACGGCTTTTTGGAAAGTTATTCTAAGAAATCCGTTCCCTTTGGCCTTCTTGGAAACCTTCTCTTATGGAGCGAAAGGAAGCTTTCGTGGGGTGACAAAACTGGTTTTTTGAGGAAATGAGGTGTAAGGTGAATTTTAGTGACTGAGCATCGAAAATCACTTACTGAAAGAAATTTTAATGATTTTTGTTATATTCTTTAATCAATTTTTTAATAATTTCCTACTTTATTATACGGAAATTCTACATTTAAGTCTAGACTGATTTTCATTTACTTATTTTTTAAAATAAATGCTATGGATTAAATATGATTTATAATTTTTTTTACTGTCAATTGATTTTTTTTCAGTTAGAAATTCTTAAGTAATGTGTATTTACATAATTTGTTTCCCAATGATCTTAACTCCTTATTAATATATTTTATTACTTTAATGTATAAAAAATGTCTAAATTTGAATTTTTTTAAACCAAGTATAATTCATTTTCTCACAAGATGAATTTAATTTATTCCTCAATGTAATTTCTATTATAAATTCTTATAAATTTTAACTGATGTTTCTTTTACACTAAAGATTCCTATTGAGTATATCATTTATGCTCGAATAAATCTTAAAATACATCTTCTTGGAAAAAGTATTTCTCTAATTAGAGACACAATATAATTAAAAAGTTGAATTTTGATCGAAATTTCTTAATTTTACTATCTTATCAACTTATAAATATAACCATGCGATTAATCAATATCCAAAGAGCACCATCCATCATTGTTTATGGTACAGTTGGTCGAAAAAATGTGTGGGCACCGGTACCCTTTCGAATTTTTCCTACATCGGAAATTTTTTGAAATGAAATAAATCATTTAAATGTTTTAAAAACACATTTCAAATCTTAGCAAATCAATTGTAAACGTAATGATAAACAAAAAAGTTCTTTGGATAAAACGTGAACATGTTGTTTCGAAAAAAGAACGTAATATTCAATTTATCCGCAATTCAATGCGGAATCTGAATTTAATGAATTTGAAATATAAAAAAAAACAACTGTCCTACATCAAAATTGTCAACGCGGAATCTAAATTTGAAGAATATTTTAGAAAAACAGTTCTCACAAGCATGCACAAAAGCGTTCGATATTGTCCGTAATTCAACGCGTTGAATCTGAATTTGTGAAGATCGGTCGCACCTATAAATTGTCCGCAATTCAATGCGTTGAATCTGAATTTGAAGAACATTCTAGAAAAACAAAAGCGCGTTGATTCTGAATTTGTGAAGAATATTCTAGAAAAAAAGCAACTGTCTTACAAAAGCGTTCGATATTGTCCTAAATTCAACGCGTTGAATCTGAAGTTAATGAATTTGTCATTTAAAAATAAAAGCCTTACAATTTACCCTCTGTTTATTATCGCAACAAAACTTTTTCCTAATGTTGAGACGCCGAGCCGAGCGCTCTTGTCTTCGGTTCAACAGTTCGTGGGTTCGAATCCCACCTTAAACACAAGCTCATTCAAAATGAAACAGTTGCCGGAGAAATAGAATTTACCAACACATTCGATGGGCCTGACATATTTCCAAATGATAATTGAAGACTGTCATGAAAAGTTCATAGTCAAAAATATTGAAGAATTCTTGAAAAAATGTACTATACGAAAAATTTCTGAAAGGATTTAATCCAAGCATTGTCAGTGACGAGACCTGGACGGTCTTGCGTGCCGTTCGTATTTTATTTTCCCAAGGCGACGAAATGTTGAAGGAAAGCCTTGAAAAGGTTAACCTTTTAGAAATTAAAGGGGTAAATAAAAATAAATAATAAATCGCAGACATCTTTGCGATTTATTATTTATTTATTTTTTTTACGACACACAATTAACCAATTTTGGAAACACGTTCAATTTTATCTTGTATACTCATTTTAATAATAATCACACAATAATAATAAAGATGGAAATGATTCATATTATCTCACCGACAATTTAAAAAATAATAATTTTTTTGTCTCCTCGACACACTCTGTTTGCTGGATTTGCAAAGTGAAATGTACTCGTCTGGTTTCTATTCAAACATTAAAAATTTTTGTCAAGAAATAAAGAGTTGTAATATGCATTCTCTCGTCAATATTCTCTAAAATAATACGCTAAGAACATGAATGAAAATCCATTTCATATGTTATTTGTACATTTAAATATCAATTGTGTTAAGAGAAATCAATATATGGAAAAACAAACAAATCGGCGAAAATAATTTTGTCCGCTGTGATAGAAAAAAATATATATATAATTATTTCGTGTATAAATTATCGGAAAACTCATTCATTTTAAAAATAAAAGATTCAGAAATTTCAAAAAAAAAAAGTTAATATTTTAAGAAAACGAATAAAATCACATTTTAGTTTGTATAAATTTATAACCCTATCTGATCTGTTCTGTTTGAAGCGATACATCTGACTAAAAGAGCGCAAGTAGCGTAAATATAAAATAAACAAGTTTGATAGTATCCTTCCAAATCTTATAATTTTCTATAATCTTTTTTGCGAGCATTCCATTCGGTCTTCTCTTATTTCCAGATCTTTATTAAAAAATTTTTAAAACTATTAAATTTTTTTTATTCTTCATTTTTTTTTAAAAAATATTTTTGTCTTTCCAAATTTCGCTTTAAGAAGAATCAGCAATTTTATTTGAGCTTCATTTTCAGTGACGCACAGGAAAATAAGCGACAATGAATGAATTTTTTTTTCACGGATTTAAATAAAGCAATTTTAAAAGAATCTCAAAGCAATTTTACGCACACACACAAGTCTTTCTTCCCTTGAACGATTTAATCTTTACTTTATTATTACGGAGCTTATATGGTTTTCTTTAATTGACGGACTTTATTCAGGCTTACATTATAAGGACATTTGGAAAAAAAGGACCGTATGAATTTACATGTTTTTTTTTTCTAAAAACAGTTATAGAGAAGAATATCAAGCTCAAACATTTTTAACATGTACAAGAATTATAACGAAACGTTGAAAATGAAAAATTTTCTTGAAATATTATTAAATTGCCGTTCCACATGAAAGAAGTAATGTGAACTACAAAAACAAACAAGGGCTACTCATCTAGAGACACGATGCGTGAAGACACTGTTTTGTTCACAAGAAACATACAGTTCGATAAAAAAAAAAAAAGAAGAGTCGAGAGAAATATTTCCAGGTAAACAAGTTTTAAAAAAATATAAATCGGCGACTTGAGAAACAAAAGTTGTGTGATTCTTAATTTAAATCTCGTTTTCATTTAAGATTGAAATTGAATAATTCCCTTTTACTTGAAAAAAAACAAAAGTTATTTCTTGTGATTCTTAATTTAAATGGTTATCATTTTTTTTAAAAAAAGTAAGGATCAATAATCTAAAAATACGAATAAAAATGTATAATCTTAGCTAATATGATGCTTGGGGCACGAAGGCATTTTGAAGAGAAAAGACTGAAAGAAAGGAAGTCTCCGGTCATTATATACCGGAACTTTACAATGAAAATAACTATAAAACGATTTAAAATATTTCATGCTCTAGTTATTTTGCCATTAGGGTGTCTGGAAGTTTGAATTCTGTAAGACATTCAAGTAATAATGTCCAATGACTTATGCATTATATATATATGTTACTGGACTTTAAGAAATATTTAAATTACTTTTCACTTTTTAAATTCTTTTTAGTTTCACACTGAAATCAGAAGACAAATTCATTCACCTAGAAAAGGAAAGCATTCTTATATCAAAGATGTTAATTATTACTTCTGGTTTAGTTCATTATTTATAAAGAGACACATTGTTTTCTATTTTGTTTTCATAATAGCTTATACAAAATAAATTTCATCGCTGATTTTTTTTTACAAGCGCTGACTAAAATATGGACCGAAATATTTCCAACAACCAAGAGAAACGTACCAGTTTGGATTAGAAAATTGTATGAAAAATGTTTAAAATGTGGACTTTGAATTATTTGGAAAAAAAAACAACATATTGTCGTGAGTCTATTATTTTTCTAAAATCGTCTAGATGCGAACATTTATGATGAATAAAATTATGAAAAGCCATTAAAAGGTCAAAATAAAGAATTCGTATGCGACTTCTTTATTTTCTTACGCCAATTTTGGACAGTTTATTTTAAATTATAATTCCAACAACATAATTTTTTTTTAATGAACAACCTTAAAATATTGTTTCAAAGTTATTCGTGTTACAATAAAAGCTTTTCTAATGGCTCAAAGATTTTCATTTAACAGTACATTAAAAATTTTATTTTTTTCGTTTAATGTTTTGATAAAACGTTGTTTACAATACATTTCGATCAGATTCTTGAATATCATAGCAATCAATTGAAATTATAATAAAGGGAATTGAAAAATCGGGAAAATGTGAGACGTCTAACAAATTTTTCTCAAAATGGACCATCCTGCTGATAAGACCCACTAGAAGAAAACGAATTATTATTTTTTTTTCAGATGATATTTTATTGAGCTCACATTGTTCAAGCATTGTCAGAGAAGAATTTCGAGCCTTGTTCGAATGATTTAACATTACAATTCGTTCAGCTTATTTTATTAATAATCCCATAATTTGGCAATATAATCTTCCAAATAAAATATTTTTCTTATTAATGAACATTATTAATATATATATATATATATTCAAATTTATAATAATGTGATAAAAGTGTGATGAAAGAATGAAGTTTTTTGATATATTCCAATTCCTTTATTTTGACAACAAGACAAGATTAAAAATAAAGAAAACAAATAAATGTCTGACTACAGTTTTCAATAGTTTTTGTATTCCACCGGCGACATCTCTGCAAAAGGTTCCTATGTTTCCAAGATTTGTCCTTTTAAATTTTGTTTCATTGTTTATAACATCCATATATCCTTTAAACAAATAAATTATTTTAATGTCTGATTGGTTCGACTACAGTTTTCAACAGTTTTTGTATTCCACCAACAATAGCATTCCACCGGTGACAATTATCATCTCTGCAGAACGTACAGATTCCTATGTTTCCAAGATTTGTCAGCAAAACTGGATCGATGGCCTTGCAAATCCTTTTAAATTTCGATTTCGTGTCATCGTTTATAACATACAGTCTGCCAACATCCATTTGTTTTATATCCTCTAAAAGCTGCTTCTCTTGTGACCGTAATTGGAACCGTAATTGACTTCTCACCTCCCAAATTCTTTAAATCTTAAGTTCTTCTGACACGCATAGTAATTATAGTCATACAACACTATGAAAAGAGTTAAAATTATTTAATTAACAATGAGTAAAGAAACATTGAATAAACTTTATTAATACTATTAATTAATGTTAAATTACAAGATAAGTACTTAAAATAGTACAAGATAAGTACTTGTAGCAGAGGTTCAGTGTAAAATGTCTTGGTGTAAAGAGTAAAGTACAATTAATAGAATTCTTTTTAACAATCATTAAATAAACAAAAACTAATTATTTATATGAAATGCGTTGTTGTAAGGTACGCCAACTTTCTAGCTAGAGATACATTACAGGAAGCCTGCCACATTGCAAATTAAACTTTACAAGGATATGTGTGTGTGCGTGTGTGTGTGCGCGCGCGCTGTGTGAAAATTACATTTTAAATTTTGACAAACTAAATATTTGTTTATCACATAAACACGTTAAATTTTGACAAACTAACTAAATATTTGTTAAACCAGACACTTATCATGAAATATCTTGGTTCTAATTTCTATTCTTTTAAAACCTCTTAAACTTAGAAATTCGTCTCTATAAATACGATTGCTATTGAAGATGACTTGATAACACGTTTCAACATTTTGATTAATGGTACCGTTTGGAAAAAGTTTGTAATTCCCACAAGTATTTTTCATTTGATTAAACAAATCTGTCCTGTAATAGCACTTTACTTTATTCTGTCATTAATATTATAAAATAATCTGAGAATATATTTTATTAGCAGGAAAAGGAAAAATAGCACATTATATAGAAAATAAAATTCTTAATAAATAAATAATAATGTTACTTAATAATACGCTTAAGCAGTGGTAAGCAGTTTTACAACCTTTTTCCGTCCTCTTTGATTTTAACTTCTACAATTTTAAACATATTTTTCCTTGACACCAAATAATAATTTCTGTTTCTGCTTGAATTCATTGCGAATAGAAATATTTTTAAAGGAATTTAATTATGATATTTTTTATAATCCTCATTATCAGAGCATGAAATATCATGTTTATAAAACAGAAATATTGTAATAACATGTTTCATAAAAAGGGGAAAAAAGTAAAGTAATTGTTATAGCAATGAAAGGAACTTGAAAGTATTTTCCATTTTTCACGTTTTCGTCCTATAAGAATTACGTGTCATTATAGATACATATCATTTGTAAAAAAAGATGATAAAACTGATTTTGCTATATAGTGTGAGGAAGAATTACAAAAAATCTTAAGTACAAGGGTTTCAGATGAAAAGGTACGAAACTTCGTAACAACGTAACCGTTAACATGTTTGCTTACGTCGCTATGGGAGAATGTAGCGATGCATCTAGGGATGCGATAAGAGCCTTCGTCGTGGATAGGAGCATGCACAGGAAAGAGCAGAGGCTCTTTTCAACAGCGCCGCCCACTTGAGGTGGCAGCACATGTGTGGACAGGATGACGTTAAACAGAAAAACCATTAACTCTAATATCTACAGTGCGAAATTCCGACCCCTACGCAGATCCATCAGGAACAAAAAATCCAGGACAGCTTACGGAGGGTGTGATTCTGTTCCATGATAACGCGTGTCCACACGTTTAAAAAAATCACACACGTGAAAATATCCAAATTCAAGTGGGGGCAGCTGCATCATCCGCCCTTCAGACCTGACACGTCATCTTGCAATTTCCATATTTTTGGTAATCTGAAAAAATATCGAAAAGAGAAGTGGTTTAACTCGGAGGATGAACTCGAGGATGCCGTGAAAGAATGAGTCTCGTCATGACCATATGGAATTCTGGAAACAAGGAATCCTTCAGATCGTTATTTAGTGGGATCGTTGTGCTCAGACCAATAATACATACTTAGAATAAAATTATACTCACAGAGTCATTTCGTACATTTTCATTTTCTTCAATCTTTATTCAACTTAATGTTTAAAAATTCAGATGATTTAAAAACTACCGGTTTCCAAAATTATCGTTTGATAAAAATAAATAACACAAAATCATGTTGTAATTTTTAAACGCACTAAAGAAATAATCTGAAGGAAAATATACGATAGAAAGTAATATTTAAATAAGTGAATAGCAAAACAATGCAACACATTAGCGTCCACGCAATCAGCACACGAAAATGCTTTAGAATGAAGAAGAGAGATAATGTTTTAGAAACAGTAAAAATAAGTTACAAGAACACTAGAGAATTTTTGAAAAAATTACTATGTTTTATCTAGAATCACTTATAAAAAGATTAACTGATTCCGAAAAAGGAAAACTCTAGCACTTAAGTTCAAAAGTGTATTGTAGAAGACCTCTCTTAAAACAATAAAAAGATGTGAAATTGTTATATCAATTGTTTAAAAGAAAGTGGTAATTACAGAAAAGTAAATCCCGGAAGGACACTACAAATCTACCAATCCAGAGAGAAAAGCAAAGTTTCAAAGTCAGTATAAATTTAAAAAATCATCAAGTAAACACATTAATTAAGGAATAAGACTAAAAGTACAGAAAAATTAATTGTAATACTGGGAAAAACAATGCCGATTTGGGGAATTTCAGTATGATGCAAAGTTGAAAAACCCTTCAGTTCTTATTCTCGGATACAAATGAGATAGCGAGAGTAAGCATTATAGGAAATAACTTAGAACGAAGACTGATTTAAGATCTTTTTTATTTACTGATGAGAAATGGAATTTAGAAATTCCTGATTGCAAGCTCAGAATGTAAGAATCTGAGACGAGAGAACGAAATTCCGTCAAAGCATCAAAGGGAAAGAATACTCTCATTATATATAGATTTATTCCTTCATTTGTGAGTTATTTCAAAATTTTCAAGAAAATTCACGGAGACTTACCGATTATTTGTAAGCAATGCAGAACTTTTACAGTGTTTAGTATCACATATTTATCAACAAAATAATACATCATCTGTACTCTGTAGCAGGGGAGGAAAAGTTACATCAAACGCCTTGAAACACTGGAAATGTCCGCAATAAGTCTTGGTCTTAATTGCATTGAGAGGTTGAGGGGAAATATAATTATAGAACCATCTATTTTAACAAAAGCAGTTTTCTTTACTGAAGAGCTACAATCAACCACTAAAGGAGAACAGATTAAAGGTAATACTGAGCTGTGCTAAAACTTATTCCTGTTTATTAAATAATAATATTTGAAGACATTGAAAACAATAAAAGGTTTACAAAGTACTAGAAATTAGGGTTTTTATTTTTATACAGTATTAAATTTATTGTGTGTGACCTTAAAGCTTTTAACAGGCTTTAAATGTCTTGTCTTTTATATAAGTGATAAGAAAAATAGCATTCGTTGTTTATCTTGTAATGAATTCTCAATGAAATATTTATAATCATTGTATATTTTTGTTTACTGATATATATTACATTGATTTGTTGTATTACGAAAACAAATGATTGCACCATATTTGGAACACGGAATAAAAATCGCTCATAGCCACCAGATTCAGTACTCTCACACATTTTGTATCGTAACTCTAAAAATAAGTGCAATTAAATTTATTGTTCACATTTTCACATTACCCTTTATACACACACACACACACACACACACACATATATATATATATATATATATATATATATATATATATATATATATATATATATATATATATATATATATATATAGTACTACTTACAAGCAAAACATAATCAAAACAATATAAAATCCGCTTAACATTTCTTAAATAATATTATTTTATATTTATATATTTTATATATTTATTATATATATATATATATATATATATATATATATATATATATATATATATATATATATATATATATATATATATCACTCTCTCTCTCTTAAGCATCATCACATTGTAATTGTTTCATTGATTAAATATATTATGCCAACTTTTTGACATTTAAAGTGGGCCTATAAAAAGCATAATATCTCAAGAGAAAAAAATCCCAAAAATGTTCAGATTCGTTACATTAATTGCTATTAAAAATATAATTAATAAATAATATGAAAGGTATAATAAGATATTTAATTAATAATGATTAAGTCAAGTCTTGCGCTACTAGACAATGCGTACTAGATAAATACTGGAGTAAAATCCAGCAGCAACCCCTAACCATGACATCGGTTTCAAGATAAATAGGGTGATGCAAAGCACAAAAGTTCAGCAGTCTTTCACCATGGTGTCTCCAGACTATTCAATCAGCGCAATATTGAAGGTAGATGCAAGATTCTTCTGTAATGACAATGTTGTTTCATTGGCCGCAATGACCTGGTTGGTTAGGGAGTGGTTTTCACTTGCAGGACATTATGACCATTACATGTTTAATGTGCTCCAGCTGCCTTTAGTAAACAAGGCAGATCTTCGGTTAAACTGAAATTCGAACTCACTACTATCCGATAAGGAGAACGAGGCTTTAGCCAACCAGGTTACGGCGCCTAGATTCCACTACGCTACGCGTGAACACCGAATAATGCGTAACACGCTAAATATGTTATGCAATGGTTAGTGATATGACTGAGCAATCCGTCATTACCATGCGCACAATATACATGTCATCAACTGCAGTGGTAGAATGAGGTGGGTGTGTTTCATCCCGTTAGGTCGTCGTTCCCTCCTGCATCAAGCGATTACAGATACGCATCAGTCCTTTGGTTTCGTCCTACAAATTTCACAAATTTCTTTGAAGGATAATCCACAACCCTTATGGCTAATATTGTCCTTTGTCCAGTTTAGATATTTGCTAGAAAGGTGATCGATATCTTCTTAGAGAGCTATTATTAAGCATCTGACTCAAAAAACGAACGGAAAAACAATTGCCTTTCTTCAAATAGACAACCTCTTCTCCCTTTATGTAGTGCTTGGAAACGGTACTACAATTGCCTGTGTTGTACAAATGCGCAACAATGCTAGTAATCCTCATATATCATCACCTCAAACGCATGATGCATTCTTTCTTCAGGCTGTTACATTTTTGGAACACCCTGAAGATATTTTCCGTAAAATAAACTTACATTTCTAATATAAATGTCTCACTTAAGCTTTACACATTAATTTCATGTACATTAGTCATACACATACTGTAAAAATGTATTCAAAATGATCGCAAAACGCTTTTAAGATTTTTTTTATTTCATTTTTTATTTATATTAAATTTTGTAAACCTTTAATACTTGAGAATAAATTAAGTTGAAATTATAATTTTTAACAGGTTCATGGAGGGTTTCTGCTATCACTGATGCAATAAATTGTCACCAGATAATTTTTACATTGTTATGAATTCCACGTTAGAGTTGTTTCGAAAATTAAAAAAAAAAGCCTATTATTTAAATATGTGTAGATCTCAAAATGCGTTACAATTGAAAAAAAAAAAACATAATGCTATTAATTTTTTTCCTTATTTTTATACATATTACGGTTGATGCTCGTTTCAAGAACATTTAATTATTTATATTAATGATTTTCTGGAGTTGAGGATGGCCATAACATGATCCCATAGACATAATGATAACTTTAATTCCTATTTAAGAACAAAATTTTTTTTTCAAAAAATATTTTGCGAACTAATTTTTTTTCCATATTTTGATTACGTTAATTTTTATCATTTAATTTTTTACAATTTCTTTTCACGGTTTAGAAATTAGGTTAGTTTTATTGAGAGATCGTCAATCATTACAATTGTGAATATTTAACAACACTACTGATGTTTAAATTTAGGAGTCTTTGAAGCGATTCATGTGGAGTTTCTTTCACCTAATACAACTCTCGTATTACAGCTCTTGCATGAAAATATAATGTAAATTCAAGAACCATAGGTTAAAATCGTTTTATGAAATTGATATTCTAGTCTTAACGCACTTGTCAATCTAATTTCAAATTATGCTGTAAAAAAAGCAATATCTAGATCATTTTACCTGCAACATTATTAAAGAAACAACCGTAACTGAAACAAGACAAGAACATTTAATTAACGACTTGAATGAAAATGAGTCACTCACCCATGAAAGTTGGCAATGAAACTCAATGTTACCTAAAATTTCCTTTCAGGACGTTTTGAATCTGAACTTAGCAGTAATTTGTACGTAAGAAGTATTTATGATTAAATGACTGACAGTATAATGAATGAGGATGTAAAAGAACTTTTAAATATATCAAACAGAAGAAAATGACATTGTTTGCGATCGTCTATGAAATAAGCAGATGAGTCCCAAGCAACACAATTTCATCCAGTAGACGTCAATATGACATCCTCAACGGGATGTACTCTAATCCAGTAGACGTCTCTTTTAGGTCCAGTTTAGATCCATGGCACGTCAAATATCCAGCTATTTTACGTCCACTATACGTCTACGAGACGTTGCCAGTGGATGGCTCATGGACGAAATTTGGATGTATTCATACGCACTGCTCTATACTAGGTAGTTTTATGGATGTATTCTAGATGTGCGTAGATTTTGAAATAATCCCTCATCTATCTTAGTGGCTCATATATTTTTGTCCACTAGACAAAAAGATTATTTTTAATTAGCTTGTTACTTATGAAATTGCTTTAGCATCACATTTTTCTTAATTTTCAGTCAAATATCCTAGATTTTTGACAGATTTACTGTTCAAGTTTAGTTAATGTAATACAATTCTCACAATTGATAAATTAGTATTATTTTTATGCTCATTATTTTATAGTTAACCTTTTGAAAATTTAGTTTCTTATTGTTTAAAATAAAGCTATATTTTTTTCTTTGGAAAAGTTAAAAATTACTTCTAAGAAGTTTCCAGTGAATGCATAAATTAATGAATTACCATTATAACTAGAGAGTAATAAAATAGTCAAGGATATTTTTATTTGTACAGTGTAATTTTTTTTAATTTTAATGTCAGACAAATTATTGTTCATACTTTATTTTTTTAATTAATTTTGTAGTAAGAGAAACTTATTTCTCAGCCAAAAATTTTAACTAATTAGATATTATTTAAACAATGTCTTTTTTTGTAAAAGATAAAAGAGAAACTTTTATTTAATTAAAGTTTTCCACTCAATTGAATATTCCAAATTATTATGACAAAAATTCTGAAAATTACTTATTTCATTGCTTAAAAGCTGAATTATTTTCCTTTGTAAATGTTAAAATTTGTTTAAGAAAACATTCTAGCAAGAGTGTAAATCTTAATTAATTCAAGAAAAATATAACAAACTAATAGGATTTATTTTTAATGCACACAATTTTTTTTCTGATTATTTACATTATACATAAATATTAATTAACTGAAATGTTTGATTCTTACATTGATAAATTCTATTTCACCATCTGTTGTCTTTGAATACTGTGGAGTTCACCACACAGCATCTGAAAATAAAGTACATTTAAAATAATTAGCAGTAACAATTAACATTTTCAGATGAATAACCTCAGACAAAATAGTAAAAATCCAGAAGACAATTTTCATCAATATTTAATTTATTTCTTATCAATCTGATTAATACATTAAACTGATTGGATGTAAATATCATTATTAAAAAACAGCGTAAATTAATCAGAAAAATATCAAAAATTTCCTTCCCTAATTTAAGACATTAAGTAACTTTATAAAAACATAGTTAGAAATATTTTTATTTTAATTCAGTAAATGTTTTAAACATATATTTAGTAATTCGATTTCTGAGAAATATCAGCTTTGTAAATATGGTAACCTTTGTGTTAGATTAAATAATTAAAACTACAAAATGTTTAAAGTATGTTACAAACACCTTTTAATTATCAGATAGAATTGAATATTACTTTTATAATGAAAACAGTGCTTAAGTAATCAAACAGAGAATTGAATTTATATATTAGCGCGTACATAAATATATTTCATTTAAAAATATTTTTATGAAAAAGTGTATTTTATCATCATTTCTACAAAAGAAAACTTTCAATGACATGCTTATTCAAACATTACACTTACCTAAAACTAACTGCTTCATATTCAGTCCATTAAAGGATTTCTTATCCCTAGCACCAAAATAACTGAACTCAGGTGCAAGTTTATTGGCCATCAATTTTTTTAATGATGCTTATGGTGCAATTCCCGGAAGAAGTTCCCCCAGACAAGCTTAAAAAGTGGCACTGAAACAAAACAAATAAAAATATAAATATTTTATAAATTAAATTTGAAATTACTGTATTAATTTTGGCAACATCCATACATTATGTAGTCATAATAATAATTATTATTTACAGCATAAAATTCACATAAGTTTTAGAAAATTAAATCTAATATATATTCCTATACATTTAATAAAGCATATATATACATAAAATAATTATCTAAACGATACAAAATCAAATCAACTATAAAGCCCCTATTACATTAGAGTTGCCCAGATTTCAGTTTGAGCAACTCCCGTAGACTTAACATTACGTGACGTCACAGCTTAAAATTTGAGCAACTCGTTCTTTTCGTCCAATGAATGCTTGAGATTTCTTTCAGGTTTGCTGTAAGAAAATAATAGCTTTGCAAGATTTAATAATAGATCCCTTTTTTTGGCTAACATTTTTAAGGTTGCCATAATTTACTCAGAAGGTGACCACATTTCATAAAGAATTCTTATTTGGGAATTTCATTTGTAGCCAAATTTTATTTACTATACGCCATCTTGCATCGTATGAAGCTTTACTTTTAAAATGGGGAAAGATAATCTTTGCTGACATGAAAGTTGATGCTAATACATAAGTAACGCATTTTTGTGTGTATAATTTATTCTTAAATAAAAAGACTAAGAATTTGAAAGAAAAAATCATTTCAGATTGAAGCTTCAATTTAAACATAAAATTCTACAAACACCACACAAAGTTGTATATATTGTATTGTAAGATTTTCCTATACAAAAATAATTTCTTAACAACAATGTTAATAAAAAATTAATGATTAACTATTGATATATTAAAAAAAGAAACTCTTATTGCTATTTTAAAAGTTGAGGAAATGCACAAAAATTATATTTTTTAAAAAATATATATATTAGTTATGAATTTTAGTTTGTAATTTATTTTTAAAATGAAAAAATCAATTATTTCTCTTTTTTTATTAAAGTAAATATTGTGGCATATTAAAATAAGATGCATTTTTAAACAAATTATTTATTACATTTGAACAAACACCACATAAAAGCAGAGATTCTTTACATTATCTTTATTTACATGCAGTTTCTTAAACTATTATCTGCAATAAAATGACAAGTATATTTTGAATGAATATATATACAGGGTGATTATAAAAAAACTTTGCCAACATCTGCACTTCTAGCGTCCATTCTATTTAACCGATCAAGATGATATTTCAAATATAGTTCTTTTGAGATATGCGCTCGAGATTCTGTGAATGGCAACAGAGTGGCCCTCGCGGTTACAGTTATAGTGACAGAAACTCGAAATTTTCGAATGGCAACGTCTACTTTTTACCATCGCAAAATGTTCAGCACATGCGAAAACCCTAAATAGCGTTGAAACGGTACCGATATGTCCAAAAACGGACGTGTTCTGCAAACACAAAAAAGATTTCTTAAAACCGGCCAATAAAACACGATCTGGGCGCACGCAATAAATTTGCATGTGACAGAGTCAAGAAACCAATCACAGAACGCCGGTCGCCAGATATTCAGCGTAGGAAACCTATAAAATACCAAGCGGGTATGCGAAGTCATCATTCGGGAACTCGCAGATGCCGACGATATGAGACTTCCTAGGAAAGTTCGCGGTGAATTGATCAAACTCTATTACCAAAATGGGATGAACGCTGCGGAAGCCTTGCTTGTGTATCGCCGCAATCATCGACAACGACGCGGCCCATGTACTTTGCAAGCTCTGCGTGGTTTAGTGCGGAAATTCGAAGATACAGGCTGCACCTGTGACAAACAGCGCTCCGGACGGCCAACTGTTTCTGAGGACGTTGTCATGGAAGTGCACCATACAGTGACTGCAGGACACACAGAAACCGCAAGAGGCATAGCGCGCGTGTTGGATATTCCGAACTCAACGGTCCGCAAGCTCTTGCGCTCGGTACTTCACATGTTTCCCTATCGGTTCCAGCGCGTTCAGATGTTGGAGCCGGGTGACCCACAACAACGTCTGGACCTCGCAAATGCATTTTTGTTACGATATGATGCGGATAACGACTGGCCACTTCGTATACTATGGACGGACGAGGCGCATTTCACCTTAAATGGCAGCATTAACACAAAGAATTGTGTGCACTGGGGAGAGACGAATCCTCATGCTGTGGCGCCAGTACCATTATTTGACGCCAAAGTGACTGCGTGGTGCGGCATTACAGCTACATTTGTTCTGGGCCCGTTCTTCTTTGAGGAAACGACCCCGACTGGCCCTGCAACATGTTCTGTAACGGACCCTCGGTATGCAGCCATGCTGAAAAATTATGTCTTACCGGAGTTGCGTCGGCTGAATGCACTCAATGACATTGTTTGGATGCAAGATGGCGCACCTCCACATATAGCGAGGTCAGTTAAAAGGCTCCTGGATCAGCATTTTGGTGATCGCATCATCTCACGCTATTATCCTTTTCCGTGGCCTGCGCGATCCCCAGATCTGACGCCTATGGATTTCTGGTTTTGGGGCTATCTCAAATCCAGAGTTTATCTGTGCAATCCTCAAACATTGTCGGACTTAAAGGATTCTATACGGCGTGAGATTGGAAACATCCCTCGTGCCATGTTGCGTGCAGCGACATTGTCCACCGTCTCCCGCATGCAATGCATAATTGCCTGTGATGGCACTCATGTGGAAAATGTTTGAAATTAATAAAGATTTTTTTTCTCTATGTGTTCTCATCATTGAGCAGTGTCTTGTCTCTGTCGTATACATTATTCCTCCGTGCGCCTTGAAGAACTGTGTGTATGTGTATAACACGTCGGTTTTCGGACATATCGGTACCGTTTCAGCGCTATTTAGGGTTTTCGCATGTGCTGAACATTTTGCGATGGTAAAAAGTAGGCGTTGCCATTCGAAAATTTCGAGTTTCTGTCACTATAACTGTAACCGCGAGGGCCACTGTGTTGCCATTCACAGAATCTTGAGCGCATATCTCAAAAGAACTATATTTGAAGTATCATCTTGATCGGTTAAATAGAATGGACGCTAGAAGTGCAGATGTTGGCAAAGTTTTTTTATAATCACCCTGTATTTTTAAGTTTTGTGGGAAAAAATGAAGAAAAGAAATAATTGATAGCATTTTGTGATGACATTATATGAATAGTTTGTTTCATATTACATTTTCAAATTGAAAAAAATGTTATGAAATTTGTATGAAACTAAAAGAATGAAGTGCTAAATAGCACTTCATTCAATTCATACAAATTTTAGTTTCATGCAAATTCTTTTAGCCTCATAGCTGATAATCTTGCAATTGAAGGTCATGGTGAGGCATTTGAATATCTACAGTGAATTTTCTTTTAGAAAGAGTTCACATAAGTTGTGGGTCATATTCATTTATTGCACTTGTTATTGCTCATTGTAAAACTCTCAAGCACTCGATGATAGACGTGTATGGAGAAAGCTCATCTGCATGACACTCATCTCTAATTGTTTGGTAATGAATGCAATTAGTCTTTATTGTTCATTTCAATGATTAGTCAATTCCTTTACATTGGAAGTCAAAATACTTTCTATATTGACCATGATGTGAATTAAATAATTTTGCAAATATAGCAATCATCTATTTTTTTATACTTACTTTCACATTATTTGTATTTACATCGCAAATAGGAACAAATACAAGATTTCTATTTTAATCAAATATTGTATTTAATTTCATTATTAAAATTGTAACTTTTTAACACATAAAGTTGCAACACAGCCTTTTTTAAATTTGATTTTTAACTAGTTTTACTATAATCTATAATATGTTAAAAATGCTTCATCATAAAAACAATTGAAAAAGGCTTTAAATTATTAAAATTTTATATGTATTTATATAAATTTAATACACAATATATACAGGAATAATATTTTAATGTTTATTTAAATAGAAATTTTTGCTTACATTAAAATCATTTCACTATTTTATTTGTACACTCCAGAATTTTCATCATTATAGGAATTTATTTTTAAGTCTAATTTACATACTGTCAAAAGTAAATGGAGTTAGTTGTAAGATTGCAATATATTTTGGATGAGTAAATGAACATTATGTAAGTGTGTTCCAGGGGAAAATGTATAAAAGAATTTAATTATATGAAGAAGAATAATGAAATCTTATAAATATGTATTTGTAAATAATAAACCAAAATGCTTCTGCCTTAAACATTTAATTATAATGCATTAATTTGCTAAAAAGAAAAACAGGAAATTAATGTAATGAAAAAATAAAAGTAAAATTAATACTAAATATTTTTATATGGCATACTTATTTCGACTGAAGTTTCAGTTTAGATTTGCAAATATAAGTTCAACACAAACTGTAAACAATGTAAAATGACAAAATAGTCTCATGTATTGAATAACTAACAAAACTTTAAATGAAATTAATGTTTGAAAATTCAGTAAATTTAATAAAGATTGAAATTAGAACACTTCTCATCTACTTTGCTGATAAAATTAAAAACAATTTTAATTATCTGAGTTTTTAACTATCTATTAAATTTATTGTGTTTCATCTATAATATTGAAAAAGTATACAATAAAGACAAAAAATTTTTTAATCTGCATCAAATGAGTTTATTAAGTTGATTATTTCTAACTGAAGAGCATTTCCTTTATTGTTTGTTTTTATAATACCGGCAATTCTGCCAGATTGAAATGAAATACTATAATTAAAACCAATCATTTGTTTCCATGTTATTACTTCCACTTGGCGAAAAAAAGACAAAACATGATCCGTGCTTAAAATCATTGGCGATATGAATTGCTCGAGTTGCTGCTGCATGCACAAAAAAGTTGCTCATTCTCGGCAACTTATAACGCCAATAACTTTCATTTGGCATGAAACTTGGCGAAAACAAAATGATTTACAAATTTCAACTGCGCAGCTGTGAAAAAAATATGTAATATTTTTGGCCGGGTTGAACGTGTTGCTCAAATTTTTAGCTGTGACGTCACGTAATGTTAAGTCTACGGGAGTTGCTCAAACTGAAATCTGGGCAACTCTAATGTAATAGGGGCTTAAGGGAATAAAAATTTTTAAAAATTAATTAAATGAAACTGAAAATAATGTGAAATAGTTGAATTTATATGATAAATATATTGAATATTAATCTGTCATTGACTATAGTAAAACAAATGATAATGGGAATAGAAAATCTGACATTTTATTGTTAGGTGTTATGCAGAATAGAACCAATTTTACTTTCTTTTTTGTGGATAGAGTAACATTTATTTTAAAAAATTCATTGTATCTATATATATTTTCAATATTATTTGAATAGTTATATTTAATTTTTGCTGTTTTCCCTTGATTATTTATTTTTATTTTCTCTGTTTTTAACCATTTAATAGATAGTTTATAAAGGTGAAAGATATTTTGATACATACATTATTTTAATACATTTTACCATTAATTGTAATTTTAGAAATTGAATTTGAAATTATTTTAGAATAATTAATTAAAATTCAATATATTTTGATAGGAAATCAAATTCTATTCAATTATTTTTAAATATAAATATAGTTATTATATTAAAATTAATATCTTATTTGAATCAAATATAAGTTTTACATTTCAATTTAATTATTCTAGTGATTTTTATAGAAACAAATCATCAATTACAATAGGCTTTCTTATTTTTCATTATTTTTCCTGAATAATATAATAAAAATCTAAATTTGCATTTCTTTAAAAAGAAAGCAATAACAAAAAGCGCAAATTAAACTAAATCTTTTTGCTTCATTTAATATGAATTTCAAACCAAATATCCTACTTTACAGAGTCACTTTTTTAAAAATAATAGTAACTCATGAAAAATAGAGTATTTAGTTAAATGGGATATAGGGTTCAATGCATCTAACAATGTCAGTCAAGTATGACTATTTGTGTCATGGAAATTTCACTAACTTTGTATTGTGTATCTAACTTCTGCTTGACAATGAGTTGGGTTTTACTAAAAGAAAATAATAACTTATTATTAAATATCAAAAAAATACATAGTAATACATAAAACTGAGAAATAGCATAAAAAAGGAATAATTTGAAAATTTAATGAATTTAATTGAAAGTAAAATTAGCAAGATCAAATTCAATGCAAATACAAAAAGAATAAAGGTATATGTTAAGTGTGTTACTCAAGATCAAATTAAAAATGATATAAACATGGTAGAAATAAAAATTATAGTAAACATTTCCTTAAATAAATCATGCAAATATTTGAAATTGTTTTAAATTTTTAGCACTTATAAACAAAAATATAAATACTTCAAATTACAATAGTTATCAAATTATAAAATAAAATATTCAATATTTTTTGTGCAAATGTTTCATCTAACATCCCTGTAAAGTTGTAAAAATTTATTTATAATTATGAATACATGGAAAATAATTACATACTTATTAGTAAACATATTTAATTATTTCCAAATGCAAATATTATAAATGTTAATTTTACTAAAACAGAACAGCTAAATGTTTATCCAGGCAAATGCCAGAAAAAACACACACAAATACAATTCCACATCTGCATGCACATATAATTTTAAATTATAACGCAACGTAGGCATAAGTAATAATTTAATAATTCGTGTTTCCTTAAGTGATTATATGTTTTTGTACTTTTTATTTTCAATGAAACACACTCATAAATCCACTTATGCGAGTACCTTATTCTTTATTCTTTACACTGTGATGCTTTCAAACATGTTTCCATAGCTTCACGTTGATTCTCGGGAAGATCAGAAACATTATCAGAAATTTTCTTCTCTTTGATTGTCATGCATTCTTTTTTAACTCTACTAAATTTTTGTTGTAACTTATCCACCTATGTAACAAAATATCAGTCAATTTGGTGGACTATGTACCTAGAAAAGAATAGTGAGCTATCACTTATAAATATTGCACTTAATTCTTTATGGTACAATTTCTTGATTTATAAAAAAGCAATTGTGAAATAATTTAAAATGATGATCGTAAGAAGCTGTATATGTGAAAATCTTGTCTAAAATGAAAAAAGCAATTTGTAATTTATAGAAAGCAAAATGTTTTAGTAATTTATTATTTATAACTTTTAATGAAATGGTAATAAATTGTTTAGTACTTGAAAATTACAATGAAGTGAAAAAAAAAAAACTGCATTCATATTCAGAAGATTTTAAAGAATATTAAGGAGAAATTTTCGCTAAAGTGAAGAGATCCGTACAGAGGGTAAAATGCGCTAAGCAGGCGATAAAGTGGTGCGATAAGTTCGTCAAACTGGTTTAACGGTTCGGAATACGTATGTGTGACGTGTTTCCGTTTATTGGGTAACATGATCGCGTGACAAGTGCGTTTTGTATGTAACCCTTGAAACTATTATCGAATAATATTTAATAATTGAGTTTCGATATTCGAATTTTGGAGTTTGTGTGTTGCTAGCGAAAATTAACTATGGATGAGAATGTATTGAACTTACGTTTTTTTTATTTAGAGCGTGATGGTAGTAAGAAAGTAAGTATATGAATGTTTAAGTTGTGTATATTGCAAGTTAATGTTAGAATGTGCCGCGTACTGAAATTTCTTTAATGTGGGTGCCATTGCTCGGTATATTAAAATTCGAGTTTAAACAAAAAGTGAAATTTGTTAACGTTTCGAAATTTAGTTTTATTGCCCGGTTGGCACTGCAGTAGGTAGCGCTACACTGATGTTTTTTTTAAGGTGGGCGCCATTGCTCGGTATATTAAAATTCGAGTCTAAACAAAAAGTGAAATTTGTTAACGTTCGAAATTTAGTTTTATTGCCCGGTTGGCACTGTAGTAGGTAGCGCTACACTGATGTTTTTTTAAGGTGGCTGCCATTGCTCGGTATATTTAAAATCAACTTTTAAAATTTCGTTTCTATTTATTAGAATTTTAAAACTTCTACAGTATTTAATAATAATGAAATATTCAACTTTTTAATATTTGGAATACTAAAAAACGTGCGATTTCAAAGCTGAAGTTCGAACGCGATCGTTATTGGTTGACATCTATCGCGCGTAGTGACGTAATTTAGGTTGGCGACAAAGCTGTAGAGCGCTTGGTGCCAAAATTTGAAATCGCGCCAATCGCGTACCGGTCTGGTAACTTTTACCAAAATTTTTTGATAAATTAATTTCTGTTACAAACTTTACCTTCATTTTAAGCCTTGCATTTTGTCGTAAAGTATTATGAAGATATTGTCTCTTCTTCAACAGAAGAAAACTGTTGGAAGCATGTCTAGGGCCAATTTTAGGTTGCTGTTGGAAGCAATTTTTACAACGATCAGTTTTCTTGATGTAAAAATTGCTAGGAACATAACTTGAGCAGTTTTTTCCTCTATGAATATAAAATAAGTAATTTTAATACATAACAATGTCTATTTTATTTAATAAATGAGAAAATTATTTTACTTACATATTCCTATCATCAGCACAGATAATATACTTCTCCACATTTTTAATCAAATTACATATACTCTCCATTCTTGTTGCCTGCAACTGTTCCCAATTGTAGTTAAAATTCCTTTTAAGAAAACGTAATAAAATTGAAAGCTTCTTAGTAAATAAAATAAGTAGCTGTGCAAAAATTTAAATAAATAGAATAGTAAGCATACTTTGACATTAAGATTTTCATTTATTACAATCCACCTTTCTAAACAATGATCAATAGTCCAGAACAAAAGAACCACAGAATCCCTTGTGATAGAGTATGACCATTGAGCAGACGTAAAGAGAGGCTGGTGTAACTGTGTTTTCAAATATTCAAAATCAAATTTAGGTGTTGGTAATGAGGATTCCAGTATACCATGGTTTATTTCAGGTAATGATTCTATAATATTTTCTGAAATGTAATTTTAAAAAATTATGGTAATTTTTAAATAAATAATTAGAAACAAATTCTGAAAAAAATGCTTCAATCTAAGATCATAAATTCTAACAAAATTTTTACATATATTCCATATCACCATTCTAGTTTATTGGATAAATTATAAATAAAAGCAAATGACATTCTTTGATCAAATGTACGTAGCAAACTTTCACCTAAAAGCAACAAATCTTTAAATAGTAACAATTTTTATGAATGCAAATTACAAATTTGCTAAGATGAAACAGTTAATGTGAATGAGATTACTTTTTAAAAAATAACCTACTGAAATAATCAATTGAGATTCATTTTGTAAATTTCAATACACTTTGAATAGTAATCTATAAAATATTTATAGAACTGAATGAGTTTGATTGGAAATCATTCATTAAGTATTCAATTACTGATAAAATTTTCTTAATTTCTTAATAAATGATAAATTGCTTACCATGCATAGAAGTTTGCTCATTTTTTACTGATGTTGGAAAATTGTCACATCTTTCTTTGCTGTATTTCTAACAGCAGGCAGTTTTCTTTTTCTTGTGCTTGATGAAAAGTACACGGGCAAATTTGGGAATATGCTTGGAATAGCATCTTTCATCAAATTTGGCTTTCCTTTTGGCAATTTAACTTAAGCACATATACTCCCAAAACATTAAAAAAATTTTTAATACATTTCAAAAAATTTATACAACACAAATAACTTACAGTTCCATCTGATAACTTTTGTGTATAATAGCTATCTAAGTCTTCTTCTTTAAAGTGCAAAGAACACACTACATCTGAAGAAGTCAATTGCTTATCAGCCCGAGGAATTGCCCGTCTCAATTTTTCAAGCAAGTTTGGATCCTAAAGCAATAATACATTATAATATGCAGAATAAATTAACAACAAAGTTATAATTATATGTTTACTTATGAGTCTATCAGCTTTGCTAATACCAAGTTATAATTATATTTTCCTGTTTTATTTAAATCAGTGAATCAGTCACTTAAGTGATTTACTTAATTTTAGCTTTTGTATTGATACTAAATTATATTTACATACAATTATATTGAATAAATACAATTTAATTCAATAAATAAAGAAGGCAATTTAAAATAAACAAGGCAATAGAGAAATATGGGAGTAAAGTTAGATTGATTTATAAATATTTGGTGAATCACTTACAAGGATTTTTAAATTTTTTCACAATACACAATATCCAGAAATAAAAAAGAAAAACAATCAACAACCTGAAATGGTTGCAGGGGATATTTCCGCAAGCAGATCTGCTCGGAAGTTATTCTTCGCCAAGGTGAACTATTGGCGTATTCATTGCCGTATTCTCTGCCTATATCAATGTCTAGTAAACCTATGAGATTAGTATTTAGATAGGCGAGGTCAAGTGTAGCTGTTAAAAGCAGTGTTTCATCTTTTATAATAAATAGAGAGCGTAACTTAATGGAAACCGAAACTTATTAGGAAAAGTCGAGAATTTCGTTAAAGAAAAAAATTTAAAACAAAATAATTCTTTTAAATGCTCACAGATAAATATAATTTCTTATTTTCAATATTAGTTTATTTAATGTAAACAAAATTTATATTAATTTTAAAACTTTTTGCTTCATATATATTTATAATTTTATTAGATTTTTTATATATTTTGATGAAAATTATTATACATTACAAATTTCATTGGGAATCATTTTTAAAATATGGGTTTATAATAATGTTAATCTAAACCATCACATTGATTATGTACTACACAAATGAAAAATATTAAAGGTTTAAATTTTAACCTATACTTTATTATTTTCTCGGTTAAACCGGACTTTGCAAAAATGTATCTTAGAAATTTATTACGAATCACATCATATTATAATATATATAATACATATATGACATTACGTTACAGGGTTATTATTATATACCATATCTCAAATAGTTCCATTATTTTTGTTTTTAAGAAAATTTGAATTCCTATCTGATTATTATCTAAGCAATAAGCTTAAAAGAAACATTTACATTGATTGATTAAGATTCCAATACTTATAACAAATTAATGAGCACTAAAGTTTGACAATGAGATTTCTCGGAAACTTTGGAAAAGTAACAGTAAATTTTAGTGTTTTCTTTCTATTTTATTTACAATATCTATTAATGAAATTTGTTAGAGAAAACTTAGAAAATACAAATACTCTCTGGAAATTTCTTAGAAGTTGCAGTAAATTAAATTCTCCAATTTTTTTACTGTACTCGATATTCTATGCAATTATTAAAATATGTATTGAAACATATTCTGATCATCAAATATAATAACTCTCCTTTAACATCAAATATTGAAAATATTAATAATGAAAATAATGAATTAAAACCAGTGTGATCACATATGGTAGACGTCAATCTCTTCTTGTATTATGTTTTCTTATTTGGGTAAAATAACATAATGGAATAAATTATTTTTAATGGAACAATCAAACACTATCAAATTGCATGCATTTTTTATGTATCATAATGTACAAACTTAACTGTAAATAATTAATCTATAGATATTTTCAAAGTAATTTTTCTATATTCTGGCATTAATTTTTAAATAAATAAATTAATTAAAACGGATTTTAATAATTTTACTTATATAATAAAGTTTTTTTTAAATTTCAATTTTTAATATTACTTTGATTTTTTAATTTGTCAGTACCAGATTAATTTTGAACAGCTTTTTGTATTAATCCTTCCTTCTACACTATACACAATACAGAAATAATTGGGAAATAATTAGTTAGGAAAATACAGAAATAAATTTTACAAAAATAAAAATACTAAAAAAAATTTCATCACTCAACTCATTCGATTACAAAATTCTAAAGAGTTTAAATGATAGGACTGAATATTATGACTAAAATTCTTCACTATTCATGGGGAGGGGGATAATAATTATTTAAATATTTTTAGGCAATTCTGTTGCTTCAAATATAGAAATTACATCTGGTAAATATTGCAATAACTTAATTTTTAATTTCTTTTGTCATTTCTGGTGTAATGAAAATAATACTATTGTTTAAACAATTAAAATAATTATGTTAGAAAATTTTCATTTCTGTGCAAATTAAAAATCATCAGTATAATGACTCTTTTATTTTGTGAATTAATTTTATTCTTTGTTCAAAATTTAACGTTTTCTTATTAAATATTTCTTAAGCTTTATGTATGGTTAGAATCTCAATTCTTCCTTCATAGGTTAAGAAACACGTTTAATACGTATTGTTCAAGATAAACATGTTTACATAATATTAATTACTCTTAAATTGCAATTATTTGTTAAATTAGTGTTATCCTAATGATGGAAAGAACATATATTTTATTTAATTTATTTAAAATTTTATTTATTTGTTTATATATTTATTTATTTTTTTTTTTTGCAATGTGATGATTTAAAAGTATCTCAAATTATACTTGAACGATCCCTGAATGAATAGATATATTTTAGAATACATTAATATATTTTCAGTAACAGCGTCATTCCTTCCACGGATATTTTAAGCTAAATTTATTTTTGAACGTGTAAAAGCAAAAAACCTGTTAGGCAGTGATATATAAGTGGAATGTTGTGCAAATGTGAATTTTTTCTAATAGAATGAAATTTAGTTTACTATATTTTCTTTTATAATAAAGTTCAAATATCCCTATACATTATCCCGTCCATTAAACAGTGCAGAGCCAAATCTGATTTTATCGGAAGCGTAACTTTATTTTGTCTCTAATATAAGGGAAAACCTATAAAATTCCAAGTTGAAGATTAGAAAGATGGACACGCTAAGACTAAAAACGAAACCTTTCTTTTCTTGTTGAGAGAGTGAATGGGATCGAACCTATGACTCCATGTTCTGAAAAAAAATGCTCTCACCACCCAATTATGATGGTGAACCCTTTTGAAGATACTTTGATATCACGTTGATAATAGCCACATAGATGGCATGTGTTTATAGGTTCTTCAAGTATATATTGCATATTTGGACTATGTTAATAATGTAAAAATAAACTTATGCTCTTAGACAGAGACATTTTTTCATCATATTAAATTTTTCTAATTTTAAAATACCTAATTGCACTCTTATGTGTTTCTAAAAACTATATATATAAATTCACAGTGCAATTCTATCTGATTTCGCATCGCTATTTATAATACACGTAATTCATAAACTTCTTTCATTTACGCTAAATATAACTTGCAATGACTATATTCCTATTTCACTGTTAAATAAATATGTCAGGATAATAAATTAATCAATTATCATGATAACATAAATACGTTCATAATTTAATTAATTCATAATTAAATATCTTATGAGAAAATATTTTATATGCACTTGTTAAAAAGGATTTTTTTCAATTGTAATATTCTCAATTTTAAATGGTGAGATTTTTTCAGTGATCTCCATCCGAAAAATTACAAAAACTATTTCATTCTTCCCGTATTTTATAGGAACATTATTTCCATGTTGCTTCTATGAGTGTTTTTGTCAATTATTAAAGAGCAAAATTTTTGAACTATTATACCTTCATAAACCATTTTTTGATTATTTTTTCGTGTATTAAAATTCGATAAATGTATCGAATATCATTCATTAATCGTATCATATTGGGGCTGTATTACTACCGTTTTGTACGTGTGTCTCGATTTTTCATTGAACTTATTTAACATGATATATATTAAAGAATTATATAGAGTAAATGTTTAAGTTTCTTGTCTTGAAAGACACACAAATATATATATACCAATGTATTTGTTTCTTAACAAAAATATTAAAAATAGTTTTATTGCTCCGAAATAATCCATCTTATTAATGTTTTATTCTTTTAAAAATTTAAAATACAATAATTTTTTTCAGCTTATTTACAATGATATATAAATATTTTTCATTCGGAATAATTATTCAAATTACTAAGTCAAAATTTATTTCCCCCTTTCCTCCTTTCAAACAAGGTGGGTGTCATTTTCTCCCCCGAATATTGAAGATTTTATGGTGATTGATTTCTCTTCTTTTGAGGACCAATTCCCGTGCAAAGTGTGCCTCTTAATTTTTAGGGAAAAGTGATTTGATTTACCAGAAATATTAAGCTTATCCGATAAACAATTTTGTTTCTATACATAAGATTTGGAAAAGTAAATAAAATTTTCAATGAAATCTTTACTAAGAGATTTAACTTTTAACAACTAAATCTAATGAAAATATATGTAGACATTTTTTAGTTCATCAATTCCATATAAAATTTTTGCTTCAGTAAAAAATTTTATAATTCATTGTATAATTTTTTATTTTATTTGATTATAAGCTCATTTTGAGTTTGGCTTCGGAATAAATTTGAAATAATCAAATGCTGAAATTAGATATACATTTATTTATTCAAGAAATATTTTCTGAAACCAATTCAGTCTTAATTTTATTCCTGAATTCTTTAAAGTTGTCAGTATAATAAATAATCCGATCTTTCACCGCACCGATAACAGCCAACATACAATTTTTTTAAAAAAATTCAATAGAATTATAGTTTGTACGAGCTATATCATACAAATACACAAAACATACTTTATACACATACATATATATATGTGTGTGTGTTTATGTTCTATAGTATTTTTTTAATATTAAATGTAAGTTGTATAAATATTAAATAAGAGAAATCTTATAAAATTAAAATATAGTTTCTCAGGGTTAAAGAAATACAAATAAGCTATAAATTATTCATAAAAATGTGTGTGAAGTGGTTTCCGAACTACTATAACATCATTGTCCAAGATAAGAATCAAACTCATGAACATTTGAAACAAAGACTAGAGCGCCGATAGTGTTTGGCTAAGAAATCTTGTGTGAACTATATTTAATAACACAATAAATAACATTAAAATTTATAATTAATTATTGACAGTTTAAATGTTCATAATTTTTGTGAATGTGTGTGAATCATCACTTCAATACTTCAGTAATATTGGATGGATAGCTTAAAAATTATTAACTCTTTTTATAATTAAAATCCTTAAGCGATTATATTCATAAAATTTTGGTAATGTGTATCTTTTATTTATAAAATTTCAGTTCTTCTAATTAAGAATAGGATAATTTTTGTGTAAAATCCTGGATTTCCTCCTGGAATATTAATTTATGAATGAATAATAAAAATATTAATTATAATAAATAAAAAGCTTAGCTAAAAATAAAAGCTTAACTTAGAGCTTAACTAGCATATAATATACAGGAAAATCTCATAAGATTACAATGCAAATAAAATAACAAAATAATGAAGTACCTACTTTAAAATAATCTGAATTACATAGATAATTTTATATAAATTAAACTTTTAAATCGTGATATACTTTTAAATACAACTTTTTTACTTAGGTTATACTTTTTTTCACTTATGTATATAATTTTAGTAAAATCAGAAATTTCAGCTAAAGAATGTGCACTTATTTTTTGTGCACTTATTAATGGTTTCTTTGACCCTCAATGGTCATTTTTTGCACACGAAGGCTAATTAGACCGGGACTTACGGTTTAAAGTGGATTCCGAACCACTACAAACATCCATGCCCAAGGTGGGATTCGAAACCACGAACTGTTGAACCGAAGGCAAGAGCGCTAACCATTCGGCTGCCAGCTCGGCCAACTTATTTTTAGTGTTTACTAAGACTATTTCTTAAGATTTTGAAATATTTCTTAATTAAAGTTAGACATTTTTTATTCTGAATTATTTACTCATGGTTTCACATAATGACAGCGCGTTCAAATGTTCATGGGTTCGAATCCCACCTCGAGCTTGTTGTAGGTAGTGATTAGGAATCCACTTTAAGGTTTTGGTCTCAGGCTAATAAACCTTCGTGAAACGCGACTGTCGGGAGACAGACATTTACACAATGGTGCATTTTTTTGGTCAATAATTTTATAACTTTCAAAAACATTTCTAATTTTTAATGATTTACAATGCAGAATAATGATTATGCCTGATTTCTTTCAAATTAAAATATGTTTTTATAAATAAAATAAAATGATTACTATAAAATAATTCTCAATGAACATTTAATGAGCACTTAAACATTAAAAATAAATAATCTTTTAATGTTCGAAAAAAGAATTTTTCAACATAAAATGCCAATATAAAAGCAAGATATTAGAAAATGAATTTATAACTTTTCTGATGACATCAACACATATAAATCATTTTTAAGCAATGAAATTGGCATGAAGATTTTTAAGTTATTTGATTAGTTTTGGAATTTGTTTTTCAGACTCCTTTTTTTTGGGTTTCTTCCTTTACATGTTAAGAAAGGAATCTAAATCTATTAACTTAATCAGCAAATGAAATGAAACCAATACAATTTTTCATGAAACTTTATGTAATTTTTTTCCCTTTAAAATGAAGGTATGCATTGTGTTTTGACTCACGATCATCCAGATATAGATTGTTGAAGCTATACTAATAGAATGTAATTATATATTTAAGTTACTATCTGTATCCTTATATTGTAATTTTTTCTTTGGTTGTATTGAATATAGAATGTATCGTTGTTTAAGAAGCTGATAATTTAGACACATTTCTTTAGGATTCTAATCCTGAAATACTGCCCATTAACCTGAAATAATCACATTCAGAGAGAGAGAGAGGTCCTAATGATGAATTTATCAGTTGAAACAATATTAACTGGATATAATTTAAATAGATTATGTTTATTTGCTTAATCAATATCGCAATTTTTCATAGTCATGTAACTTGACTGGGATAATCTGTAAAAAAAAAATTAGCTAACTGCATTTACTAAGTTAAATTTATGTCTCAAATACATGAAAGTGGAACTGATCAGTATAATATTTGAATACTTTTATCAAAAAAAAATTAATTAGATAAATAATAATAAATAAGTAATTTAAAAATATTTTCGTCATTTATACATGCAGAAGATTTGTAGTGCAAAATAATGTTATAATTCTACAAATCTTAAACAGATATACAACTTAAAAAAAAAAATTACGGTGAAACATTAAATATGATTTCTAAAAAGTTTTTAATTTTCGGCGATTTCCATAGTCTGTTACAATTGTTATCGATATTTATCTTTTTTGTATTCTTAATATCTTACTAACATAAATATAGTAATATTTGATTAATTTATTTACCAAAAATTTTATACAATCTGTCCCTTTACATAATTTTTCGTTAAACAGGAGATTCAATTTATTATTCAGTTGATCAAATCAGTAGTTCAAACATATAGTTTTAATTCTAATCTATCAATATCAATTTTTCATGCAAAGTTTTTTGTTATTTTGTTTATTTAATTTTAATGGCTGAGCTAAAGTCGAAGATTTGTAAAGCATATTCGTTTATTTAGCAATGAAATATGAAATATCCACAGATAAAACAAATAAAATTTATTACTCAGTATTTTATTCATGCAGCAATACTTGAATTCTTTGTAAATTAAAAAAAAAGTATTTGTTACTTGCATTAGCATTACGTCCCAACAAAGTTAAATGACTTTGGTGAATCAATACCTGCTTTGTTATTAAGAAAATATCATTTAATTCACATTTATCATAGAAAATCAGCACTGTTATTTGCAAATTTTATATTTGAATAATTTATTAGTTTTCTGATTTATTCATAAGTTAACTCCTCAAATTATGAAGCCAATACAAAAAAATTCATTTCGTTAAAAAAATAAACATAATGTAAAATATTTGTGGAAATAAAGTCAAATTTTGTTAAAGAAAAGCTAATGCACTTTTTTTTTCCGAAACTTTTCGCGTTAGTTATTTCAAATTTTACTACTTTCGGGCCCCAAAGGCGGCAATTAAATCCCCTTCAGTTGTTCGAAGGAAATCTTATGGGGCGAATTTTCCGCAAACAGATTCGGAGACGGGCCATGAATCTGGGGACTCAACTAATCATGAAGGCACCATCCACCAGTGTGACTCAACTAAATAACTAGGTGAACACCCTCGAGAGATTAAATCAGCAGGATTAATTTTCCCTGGCACATATCGCCATTCGCAGTCAGGAAAAAGCGTTTTAATTTCTTTAATTCTATTCGAAACGAAAACTGACCATCCCCTTTTATGTCTTAACCAATATAAAGAAACCATGGAATCGCTCCAAAACATGGTTTCCATTTCTGTAATGTTAAGTGCTTGCTGCACCGAATGTACTCACCTGGCACCTATACAGCATGCCATAAGCTCTAACCTGGGGATAGTAATTAACTCTAAGGTGGCCTCTGTAGATTTTGCTCTGATAAGCACAACTTTTACACCTTGGAAAGTGTCTGATCTCAGAAGTACCCAAGTTGCATAGGACTCTTTACAAGCCTCAACAAACACGCGCATCTCAGTGAAATCATTAATTTCAAAATAACGCGGGATTTCTATGTCCGTCAGTCTACCGGCTTCACTCCACCATTTATGAAAGGGTTTCACAACATCATCTGACAGAGGTGAATCCCATGATAATTTCAATCTCCAAGTATTCTGCAACAGTATCTTAGGAAGCAGAGTTGCAGAACATAAAATACCGAGTGGGTCAAAAAGTTTCTGTACAGCGGCTAAAATAAACCTTTTTGTTATATTACAATCAGATTTTAGATCTTCCACACAAATATTGCATTTTAAAATATCCCTGTCAAGATCCCATGACCTTTCTAAAACTTTCCTCGCCCCCGTACTCTTAGATAGGTACTGACATTCAACATTACTCTCCCAATCTCGTAAATTAAAACAACCCCGAGACAAAATTGAACTAGCCTTCAAAATAAATTCTTCTTGCTGTCTAACATCATTCACTCCCGCGACGCAGTTCTCAACATAAAACGAAAGTTTCAATTTATTGGCTATCTCAGAGTCTTCATCTGGCACATGTTCGAGCAAGTGTGAAAGTGCCGCATCTAACAGAAACGGGCTCGATGTTACACCAAAGAACACTCGATAATGTCGATATAGGATTTGCTCCTTCCCCGTGGGATAAAAGAACCTCATAAAATCTCTGTGCTCAGGGGTTATCCCCAACTGGAGAAAAGCCTTTTCAATATCTCCAGAAATTCTAGTAGGATAACTTCTAAACCTGTCAATTATATCCGGTATCTGCTCGATTAAATTTGGACCTTTGCACAATAAATCATTTAATGAGATCTTTCCAGTTTCCCGAGCCGAAGCGTTGAAAACTGGCCGTATTTTTGTGGTGCTACTCTCAGTTTTCACAACTGGTTTAAGTGGCAAAAAATGAGAGGTTTCGTTTTGACACTCGATTCTTTCTATTATTTGTAACTCCTCCCATTCCTTAAATACAGATTTTAATCTTCTAAAAGCTCTTTGTACGCGTTCACACATTTTTGTATGTCGTTTCCATGTCAAATCTTTATTGGAAGGCAACTCAACTGTATTTGCTTTAAAAGGCAAACAAAGTTCGTATCTGCCTTCCGGAGGAATCTTCATACTCTTTTCAAACTCCTGTATCACCTTTAAATGCTCATTATTTTTGTTTAACCTCTGAACTGGGTCAAGAAACCCAATACTTTCCAGATCCCACAACTTAGAAATAGATGCATTCGAAACATATGAAGGAATAACATTCAAAACAGTACCAGATTTTGCATCACGTTTACTAAGCATTTCCTGTTTTCCCATCAGAATGAATCCTAACCGCGTCTCTAACAAAAACAAGCCCGAATCCAATTTGATAGGTTTATCCGTAAGCATTTAATACCTAATTTTTCGATTGTATGCTTTGAGATGTAGGAATACTGAGATCCGCTATCTAGTAACGTTCGATAGATTTCCACTCTGTCATTTGCACGTATTTTTACAATTAAAGTCATTAAGTAAACATCATGCTTAACACAACTATTGGATAATGAATTAGCTTCGATGAAGTCCGATTTACTACTTTCTTTTGGCAAGACAGATGGAACACATCAACTAAAACCAGAAGACTATACGAAATCTATCCTGAGGTAACAACTAAGAGACTCTCGGCGGACTTCCTCATTAATCAAGTCAAGACAGGCCACGGGGCTTTTGGCTCACATCAGAATAGATTCTTCAACAAGACTGAAATATGTAAATATGACAATAAACTACAAGATGTAGAACACGTAATTTATGACTGCACAAATTTCAATGAAATAAGAGATAAAACATTCCCCGGAAATTTTAAACAATTGAAAATAAAACAATTGTTAAGTAATTTTAAAACTAGGAAAGGTATAGTCGAAATGATGTATATTCTCTTCATAGACTCCTTACCATGTACATACTAATAGTTAATTTAATGTATTTATAAGTTTGTAGATAAGATCAGGTCTACTTATGTTAAACTTAAGTTATTTGATTTGCTAAACGGGTCGTTTAGTTGTTGTTTATCTTTTGTTAGAATCTTAAGTTTTGAATTTTAATAAAGGCAAGATGCCCTTTCTTCCGTCGGAGCGAGTCTGGGTGAACCGCAGGGTGGTGGTTGCCGGTCTGCGTGTGAGACCCAGACCGTAACATGGTGTCATGGACCTTTTGGACTACGCCGATGTGGTTGCAGTCTAGGATCGGAAGCTGGTGTACCGGCTACCGATCGGCCATGAGCCGAGTGCTCTCCTGGCGGATTGCTGTCCTCGACTAGTCATGTTCGCTGCCGAATACCTTCGGGTGGGACGGCCTTTAACATCTAGCGTTACTACTTTCTTTAGAATGGTCACATAATAAATAATGGTGCGGCTTGGAACAATATAAACAAGAATTTTTTACTTTACAGGATTTTGAAAAGTGCATGGCAGAGAAACATGAAAAACAGACTCTATATTTCAGCAAACACTTTTTCTTTTCACCTAAGGAAATTTTTTTTTGTTTCCAAACAGTCCCTGGAATGATGTGTTCCATTACAAAAAACACAAAGTAAAATTCGCTTACCTGTGTTGCCTCAAGTATTAGTGCTTACCAATGACGCTGCCGTTGGGTAATTATATAATTTGTGCATTGCACCTTTATTCTTAATGTTAGAAGAAAAAGCGAAACCATTTCGAGCTAACTCGACCATCTCTTCCCCTTTTACTTGTTGCTTAAGAAAATCCATTAAATTCTCTAGTGAACGAGTCGCAGCATCATACGCTGGTCTCGTGTTTCTGCTCCTTTCTCATGCTAGGAATATCTGTTCCGGGAAACAAGATTCTACTAAAGGACTTAGAAAATCACCGTACTTTTCTTGCGTTCGTCCTAGACTCTCTAGTGCCCGTATTTTCGCTTCTAACTCGTCGTATAATATCGGAAGATCTGTCTTGGAACGCCCGGTGACCGCATTTTTCATAACCATGGTGAGCAGGTCTCTAACATAAACTTGCACTAAAAGATCCTGACGTCCGAATTTCTCCTTAAGCTGGAATATCGCCTTGGAATAATTAGCCGCCGTTGCAGGGAAACTCTCCACCACCCGAGCTTCTTTCGATTTTGGCACTACGGCTTGCAGGAGGTACTGAAATTTATCCTCATTAGGGATATTTGCATCATCGTGGATTTTACTAAACTGACTCCAAAAGGTCAAATAGTCCTTAACATCGCCGTTGAACTGCTTTAGCTCTATTTTGGGCAATTTGAACTTTCTCTTCTCAGAGTTTCTATTGCTTTCGGTTCTTTGAAAGATAGCCGATCAATTCGCCAGCATAGTTCTGAGAAATTATCTCTATATTCCTCGGCAGTCAGGAAATCCTCCTCGTGTTCTGTTTCGGAATCTTCTTTCAGAATAAGGTCCGTAATATTTGTGTGTTTGCGTAATTTCAACGGTGAAATAAAACCTTAAAATAATTATACGACAATAGAACAAATATACTTTTTAAAAATAGATGTTCTGTCACGCAGATATTGGTCTGCAAGATTGAAATCCAGAAAATATTTTAGTACTGCTTTTTGCTAGCTTTCAAGAATAATTTTAAAAATTATCAAAAATTTTCAAATTTTAGTACTAACTGTGCAGAGTAGAATATATAATTGTTGGAAACATTTAAGAAATTACTTTTATTACAAGACAGTGAAAGTGAGGATTAAGTTTTAATTTTAGTTTTATCTTATTGAATAGTTAAACGTTTGTTAATTTATAATTACAATTTTTGTTTCTCAACATATACAGAAAATTAAATACTTAACATCGTATTTATATTGTAATAATTGGAGGTATGTATGTTTTATTCACAAAGTTTACAGATGACTGGAATTTTTCTTTTTAAAATATTCATCCATGTTTTCATCGATGCTATAATAGGAAGATATATTATCTGAATAAGAAACAAGTTTCAATTAGTAGATTAATATCATAATCTTAATATAGTTCGCTATTTGTTAAAAAGATAAGTAGATATTATTTAGAGTGTATCCTTTTCTTCATAAAGTATGACAAATTTATTCTGTTGTAACTAATATTATCTGAATTTATTTACTTGTAAGTGCTTCCATTTTTTTATGTTTATTGGGAATTTATTCTAGGTTACTTCTTTTTCTGAAATATATTGGAGTATTATTTCACTAAAGTGTGAAATTATAAAAGAAAAAGAAAAATTGCAATAAGTTTTATTTATTTTCAACTTTAAACTTATGAATTTTTCAAAAATATTTATTTACTTTTAGGATTAATGTGTACAAATTCGAAGTTATTGAATTTTTCAGATGTTTCAATTTACTATATTATTTTTAAAATTTTCATTTGCTAAACCAAAATAAAAAATATTACTGATATTTTTTGTGTGAATAGTGATAAATTTCTTTTGTCAATTATTTGAATTGATTGAACTTGTCATCTGAAAATGGTTTCATTGTAAAAGCTTGTTTATTGGTGCTTAACTATTTTACTTCGAAACTAGAGGAGTATTTTAAAGCACAGGTAGAAATTTTTTCTGATAATATATTTTAACTATAGTTTACTTAAATTCTTTCATTGTATTAGATTTTTGTTAGCTGTTGTAAATTTTCATTCATTTTGGTTTCACAAAATATCATCAACAGAATAGTTGTCATTTTAAATTTGTAAACATTTAAAAAAAAAAACAAAATTTTCTAAAATGGTGTATGTTTTAGCTCAAATTTATTTCCATTAAATTTTTATACAATCCTTGTTGATTGCTTGATTTGAAGTTTATTTATTCAATAGCATTTTGATTTGTTTTTGTTTCCAAAAATTATCACAGTAAAATATTGTAAGCAAATACTATCATATCATTTTACATTGCTAGTATGAAATAGAATTAAATATTTACTTTGAATCTTTGTGCTTGGAAGTTCTTGTTAAAGGAGCATCTAGATGGTCCTAACTTGGTAACCCACATTGGTTCTTTATAATGAAATATAGACCACCCAAGATTGGCCCAGTATCGAGCGCCAATAATGGATCCAGAAAACCCCACAATTAGCCAATACAGAGGCAAGATATTTTTCTACATAAGGCTATTCCTGAATCCGGGACCCACAGTTCAGGAGTCAGGAACATTAACCCCTCGCCATCTGCCGCCACATAAAATAAATGTCTTAGATGTCTGGGAGCCAAAAAGAAAGCCTAAAAAGGCTCGAGAATTTCAAGCTAAAAAACCTAAAGGAAGCCTCTCAAAATTTAATTTAATTTGCTCTCTTGCCTTTTCACGGCTATCTTCTGTTAGTGCATGATCATTTAGATAGTTTTAATTAAAAAATCTGTATTAAAAAACAATTTTTCATACCTTAGAAGATTTTGCAACAACGAATATATTTATATTTGATAAAAAAATATTTGCAAGTAGTATTATCAAATGGGAAGAAAAATATATTTACTTCCAATGATCAAATTGATTCTTATTCTATTGCCAAATGTTTTTGCAAATATTTTAATAGACATCATCTTCATATAAGTATCGATAATGGGTTTTCTAACTTACGAAATGGTATTCATTTGACAAAAGATCCTCCCCAAGATGTACCCTCCTCCGCTGGCGTGGTGTTGGTTTTTATATATAGAATTATTAATTTATTCCTTTAAACTTGTATCTCTCGAGATATTGATATAACTTTTTTTTACAGGAGACTTTGTTTAAATTTCATGGCAAATTTCTAAGCAATGGAAAATTCATCAAGACTGTTTCAGTTAATATTCAAATCAAAGAGAACTACTACTTTAATTAACATGAAATATCAATCCATCATTGCTGGCGATCTGTTTAAACAAAGAAAGTGTAACTATTGAAATTTTAATAGAAGTGAAGATATTTATTAAATTTCCATGTGAAATATATAGTAAAAGATTCTAAAAAAATGTATTTCTTCTTCTTACTAGATTATTAGAGACTATAGCCAGAATAGCTGTATGTCTTGGGTCATCTTCTAAGTAGCTATTGTCATTTTTTGTAGTTAAAGTTGGATAATTTCAGTTTTCATATATTTTGTATATCTTAAATTCATTTCTAGATAGTATCTTCGGCGTGTATGCTAAAAATCAAATTGAATAAAATCTTTTGCATGGGATTTATTTAATTTAAAAAGGAAACTAGTTATCAAAAGTTTTACATGTTTTTCTTAAAACATAAATTATTCAACTTCAACCACAGTATTTTTTAAACTGCAGGGGAATGTACAAGAAAAGCAAGCAAAAATTAGAAATTTAAAATTCATTAAGATTATTTCAGTTAATATTGAAGACAAAGAGAACTGCTACTTTAACAGAAAATATCAATCCATCATTGCTGGCGATCTGTTTAAACAAAAATATTTTATCTATTGAAATTTTAATAGAGGTGAAGATATTTATTAAATTTCTTTGAAAAATTAAAAGATTCGCAATGTATTTTTTTTACTAGATTATTAGATATTATTGCTAGAGTAGCTAAAAGTCTTGGGTCATCTTCCAAATAGCTATTGTCAATTTTTATAGTTGAAGTTGGATAATTTCAATTTTCATTTATTTTGTATGTGTTAAATGTATTTCTAAAAGGCATCGTCGTTTGTAAACAATGATTTGTTATCCATTATAAAATATTTTTCATTTTGAAAATTATTCATAGAGAATTATTGTCATTTTTTTTTTATGTTCATAGAATACTGTTTTGCTGCCAGAGTGGATAATGAGTTTTGACTTACTTCTTCAACTTTTCACCCCTCCGAAATTCCTCTTTTGTGGTAAGTTATTTTCAAAAATTATTTTTTTAAAACTAGCACTAAATTACTTTTATAAATATTTAGAATGAACATGTTTGAAATGCACTTCATTTCGTTTTGTTCATTCATATTTTAACTAGTCATTTTGCCTTTTAATAGTGTCTGATTTTATGTATTTATTTGAACATAATTGCAATAATATTTATCCCTAAATTCTTGTTATATTTTTTTAAATTCCTTCCACTTATTTTATTGTTGGTTGGTATTATTTTTGTAAAATTTCCCTTTAAATATTATAAATATATTTTGAAAAATTTTATTTTGCTTATCCATACATTCCTAATTTTTTTCCTTTGCTGCAGCAGTATTATATATTTGCTTTTATTTTCATATAACATTTAGAAGGAATACTACGAAAACCTTTGCTATATTTTCTATGTTTTATCAGTGTAATAGATTTCAATTCATTTTCTTATCTTCTGTATAAAGTGATCACTGTAAAATTTATATGATAATTATTTCTTAATGTTTGAAAAATATGCACTCCAATTATATAATGTTTTTGTTGCAGTGCTTGCATGAAATTAGTGTTGTTAAAGTTTTAATTTTTAATAATGTGTTACTTAATTTTTAAGTTAAGTGCTCTTAAATGCACTAGACATATGTCAAACTTTTCAGAAATTTATTAAATATGTTTTTTTTCTTTAACTTCATGCAAATTTTTATCTTTTCTAATATAATTATTTAATTAAAAATCTTTAATTTGAGCTAATACTTGTTTGTAATATGAAATGTGATTCTGTTCCTTCATTGTTTCTTAGTCTAAAAATTTCCCTTTGTAATATTATATTCCATTTTTCCTTTTATCAAATTATTTATATGACTATTCTAAAATATTATAGAATTTATTTAAATTCTACTACAATGTTGCAAGGTTTTAAGAATATTTTATGTGTTTGATTAACAGAAAATTAGTAAAATAAAATATTTTCCTAGAGTTTGTGCTTTTAGGATTGTTTTTTTGGAGAATCTGAAATTAAAGGAGATTATCTCGAAAGTGTTATTTTATGCAAAGAGAAACAGTATTTAAAGTTGATACTACCATTTTCAGTTTAGTTTAGGGCATATTCTTGGCTAAATGTTTTTATTAAATTACATAATCATACATTTTGCCTCTTGAGTGTAAGCATGTAAAATATTTCTGCCCATTTAAAGTTTTGAGTTTTTATTGTACTGCAAATGTCCTTTTCATGGTCCAGAATTTTATAAATAATTTGCTCTGCGTGGCATATGATTTAATGTTGATACATTTTGATGATCATAAATTAAAGATGTTTCTATTTAGAAAATAGAAAAATTTTCAACTGTACTAGTTGGAATTTTTCTTAATAGTTGTGTTTGTCTATGAATAATTCTAATTTATATAAATTTTGTATAAATGCTTTAAAAAATTAATAAATTTAAAAAGAATCTTTGTAAACAATAATATCTTTTCCAATATAAAATATTTTTCATTTTGGCATGTAATTAGAGACTTAATGTAATTTTATTATATTTACAGAATATTTTATTTCAAAAAGAGGGAATAATGATATCTAGTTTATTTCTTCAACTACTTGAACCTTTGGAATTCTTCTATTATTGTAAGTTTTGTTTACTTCAAAAAATCTTTATTTAAAATAGTGGAATTAATTATTTTTCTATATGTTTGGATAAAACATGTTTAAAATGCAAATCCTTTTTTTTTTCTTATTTATTATTTTTTTTTACATTTATATTTTCAGTGCAGTTATCTTTCCTTTTAAATCTGTTTAATTTTTTGTATTTATTTAAAATAATTGCAATAATATTTATTCCTCAAGTGTCATTGCAATGATTTCAATTTATTCCTTAAATTTTGTTGTTGCTTTTTCAATAAATAGAAACTTATGGTTACCGATGATTACAATCTATGTTATTTTTTGTTTGAAGTAAATTCTTCAAAAACTATAAATTCTTTGCAATAACCAACATAATTTGCTTAAATTAAATGTTATTATTTTTGTAAAATTCCTCTTTAAATATTATAAATATATTATTTAAAAAAGATTTTTCCTGTTTATCGATGATTTCCTTATTTTTTACATTGTTATGAGAACCATTTTCCCTTTTAAAATATTCTTTGTCCTTTGCTGTAGCATTATTTTCTATTTGATTATATCTTCATATAACATTTAAGAGGAGTACATCGAAAATCTTTGCTGTTTTTCCTATGTTTGATCAGTGTAATATTAGATTTCAATTTATTTTCTTACCTTTGGTTCTAAGTTATCTCTGTAAAATTAATTTCATAATTATTTCTTAATGTCTGAAAAATATGCACTTTAATTATTTAATGTTTTTGATGCAGTGCTTGTATGAAATTAGTGTTGTTAAAGTTTGAATTTATTAATAATGAGTTTATTAAATTTAAATTTACAAGCCCTTTACGTATGTTAAAATTTTAATGTGTTTATTAAATATTTTTTTCCTTTAACTTGTTTTTTCTAATATATTTAATTAATTAAAATTATTTAATTTGAGGCGATGCTCTCTTGTATTTTAAAATGTACTTCTGTTACTTTGTTGTTTCTTAGTCTAGATGTTTCTCCTTTTTAATATTATATTCCATTTTTCCTTTTATTAAGTAAATTATATAACTATTCTAAAGTATCATCGAATTTATTTATATTTAATTTCTACTACAATGTTGTAAGGTTTTTAAGAAGAATATTTTATGTGTTTTACTAACAGAAAATAAGTAAAATAAAATATTTTCCTAGAGTTTCTGCATTTAGGATTGTTTTTTGTGAGAATCTGAAGTTAAAAGAGATTATCTCCTTTAACTTCAAAAGTGTAAAAGTGTTATTTTATGCAAAGAGAAGCAAGATTTAAAGTTGATACTACCATTTTCAGTTTAATTTAGTGCATATTGTTGGCTAAATAATTGTTTTATGTTACATAATCTTATATTTCGCCGCTTGAATGTATGCATGTTTTTCCATTATTCAAATATTTCTTCCCATTAAAAGTTTTGAGTTATTATTGTACTGCAAATGTCCTGTTCAATGTCCAATATTTTTTAGTTTGCTCTGCATGGTTTATGATTTAATGTTGTTACAATTTGATGATCATAAATTAAACATGTTTCCATGAAGAAAATAGAAAATTTTTCAACTGTACTAGTTGGAATTTTTTTTATAGTACTGTTTGTCTATGAATGTATTCTAATTAATATAAATTTTGTATAATGTTTTAAAAAATTAATAAATTTAGAAAGAATCTTTGTAAACAAGCCTAAAAGTCCTCGTAAACAATAATATCTTTTCCAATATAAAATATTTTTCATTTTGCAAGTAATTATACAAACTTATTGTAATTTTCTTATATTTACAGAATATTTTGTTGCAATAAGAGTGAATGAGGATTTCTAGTTTTTTTCTTCAACTACTTGAACCTTTGAAATTCCTCTTTTATTGTAAGTTTTCTTTACTGCAAAAAATCTTTATTTAAATAGTGGAATTAATTATTTTTCTATATATTTGGATAAAACATATTTTAAATGCAAATCATTTTTTTTTCATATTTTATTTATTTATTTTTTTCTACATTTATATTTCCAGTACAGTTATTCTTTTTAGTGTGTTTAATTTTTTGTATGTATTTAATATGTAATTGCAATTACATTTATCCCTTTATTTTCATTATAATGATTTCAGTTTTTTCAACATATTTTGTCCGTGATATGTCAATAAATAGACTTACGGTTACCGATCATTACAATCTATATTATTTTCTGTTTGTTTCCTCAAGAACTATAAATTCCCTTGCAATAATTAACATATTTTACTTAAATTGAATGTTATTATTTTTGTAAAATTTCCCTTTAAATCTCCTCAGGGGGTTTACCTTCTTTAGGTAAACACGGGTGTTACAATCCCGAGGTACCCTAGTGATCTGTTCTCTTTATTTTCTTCTCTCCTCTCCTCTTCTGCTTTTTCTTCCTCTTCTCCTTCATTGTGGTTGCCTTGTAAAAGGTTGAAGGCTCCCCTTGAGTAGCTATTGTAGTCCTGTTAATATTAGCTTCTCTTGGGGACTAAATCACCAGCGTGTTTGCCGTGCGTTGATACTTGTGTCCCTGGAGAGGAGGATTCTGGTGATTGAGCCCTCAGAGACCAACACATTACTTTGGCCTCTGCTTCCGGTAAACGGGAGGTGTGTTGTGGTCCTCAGCATACCAATTAGCTTCCATGAATCAAGCGATCATATATCTGCTGTGTGACTCGATAAGGGTGGAGGCCATGTCAGAGATATATTGAAAGCGTATAAGGTCTGGCTAGCACTGATGCAGTTATACTGCATCAAATTAAGGGCTTGTTGGGCTCGGTGGTGGGTGGTGCTGTCAGGCCTTGAAGTAATTAATCTATTTCTATGGAATGTTCTTCTAATTCTTTATTCCCTATGGAGCAACAAATGATACAGGATCAGAGATATTTTGTTCTTAAAAGAACTGAGGGCAGTTTTGATAATGTTTCTCCTTTCTTAATTAATAAGAGACTTATTGGTACAGTTGGAAATGTGAAAAATGTTCGCAAGGTGAAACCTGGTGATCTCTTAGTGGAAGTCTCATCAATTGAACAGGCCAAAGCCACCCTAAAACTAAAATGCCTTGGTAATATAGATGTTATAGTATCTCCTCATAGTAGGTTAAATTCTACATGGGGAGTAATTCCAGCAGATGATCTATTTAATGTTTCAGAGGAGGAAATTTTGAACATCTTGTTGACCAAAAAGTACAACATGTGCAGCGCATTACAATTAGGAGAGAGGGCAAAATTATTAGAACTAAGCACCTTATACTCACATTTGCTACTCCTATACTACCTCAATCTATTAACCTTTTCACGACGGGGCGCCTTTGTTTAAGACGCGCGTTCAGGACGAAGCCGAAGTGAAAGGAATGATCTTACAGGATGGGGGTTTTTCTCCGCTAGGCCTAACTTTAGAAATAAATTCGTAAATAATAAAGTTAAAATCCTATCGCCGTGATTTTTGGTAGCATTTTAGATTATCACATAATCTATCTTATAACATTAAAACTAGACTTTAATAATGTTTTTGCTTCAATTTATATGAAAAAATATATATATAAAAATGTTGCTTACTTTGAGAAATAATTTTTGACAGTGCATTCTAGTTTTTCCAATATTTTAACTGACAAAACACTTCAACATATTTGCAAATTAATAAAAACTATACAAGAGCTATTTACAAGAAAAAATAACAAAATTTAAAATGAAGACTGAGTATGGAAAATCTCAAATCACAGCGAAACGCAAAGTCCGACATTGCATGATTTGCAAGTATAAAATGTTTGTTGTGTTTTCTTTTCTTTCATCACGGTTAGTGAGCGAACAATGCACTTTCTGGGACTTTTTTCTCCCTTTTTGTTCAAATTAAGGGTAAGAAAATGCCTATCAGATAATCCTCGCCATAATAATCTGGAGTCGAGATTTTTCAAAATAACAAGAAAAGTGAGCAAATATAACCGAAAGCAGTAAAAACTGTAACGAAACTGACGCTAAAACCCTAAAAGACTTCCAATAGTAGTGAAAACAAAATAAAAAAAGTGTTCAGAGAGCTATCAGAAGCGAGAATGCTTAAATCACGTGGATAGTTGAAGAGCCGAGTTGTGTTTGTTTACATTGAGATTTCCTCTCTCCCCACCCACAGCTGATAATCAAAATACCAAAAGAAGCAGGAATACGAAAAAAATGAAGGTGAGAACACAAAAACTACATTCAGTTTAAATGTAATGGACACATAGTGCCATCTAGTGATTATTAAAAATTGTTCCTGCTTAAAATGCATATATGCACCACCCGGCCCTCACTTTAGTCTGTACGAAATGCATATATGCACCACCTGTCGCGAAGAGGTTAAAGCTGGCTACCTAAATTGTAGTGTTCGCCCCTACATTCCAAATCCATTATGTTGCTTTAAATGTCAGCGTTTCGGCCATGCAAAAACTACTTGTAGGGGACATTTGACTTCTGCTCGATGTGCATCTGTTGGACATGATAGCAGTGAATGTCAATTACAAGAAAAATGTGTAAACTGCAGTGGTGAACATCCATCATACTCCTGGTTATTCCCAACCTGGATATTAGAAAAGGAAATTATTACTGTGAAAATAAAACAAAACTTCCTTACCCTGAAGCCAGGCATACAGTATCATCTCGTACCCCTAATCAAGGTATTAGCTATTCACAAGCAATTAAAAAAGTCATGAAATCTTGTAGCACTCAATCAGATTCCTTTAATTTTTCAAACTTATCCTGAGATATTCCTAGTATAAATGTCCCACCTATTGCGAAAGGAATTTCTCCACTGTTTTTTGAAAAATCTAAGTCTTAAAGATCCCTAAAATTAAATTATGCAAAAGAAGGTCTTCATAAATCATATTTAAAGAGTAAAAGAAGCTAAACTGAGTCTAAGACAGGTATAAAAAACGTAAACCCATCAGATGATGAAATGCTTCCTAAGTGGAGATTCATCTGAATCCCAGGTGGCTTGCTCCAATGCCAGAGCATTCAGCTTAGATTAATGGGAACCTTCGTTTCTTGGAATTGTCGAGGTTTTCGCACTCACATAGAAGATATAAAAACAATTATAAACCTGCATAATCCAGTTTGTTTTGCCATCCAAAAAACATTCTTGAAACCTCAGTACAGTTTAAAATTGCATGGATATAATTGTGTGAGAAAATATGTTAATCATGATTCAATTTCTGGAGGTGTATGCATTCTTGTGTCTTGTAATATTCCTAGCACTATACAATCCCTTAACACTTCATTAAAGGCTGTTGCAGTACGCATACACTCAACATCTCTCATTACTATTTGTAGCCTTTACTTACCTCCCCATGTGATCATCCATGAAAGCAATTTAAACAGTTTGCTGGACCAACTACCTACACCCTTTCTTTTACTTGGTGACTTCAATAGTCATAACACCTTATGGGGTAGTGATAATATGAATCCTCGGGGCAAGACAATTGAACAGTTCATTTCTATTAACAATATCTGCCTTCTAAATTCCATGGAAATAACCTATTTCCATCGGCCATCAAGAACTTTTCACTCTTTTGATTTAGCTATTTGCTCTCCATCAATTCTACCTTCATTAAATCTTAATGTTGATAAGGACTTATATAACAGTGATCATTTTCCTTTAATTATAAATCAAACTGGTATAAGCAGACCACAAGTCTTCCACTTCTCTTATTCTTATCATCGTGCAGACTGGTCTCTCTGCACTCAATTAGCTGTGATTACTGACATCATGGTTAGAAGTGATAATATCAATGATGCTGTGCAAAAAGTAACTGATAATCTTTCTAGATGCTGCCAAAAACACAATTCCCAAGCGCTCCCCAATTCCACGCAAATATCATAAACCATGAGTGCCAAGTGTCATACAAAAAACAAAAAAAGTTGTGGTCTGTTTTTCGCAGGTGCCCTACCATGGAAAACCTCATGGCTTTCAAAAAAGCTAAAGCTTTTGCTCAATGAGTACAGATAAATAGTCAAAAAGAATCTTGGATAAGATATGTTTCCTCCATCACATCAACTTCAAGCAAAGAATTGTGGAAGAAAGTTAAAGCTTCCAGTGGTTTATATTGGGACTTCTCTATCCCAATACTACGCACAGGAGCTGACACAATTTCTTCTCAATATGATATTGCCAATCTTTTAGGTGAAACTTTTGCAAGGGTATCTAGTCCAGCCTCTTATGATCCTAAATTTCTCAGAACCAAAGAGCAATCTGAAAAGAAACCTATAAAGTTTCATGAAAAAGCCCTACATCCATATAATTGCAATTTCTCTTTGCTGGAACTGCAGAGAGCCCTGTCCCAAACTAAAAATACTAGTCCGGGAGAGACCAGATGGTATCTCATATAAGATGCTTTGTCATCTTAATCATGAATCTTTAATAAACATTCTTTTTCTGTTCAATAGAATATGGAATGAACATGTCTATCTCAGTCTTTGGAGCAAAGCAGTTATTATTCCAATTCTTAAACCTGGGAAAGATCCAACTAATCCTCAAAACTATCGTATAATTGCTTTCACATGTTGCCTTGCTAAAACTTTGGAGTGTATGGTCAATGCCCGTCTTGTTTATGTTCTTGAAGACAATCAGTACACATCCCTTTATCAAAGTGGATTCCGGATCGATCTACTCTGGACAATATTGCATACCTAGAAACACAAATTAGGAATGCTTTTGTACGGAGACATCATTTGGTGTCTGTATTTTTTGACATAGAAAAAGCTTATGATAAGACATGGCGTTATGGAATTCTTCGAACTTTGTATAATTTTAATTTCAGAGGAAATTTACCCATTTTTATTCAGAGTTTTTTAAGTTCTCGCATTTTTAATGTCTGTATAGGATCTGTTTTATCTAATCCATTTATCCAATGTGAGGGGGTTCCTCAGGGAAGTGTCTTAAGTGTTACTGTTTTTAATATTTGCATCAGCAACATTTTTCATGCATTGCAACCATCTGTCCATGGAACATTATATGTTGACGATCTCGAAATTTCTTGCCAAGGTTCCAATATGCGACTGATTGAACGGCAATTACAAACTGCTGTCAATAATCTAGTTGCTTGGTGTAATGAAAATGGGCATACTTTGTCCTCTTGTAAAAGCAATTGTATTCATTTTTGCAGAAAAACTGGGCTTCCTCCTGAGCTAGAAATTAAGATATCAGGTACAACTATTCCTGTAGTTAATCAGATATCATTTCTTGGGCTTATATTTGATAAAAAGTTAACATTCCTACCACTTATCTTAGATTTGTGCGAAAGATGGGAAAAATCAATAAATATTCTGAAAGTTCTCTCTAACACCTCTTGGGGTGCAGATCATCAAGCATTACTCCGAGTGTATCAGTCAGTTATTTTATCTCAAATTGACTATGGTAGCATAGTTTATGGATCAGCCAGATCATCAGTTTTGTGCAAATTAGACCCTGTTCATCACTCAGCTTTACAAATCTGTTCTGGAGCATTCCAGACTTCTCCTGTCCAGAGCCTTTATGTAATTTGCAACCAGTTACCTCTAGATCTGAGACGTAAGAAACTCTCTCTCTACAATATTATTTTAAAATGCTCTCAGTATCACAACACCCTTTGAAATCGATGATTATTTGTCCCTCTTTAAGAAGGCTATATAATGCACGGCCACTTAACATATTACCATTTTATGAGCATACAAATTCATTCCTGTCTTCATCTAAGTTCCCTGATTTACATATTCAAATCACAAATGTTCTAAGATTTCCTCCTTGGAATATTCCTGTTGTCAATATAATCAAACCCTTTACTGGATACAATTAATCCGTTACATTTTCCCTTATTTTACAACAAATGTTTTCACACATTCATTCTCATTATTCCTCCCACATTTCTGTATATACAGATGGCTCAAAATCAAGTGGTCATGTTGGTTGTGGTATTGTTGTTGGAAATACAGTTTACAGTTATAAACTGCATGCATCATATTCTGTGTATACAGCTGAAGCTGTTGCTATTAAACGTGCTCTAGAAATAATACAATCCAGCTCTCACCGAAAATACTGTATATATACAGATAGCTTGAGTGTGCTCATGCAATTAGACAATTTTAACGATAAATGTCATCCAATTATAGTGGTAATATTGGATATTTTAAATATAATGAATAATAAAGGATTTGACATCTTGTTTTGTTGGGTTCCATGTCATGTTGGCATAGCTGGGAATGAACTTCCAGATAATGCTGCTAAAAATGCCTCTGACATTTTGCATAAAGGATTAACATTTTTTGACATTAAACAAATTATCAAAGGTTTCATTTCCTCCCTTTGGCAAAAAACATGGGATTTGCAGAAGAACAATAAATTATATAGTATATCCTACCACATTCTTCTATTCCCAGTTGCTCCCATGCAAAGAGTAGATGTAAAACTCACATGGCTTCGTATTGGACATACTAGATTTACACACAAGCACTTATTCTTGTCTAGTAGTGCTCCAGTTTGTGTCATGTGTAATGTACCATATAGAGTACATCACATTTTAATTGTCTGTCCTAATTTCAATGATTTACGCATAGTGTTTTTTAATACCACAAATTTAATTTTATCAGACTTGCTTGGGTTTAAACCACATAGAAATTTGTTTGCATTTTTACGTGCATTAGGTTTCTTGAATTCTATTTAAGATTTTTAGCCAAAATAATCTTTTATATATGCTTTTCTTGAACTTTTAATACATACCATTGTATACATCTGACTAGTATTTTAACACAGAATTTTTACCTACAGTTTTAAATATTGTAAGGTGCAGAAATGTCCAATATTGGACCTTGCATCAGTAAACCTCACAAAATCAAATTATTCCCTTGAAATATTATAAATATATTATTTTGAAAATTTTTATTGCTTACCCATACATTCCAAAATTTTTTTCTTTGCTGCAGCATTATTATATATTTGCTTTTATTTTCATAAAACATTTAGAAGGAATACTATGAAAATTTTTGCTGTATTTTCTTTGTTTGATCAGTGTAATATTAGATTTCAATTCATTTTTTTATCTTCTGTACAAAGTGATCACTGTAAAGTTTACTTGATAATTATTTCTTAATGTTTGGAGAATATGCACTTCAATTATATAATGTTTTTAATGTAATGCTTGCATGAAATTAGTGTTGTTAAAGTTTGAATTTATTAATAATGTGTTACTTAAATTTTAAGTTACAGGCTGTTAAATGCACTTGAAGTACGTTGAACTTTTCCGAAATTTATTAAATATGTTTTTTTCGTTTAACTTCATGCAAATTTTAAGTTTTCTAATATTTTTATTTAAATAAAAAATCTTTAATTTGAGCTAATACTTGTTTGTAATATAAAATGTGCTTCTGTTCCTTCATTGTTTCTTAGTCTAAAAGTTTCTCCTTTTTAATATTATATTCCATATTTCCTTTTATTAAAAAATTATATGACTATTCTAAAATATGATAGAATTTATTTACATTCAAACTCTACTACAATGTTGCAAGGTTTTTAAGAAGAATATTTTATGTGTTTTATTAACAGAAAATAAATAAAATTTTCCTAGAGTTTGTGCATTTTGGATTGTTTTTTTGGATAATCTGAAACTAAAGGAGCTTTTCTCAGAAGTGTTATTTTATTTTATGCAAAGAGAAACAAGATTTAAAGCTCATACTACCATTTTCAGTTTAATTTAGTGTATATTCTTGGCTAAATGTTTTTTTTTTAAATTACCTAATCTTATATTTAGCCGCTTGAATTTATGCAATTAAAATATTTCTTCCCATTAAAAGTTTTGAGTTTTTATTGTACTGCAAATGTCCTTTTCAATGTCCAATATTTTATAAATAGTTTGCTCTACATGTTTTATGATATGATGTAGATACAATTTGGTGATTATAAATAATAGACATGTTTCTATGAAGGAAAAAAATTTTCAACTGGAATAGTTGCAGATTTTTCTAATTTTCTTATAGTGATACTTGTCCGTAAATATATTCCAATTTATTTAAATTTTTTTATAAATGTTTTAAAAAATTAATAAATTTAAAATTAATCTTTTATTCTCATAAAAGTCTTTGTAAACGATGATATGTTTTCCAATATTAAAATTTTTTCTTTTTGTCAAGTATTCATACAAACTGATTGTAATTTTAATATATTATCATTTTTTTATATTTATAATGTACTTTTTTGCTGTCAGGGTGAATAATGACAGTCTGACCTACATCTTCAACTTCTTGCTCCTTTGAAATTCATTTGTGTAATTTTCAAAATTTCTTTTTTTAAAATTTGGACTAAATTACTTTTATATATATTTAAAATGAACATGTTTCAAATGCACTTCAGTTCTATTTGTTTATTCATATTTTCACTACAGTTATTTTACCTTTTTAAATGTGTCTAATTTTGTGTATTTATTTGAACAAAAGAGAGCAGAAAATTAAAATTATTTAAAAACTGGTTTTGTGTCATGTCTATGAAATATTCTATAATTTATTGTTTTCAATAATTTTTTTCCATATATTTGTTTATTTCTTGTATGAAATATTTCATTTTTACAGTATTAAAGTTATTTCAAAATATGTCAAGTTGATACATTATATATTAAATGTTGAATAGATCTTCAAATAATAGAAATTTACATATACTCATTACTTTAAATTAATTTTTTAAAAATATTTTTCAATGAAGTTAAATTTAGGGAATAAAAATTCTTGTACATGTTAATATATTATTAATGAAGAAAATATTAATGAATTTATAGAATTCTAAACAAAAATGTGAAAATTCTTATTAAAATGTTAAGCTCCTGAAAAGACATTTTAGAATGTGAAATATACAAGAAATGTCAATAATTTTTTTAATATAAATTCTTGTGAATTTGTTAAAATTAATTATTTTGAAGTGAAGTATTTGAGGTGAAAATTGTAAACATAATCTTAAATTTAATATCTTTAATATAAACTTTTTATGTAAAAAAATAACATTACTGGTGTAATGTTAATTCATTTTTTAATCCAAACAATCACAAACTGATTCTAGGACTCGTAATTTCAGGTTGTGGTGGTATTTTATGACTATACATCTGATTCGTAGGAGGGTACATCACATAGAGATCCCCATGCGAACTTGAAATACTTCTTTCTAATTTACCTTTTTGGTAAAACTCTTGTTTCTTTCTGCTCCGAAACTCACGCAACAAATTGGTGTAGATGAATCCAACTCTTTCTCGTTGTCCTTATGCAGACCAATCGCGGACGAACCATCAGGATACAAATTAATTAAGCAGTAATTGAAACTGAATCCAATTTCAGCTTCAATATCTTTTTTGATTTCTAACATTAATGGTGTCCAAGGCTCAGCAGATAGAGTCATTCCAGAAAAAGAATAATTGACTCCTTCGTCGCCGTAAGCTAAACATTTACGTTTCGGAATGCAAATTTGATTACTTATTTTTAATTTCAAATCATAATAATTTAATTCTTTTAAAGATTTTAAAATAATATCAGATTTTTCAGTGGGGTAAAATCCCTTCTTTAATATAATATTTAAATTCGACATAGTTGAGGCTTTGGGAGATACAGTGAAAATGAATCAAATGTGATTAACGCTTTCAACCCCTTGCTCTTATCAGAACCTCGTTATCATTATCTATGAAATGCGCATGACGAGTGAAATCTGTTCTTTGGAAATATGATATCAGTTATTTACATAGAAGCTGATCGAAACTGATAGAACATGGTAGAATGTTTTAACCCCTCACTCTTATTAATAATTAATCATAGGGGGCGTTATCTACTAAAAGATTTTGTCTTCTGTATCATGACGTGTCTCATGTGAAATCCGTTTACTTCCAAAAACTGATAGAACATTCTAGAATGTTCTGTCAGTTTCGGAAAGACATCTTTTAAAATTTGATAGAAGCCAATAGAAGGAGAGTGATAGGATGATGGTATGTTATCAGTTCTGGAACATTCTTTGCTGGATATAAAAAGGGGTGAAACATTATCAACATTTCATACTTACTCTCATCTGCGTAAGTGAAAGTACGCTTTTAGTTTAGTACGTCTTCAATCGACTATAGAATCTTAGAATTAGAATTCAGCTATGGAATCTTCTCAGAATCAGAATTTAGCTATGGAATCTTCTCAGAATTCAGCTATGGAATCTTTTCAAGTAAGTAAATTTTTTCTTAGGCTGAATTAATATTTAAATGATTACCTTTATTGTTATTTATGTTTAGTGTTTCTCTATTCTGATCAAAGTTTTTAATATAATTTGTATAGTGTAAAGATATTTTAACTGTGTATATAAATTATCTATTTTTTGCAATCTACTTATTTTAATATAGTGTTTTCAATTTCTTTCATATCATGCGTAAATATAAAATTTTAACTGTTTTAATTTCAATCTACTTGTTTAAGACTATTTCATATTAATTTATTTAATAGAGTATGTAAATATAAATGTTTAATTGTTTTAATTTCAATTTACATGTTTAACGCTGTTGAATATTAACTTATTTTATATAGTAAATATTTCAATTGATTATGTCCTACACTTAATTTTTTTAAAAATACCATTTAAATGTTTTGAACTTAATTTGCATATATTTCAATCGTCTGTAATTATTTAATTGTTTATGCGTTTAACGCTATTTCATATTAATTTATTTAATAGAGTGTGTAAATATAAAATTTTAACTGTTTTAATTTCAATCTACGTGTTTAAGACTATTTCAAATTAAATTATTTAATAGAATATGTAAATATAAATGTTTAATTGTTTTAATGGTTTACGAGTTTAACGTGTTATTAACTTATTTTATACAGTCTGTAAATATAAATGTTTAACGGCTTCAATTAAACCATTTTTATAAAGTGTTTTTTAATTTATTTTACATAGTATGTTTTAACATAGATATATTTTAAATGTTTTGACTTATAAAAAGATCTTATGTTATTTGATGATTAGTCCAATATAATGGAATAATTTAAAATAAATGTTAGAAAGCGTTGGTGAATATAATATTTCAGTTTAGGTTTACATTTAGTTTATTCTTGTTGAAATTAAAATAATTATTTACAGTAACAAGTTTGTATAACTTACCTCTTTAAAAAAATAGAAGTATAAATTCTAATAGAATTTAATTATATAGTACATTCATTGGTTTACTTAAAAATGATAAGATAGCTATTGCATTTTATGATAAGAATTGCTACACACCAATCACGTGATGACGCATGTATAACAAATCACATTGATTAGAGTTATCGCAAAGCTAGAGTCACGTGATATATTTATCTCGCGATTTCAGTATAATATCGTATACCTTTGTTTTAAAGTGAATGTATTTGACCGGAAAACAACTCTTTTTAATTTGATTAGATCATTATACCAACATTTTTATTTTCCGTAGTTTATTAACTTTGGCATTCCTAATGAGGAATTGAGAGAAATTCTCAACACCGCAGAACTACAAGATGAATGGAATGACTCAAACCCTGTTTGGGATGTCGAACCTACTACATCGTCTAGTGGCGTATCGTCAACTATCAAACAATCAAAGGCTGAATCATCCATTTCAAACTCATCTGCTCATGTGAGTACTTGCATGTTTCATGATATTATTTTGTAATCAGAGTTATATATAAAATTTATACCAATTCCCCTTTTTTGATAAGTTTTAAAGTTTATACGTACAGTAATAGAATTCCCTCTACAATTTAAATTTTCTAACATTAGTATGATTCAAAGTTTACTAAAGTTTGAAAAAAAATTTAACTTGAATTTATATTTGAAAATTATCAAAACACAATTGTTTGTAAAATATAATTAGTTAGTTATATACTCTACAAAATTTGAATAAAAAAATCTATTAAAATATTAAATGTTTATAAAATAATAAAAGAGAAATAAAAATTCTAAAACGAGTTATTTCGGTTTTTAGGTTTGCGATCAGTGTGGAAAAAGTTTTACCTTGAAACGTAATTTAAATCGACATTTGAAGATTCACAGTGATATTAAAAATTTTATATGCAACATATGTGAGAAAAAGTTTATACATAACAGTGATTTAAAAAGACATGTGTTAACTCACAAGCGTAATAAAATGAATGAATGTAATCACTGTTAATTAAAATTTAATTCAAGGTTACAATTAACTGCACATATTCGCACAGCACACCATGTAAAACGTAAGTCCACGGCCGTACCTACCCACCCTAAATGTCTTCGAGTTCAACAAAGAACCCTCAACACTTTTGCCATCTTCACGTTCGAACCTCTCGAAGAAAATGAATCAGATTTTATTCCATTCTTCGGTGAGATGAGACCCAATATTCGTAGTAAGTTGTTGGAGGAACTTGAAGGGTTATCATCGATTAAATGGTATGGGGTGGTGAAAGTTTTAATGAGCAGAATGTCTGAAGATGGAGAATTAGAATTTGCCTCTCCCTTCTTCCATTCCAAATGTGCTATTGAACTCACAACTGATACAATAGACAGGCACATTGAAGAAGGTGAAACGAAAATTCTCTCCTCTTTAGACGAGTTTACAGAGAGGAGATCTGGTTGGGTATTGGAGAAAATTTTGTTCTTTAGCATAAATTCAGCAAAATATCATCCATTAGCCGCAAGTAGCTACATACCTCTCCCAAATAAAATAGCCCTCAAAAAGGCTGTTTTAAACATTCAGAATAATGATCACAAATGTCTCCTCTGGTGTATATTGGCTTTTCGATTCAATATTCATTGGAGGGATCATCCTGAACGCATCGATCATTATTCAAGTTTTGAAACAGATGTTAATTTGGGAGGGGTTGAATGTCCTGTTCCTGTAGGCAAAATTCCAGTCATCGAAAGATTGAACAATCTTCGTATCAATGTCTTTGGATATGATGAGGAAGTTTTCCCTCTGTATATTTCTGACAGGGAAGATGAAGATTGTTGCAATCTATTGCTCATTTCCAATGAACAAACCTCCCACTACTGCCTCATAAGGAACTTTTCAAGGCTAATGAGTGATCGTACCAAGCATGATGGTGTACGACATTATTGCTACAGGTGTCTCCATCGTTTTGCTGAAGAACTTTCATTAAAGGAACATGCTATTCATTGTCGACAGCATAGTCCTCAAAACATTAAAAAGCCAAATCACGACGATAACAATTTAGAATTTTCTAATTATCATTTCCAACATCCCGTACCCTACATAATTTATGCAGATTTCGAAACAATCATAGAAAAAATATCTACATGCACACCCAACACCACAACATCTTACACAAATAATATTGCTCACCATAAACCATGTGGTTTTGCCTATATCATCATAGGACCAGATGGTAATACATTAAAACCTATCACAGTATATAGAGGACCCAATGCTGTTGACAGTTTCATTGAAAATATATTACGTGAGAAAGAGGAGTTGGCCAATAAATTAATTACAATAGCCCCTTTAAAAATGACACCAGAACACGAACACTCATTTAGAAACGCCACTAATTGTAACATCTGTAACAAACCACTTAGAACTGATCGCGTTAGGGACCATGACCATCAGAATTTTTCAACAACTAATTATAGACAAGCATTACATACCACATGCAATTTAAAATTTAAACTAAGTAAAAAAATTCCAGTAGTATTCCATAATTTAAAACACTATGATGGTCATTTAATTATGCAGGGTTTGGGGAAAGTCAAAGATCATACCTTGAGTGTAATCCCCCATAATTTAGAAAAGTATATTTCATTTAGTTTAAGTAAAACATATGGTAAAATACAAGTATCATTAAATTTCATAGATAGTTTTCAATTCATGAATTCTTCCCTTGAAAAATTAGTCTCTAATCTAAAACCCCATCAATTTAAAATTTTAAATCAAAATTTCAATAATTCTAACGTTCATTTATTATTAAAGAAAGGAGTATATCCCTATGAATATATGTCTGATTTTTCCAAATTTAATGAGGAAATGCTTCCTCCTATTGAAGAGTTTTATAGCTCTTTAACAGAAGAAAGTATTTCCTCTGATGATTATAACCATGCTCAAAACGTTTGGCAAAATTTTAACATTAAAAATTTAGGTGAATACCATGACTTGTACGTTAAATCTGATGTGTTGCAGTTGGCTGATGTGTTTCAAAATTTTCGGTCACTTTGCATGCAATACTATGGTCTAGACTGTGCACATTTAGTAACTGTTCCCGGTTTAGCATGGCAAGCATCGCTAAAATGACCAAAGAAACACTCGAACTATTCACGGATATAGACATGCATTTGTTTATAGAACGTGGAATTCGTGGGGGTGTTTCTATGATAACACATCGGTATTCTGCAGCAAACAATAAGTACATGCAAAATTATCGCGAAGATGATGTGTCTAAATATATCATGTATTTAGATGCAAATAACTTGTAAGGTTGGGCTATGTCTCAACCACTACCTTTTGGAAAATTCGAATGGATTTCACCATCTGATCAACTTTTGGATCATATTCTAAATTTATCAGATAATAGTTCAGAGGGATATAATCTGGAGGTAGATTTAGATTATCCTCAAACCCTGCATGATTTACATAATGATTACCCATTAGCACCAGAAAAAATCAAAGTTACAGCTGAAGATCTATCTCCTTTCGCATCCTCCTTGTTAAACGGTAATAAATTCATACCAACTACTAAATTAATTCCAAATTTAAGAAATAAAAGTAATTATATAATATATCATCGTAATTTAAAACTTTATTTATCATTAGGCTTAAAATTAACTAAAGTACATAAAATTTTAAAATTCAATCAAAAACCTTGGCTTAAAACTTACATCGACTTTAATAAGGAACAACGAAAAAACGCGTCCTCATCGTTTGAAAAGGATTTTTTCAAACTGATGAATAATAGTGTATATGGAAAAACAATGGAGAATGTTAGAAAGCACATAGATGTTCAGCTAGTAAACACCGAACACAATGCAAAAAAATTAGTAGCCGCTCCCTCTTTCAAACAATTTAAAATTTTTGATAATGATCTCGTAGGTATAGAACGATTGAGAAACACAGTGATTCTCAATCGTCCAATCTACATTAGGTTTGTTATCTTAGAGTTAGTAAACTTTTGATGTATGAATTCCTCTACAACATCATCAAGAGACAATATGGAAATAATGTATCATTGCTTTTCACGGATACAGACTCTCTTACCTACGAGATTAAATCAGAAGATGTATATGTTGATATGAAGAAAAATATCAACATTTACGATACCTCCGATTACCCTCCAGATCACCCTCTCTTCAGCACTCAAAACAAAAAGAAAATTGGATGCTTCAAGGATGAATTGAATGGGAAGGCTATCTTCGAATTTATAGGATTACGGTCTAAGATGTATACTATACTATCTTCGGAAGGTGAGAAAAAAACATTTAAGGGAGTGAACAGAAATGTTGTTAGAAAACAACTCAAACATCATAATTACAAACGATGTCTATTTCAAAGAGAAATAAAAAGAATGGAACAAAAACGAATACAAAGCACAAACCATCAACTTTTCACAACATCTATCAACAAAATCTCCCTCTCTCCCTTTGATGATAAAAGGTATCTCTTAGACGACGGTATATCCTCTTACTCTTATGGTCATCATAAGATCCCAAACAACATTCCATAATTCCTTGAAGATGATGCCGAATGCAATACAATAATTCGTTGTTACATATATTAAAATTGCTGTATATATTCATAAATCATTAGTTGTACATATTCATTTAAAAAAGCTTGGAAAATAGGCCTACTGGGGAATCTCGCCAAGCATAAAATAAAAGGAGATAACGCACCAAATATGCTGTACGCCTTGCGTGGTGTGGAAATCAGCATTATTTTAACTAATATAAAAACTTTACAGATGTGACCATAAAGGTAAGTAAATAGAATTCAGTCATTTATTCTAAGTTCAAATCATTTACAAAATGTCTAGAATTTTATTTAAAAAAAATGATCAACTTCAAAACAATTAACATTTGTTTTAAATTCCATTAATATTTTTAAATAATAAATTCTGTCAGTAGTATTCGAAAAATAATTTACCTTCATATCGTAAAAATAAATTCTATCTCTTTTCCAATAAAATTTAATTAATATTCTAAAATTCTCAACATTGTAATTTAATTGAAGATCCATTTTCTTTTAAAATAAAATATGTGTAAATTTTAAATTCTGAAAAATATATTCTATTTGAAATTAAATTCTATTACTTTAAAAATAAATTCATAATATATTACACTTTAAAATACATTATAATCCTTAAACATAAAAATTCTATTTAAAATCACTACAAAGAATTCTAAGTCCAAATCATTCCCTGTGATAATAAACCATAAAAGCCATTTCCTTAACGAAGTCCGAGTAGCTCAGTGGATAAGATAACGGACTACCATGGCTGAAGTTCGAGGTTCTGTACCCACGGCTGGAAATGTTCATTTTTAAAAATAAAAATATACAGTTCAAAATTAATCCCATAGAGGGCAGCATTAGTATAAAAGTTTGAAAATTCCTCAATAGATGATACCACAATTCAATGACGTCACTCTTATCATTAATATAAAAAGTTTAAAAATTTCTCCATAGATGGCAGCACTATTCAATGACGTCACACACTCTGCTTAGTGATAAGGCCCAGGGCTAGGGAAAGAGAAGGGCTGGCTCAAATGCTCCCCAAAACTGTCACCGGAAATAGCCGTTGATGACGTAGTCAGGCATCCAAGGAGAATAAGCTGCCTGGTGTTTCTAAGCAAAATACTTACTTTTTATTTCTAAGTTCATTTTGTTTTTAATCAGAGTGAAAAAAAACTACAAATGCCTCCAAATATTTAGTAAATTTGCAATTATTATTTAATAAACCCAAAAAAAAATTATTATTAATATTGAAATTAACTTAAAATTGTATAACCAATATAAAAATATATTTACCTATTAGCTTCAGCTTATCTTGATTTTTTGACTATTGGCTCATTTCTTGTTTTTCTGTTGAGCTTTATTATAAGATACTATCGATGCATTTCTATTTAAATACCTAATTCGTATAAATGTTCTCAAGCGACAAAAATGTTTAACTGCCTTTCGATTTACAGTAGGAAAAGAAGACTCTGTTTCATTTATTAATGTTGCTTTGACATTTTTCCCTTTAGAAAATGTGTCGCCATGAAATTTGCGAAACATTATGTCCATTTGTTTTATAGTTTCCATCCATGCTTTTGTTGGAACAGTAAGTCTCCCAGCAGAAATTAAATTAATCCACTCGGAATGATTGAGCATATCGACTGAATTTCTTGGTATAGTTCCAAATGAATAATCTTTAATTTTATAAGCAATATAACCTGCCACATAAACCATAGCTTCTTTTTCAAATAAAGATATATCACAATTTGGATTGGAAGAGGCAAGTTCATTTTCCCAAGATAAAGGTAAGGGATTAATTAAGAATTCACGATTTAATTCATCATCTTGAGAATCAAAAGAATTGATAATTTCTTGACGTTCTTTTACATTAAATGCAGAGTCTAACATTTCACTTGTTAAATAAACGTCTGGTCCATTTTCTAAAAAGTTTACTTTAGGTGACAAATTAGGTAATTTATTTGCGAGCAATATTTTTTTAAGCGAATAATTATTTCAGAAGGAGAAGGATGGTCATTGAATCTCCCGAGACCTCTAATTTGGCTGAAGAGGCTTTCGAGCGCATCTTGAGAAAATATAAGATACATTCTACTACTTGTTAAAATATAAGATACATTTATAGATTTTAAGTCTTCTTATAATCCATAAAGAGAATGAATTGAAACAATAATCCCTTTCTGAAAAGGCAAAACCGATTTTTTTCCAAATTATTATGTGTTTTCCTTTTGTATTTCGATACATATTTGAACACGTAGCAACAGCACACGATGTCATGTTTTCCTCTTTAAAAAATACTGTTGCTTAAAATGAAAACATTAACATTAAACAAGCCAAAATGAAAGAGAAAGCTGCGATCAGACACAAGCTAGCATAGAGAATGCCAGCTAGTAGATGCCCAGTGACGTCACGCTCTTCCCCTCTCCGGTGACAAGGCGGCATGCGATACATCAAAGCGATGAGCCAGCCCTTATGTTTTCCCTAGCCCTGGATAAGACCCTCGTGTAAGATCACAAACATATGACGTCACTCTAAACCCTCGTATAAGACTACAAACCTATGACGTCACCGCTACTGCTGATAAGAGCCTGCTCCGTGCTCCGCGTGTCGGTGAACTGTCATTTTCTCACTACTCCCACATTTATAACTTTTCAGGGATAGAGGAGTTGATGTGGGGAATCAAGATGGATCCTCGATAACATGTCAGCTGGCGTATTGTCGGAGCCTTTAAAAAACCGAATATCCGTACTAAGTTGTCCTGTAATGAAAACAGTTATTGTTATTTTTGCCACTAGATGGCTGCACCTCTCAAACAGCTTTCTCAAATTGATTGAATGATGTCTGACAGGTTTATAAGGAAAACAAATTAATTTTATTTCCTTAAGTAATAAATGTTAAGTTTATTTTATTCAAAAGTAATTAATTATTGTTAATTTTTGTAATAATTGTAGTAATTTATATTTCGATTTTATGTGTAATTTTACTTTAATATCTTTTAACTGTTTATCTCAATGTTAACTGGAAATCGAACTGTACTTGAAAAACATGTTGTTTTTGAGCGCCATGTTTGAGTTGCTTCTCTGATACGATCGATGCTGTACGCTTACTAAAATATCCATTAGATGCTGAACCTTGTTGAATTGTTTTGAATACCACGCAACCTAATAAACTAAATACGAATGAACAACACCTCTAATAATTGGTGACCCGGACGTGATTTCAATCTGCTTAAGTTATTAAGCAGTGTGAAATTATTAAGTAGATTCAATGATCGGGCATTGTGAATTATCTCAATGCCCGATCATTGAGATGGGACCGAGAACAATAGATGTTGCGGCAGTACAGAATGACTGTATGGTAGTGGACCAACTTCTGGTTAAAATTGCTTCACTCGAATGCCAAATTGCCTCAATGAAGCTGCAGCAGAAGTCCCGGAGCAGTAGCCCTCGTCACCATCAGAGGAGTAGGAGTCGTAGCAAATCGAGACACCGGTACAATCCACAAGAGAAATTCTGCTATTACCACTTCAGACTTGGGAAGAAATGCCTCCCCGACAAATGCATACCGCCATGTAGTTGGAATGAGTCGGGAAACCAGTCCCAGCAATAGACGCTGCGGCGAGTCCTGCTGCTGAAATGTTGGGCTGAAAATACCGGTTATTTGTCAGGGATAGAGGGACTGGTTGCAAATTTCTTGTTAATAGTGGAGCCGAGTCGGGAAACCAGTCCCAGCAGTAGACGCTGCGGCAGTAGATAAAATTTGCCGGTTCTGGCTCAGTGGCGGACAAGCGTCTCGAGACTGGGCCCGGAACATCGGCTCCAAATGGGAATTCTAACGCATGCGCACTTGAAGAGAGTAGTTGCAATAATTTGGCGGTGTAAAATGTGACTATTGTTCAGACTTAATATTAGTAACCCTGTTTTCTTATTCCCCGGTCTAATTTGAAACGAGGTTCGTGTTAGTCGATTTGTTTATATTTGCAAGTTTTAATATTTTTTCGAAATATGAAGGAAAAGCGGAATAGTTTGCTTATATCTTAGCACTATATTTAAAATAGAAATAGATAACAACTTTATTTGTATTTTATATGGTCCTGAAGACATTTATGTCTTCGCAGATAAGGTGGATGTGATAATATGAAAGTAACAAAGAAGTGTGAATTGCATTATTACGTTTCCTTCTTATTCCTGTATTCCCATGATAAAATTAATTTGACTAAATTGTTTTTGACACTATCATGCTTTAATTATAAATTAGCATCTCAAGTTTTTTTTTTTTCCAAAGCCAAAATTAAAATATCTGTTAATTCAAAATAAAAATTGCTTAAAGCATTTTTTACACACATGATTTGTTTTAATAAATTTTGCATGTAATATAAATTTCAATAAAAAACCGCTGAATAAAAAATATTTTGCTATTTAGTGAGTACATTGTCTATTTTTTAAATTCAAAATAAGATATATCACAAGTTGTAAATATTGAACATCTGTTGTTCAATTTAAGAATGCTACTCATTTATTTGAAATACTAAAAGATTTATATTCTTTAAAAACGGGAAAATTTATAAATTTCATTTATATGAATAAAAAGACACTCAGTATAACATTTCATTCTGATTTTTGTGTTTTAATAAAGATATTATAAATACAAATGGGAATAAAATATCGTATGTAAAAAATTAAGGGTGAAACTAAATAAATTTTTTTCACTAAATTTCTCAGAATTCATATAACATTGGGATGACTCCGTGCCCAAAGCCACAAATATTGCTTCAAAACCTTTTTCATAAGCAGCTCAATTTTGAGCTCCAGATTATTTTCCTATTCTTGTTAGCTACTTCTAAAGAATAGTGTACAAACATAAAATTAACTGAAAATGAAAGAGATGAGTTCTCGAAGAAAACTATTTCAGCAGAAGGTACCCAGTGAGGATGTACTTGATGAAAAAATATACTGTTCTCATGATGGTGATGAATTTGAACAGTGATTAAAATAAAGAATCTGAATTAGGAGAAATATTTTTGTAAAGAAACAATGAATCATATAATATTAACTACAATTCTTCTCTTCTTTTAGATAAATCAAAATATCAAGCTAAATAAATTTCAAAAAATAAAATTCTTTCTTAAGTAGAAACTTCGTATAAAATATTTTTCAGCTACTTTGTTTGCAATTATGTCAAAAGGATTTATGCATAATCTGTTTAATAAACATAACTTACATATTTATAAACAAAAGTAAATTATTTATGAATAAATAATTAATAGTTCTAATGATGCATAGACATTATATTCACAATGAATTAATAAACAAATTCTTTCTTATTTTTACGAAAATATAACAATACTAAGTCGTTTAATCTTTAGAGAAGAAAAGATCATGTAAACGCAATACACACACATCCATTGTTTTTATAATACAAAGAAATTATATTCCCGATGAATTAATTAACTAATAATTTGTTATATTTATAAAAATATAACAATACTAAATCGATACATTTTTCTAAAGGAAAACGGAAAGCGTAGCTGTGAAATCCGCCATGTTTAACAATGAGATAAATTTCCTAGCCAGAGAAACTTATCGCTTTCTTTACATCGCCAAGTCACTGAATCATAGCCAAAATCTTCTGGGAGCCGAGGCTTCGGGCTCTGGCTCGAGACGCTTGTCAGTGGTGGTGTGTGGCGGTGCTGATTTATTTTGCTCCTGTTGTTAAGTTGAGTTGTTTTGCTCCTATTGTTGAGTTGTGATGTTTTTTATTGCTTTTTTAAGTTTTGGTTTCGGTTTTTAAACTGGTAGCTAGTTTTAATTTTCGAGATTCTGTTTTATGGTATGGTAACGGTATAGTTTTGGTTTTTTGGAATGGCACAGTTATTGGTAAGCACGTGTTTCTTTTGACCCATCCTATGAAACGTTGCCATTTTATAAAATCAAAACTCCCCTGTTGCCAGTCAGAAAAGTAGAATTTTGTGAGTTTGAGAGCTTAGTGTTCATGAAATGGCAACATTTTAATTTGCGTTTTAAGTCAACACGTGGTACTTTTATAAGAGTAATACATGTATTTGTGTGGTGGTGTTGAGTTGATAAAAGGAAAAAAATAGCCTGATTATTTTTAAATTAAGTTTCAAAGCCATGGCAACACAATTTTAATTATTGTAGAATGGCAACCGTAAATGTTGAGTATTTGCTTCATATGCATTAAGCACATTAACATCTTTCTACAAGGTGAAACACAATTCAGCAGATATTTGTTGGGGATTTTGTACGATTCTTCTTCTCAAGATTTATTTGAAGTAAGTAGACATTTTGATTATATTTTAATCACCATTTATTATAATATTAAAAACTGACAAGCGAATTTATTATTTCAAAGACATTAATGTCTCAATATTTATTTTTTTTTCTTTTAGATAATTAATTGGGAGTCAAATCTGTAAATATTATCATGGATAGTGTGAAGCATAAGAATGATTTCAAAGTGAGTATTCTATTTTTTAATTAAATATATTTTATTTTTCTAGAGATTAGCTTATTATTATAACCTTTTTACTTATTAAGATTTTACCCCCTCTATAGGAATCCAGTGAGAAAAAATTTAAGCTGGGTATGGCATTCAAGCGTGACCTACATCCAGAGAACGTTTTTCCTGTCGGTGACGATATTTTCATGTATGTTTCCATGTGGAAAGACAGTATTTATGTACATGTACGCACCTTTAAGTTGTTTGGAGATATATACTACCCCTCATCAGATGGCTTGACAATGGGGGCCTACTGTTTCTTCATGTTGACTCGAGATGATGATCATCAATTCAATCAAAAATTCGATTATGTGACGTCGGATTTAGCATTACCCTTTAATTCCGACTTAAAAGTGAAGGTTTTGTGTAATGGTTTGGGAATGCCTGTGCACTTATCTCGAGAAATTATTTGTAAAAGTGGTCGAAAATATAACTACTCGATTGTGCTTTCCCAAGAACAGTGGAAAAATGCGTTTAATTTTAAAGATGATATTTTAGCCAGTGTAATTGATATTAAATTTAAGAATGTTGACTTTTATGGTGCATACACAAAGCAAACAGACCTCTCCGAATTGGATATTGAGAAGGATTACACAGATTTACTATGTAGTCATTTGATGACAGTGATAACAAAAATTCTTTATAAACATAATCTGCTGGGGATGTATAAGGATGGCGATATCGAAAATTAATTTGATTGAAGATGAAATTTATATTTTAATCTATAGCATTTACATAAAATTAGAAGAGAATAATGTAAGAAGTCAAAATTTTTGGAAAATGGCAGTAAAATATCTCATTTAATTTTATTTAAGGATCTTATATAAAAATTTTTCATACCCTAATGATTATCTTTATTGATAATTTGATGCAATAATAGTCACTGCAACCATTGACTTTTGTCAGTAGTCGAGATAAGCAAGAATAAAAAAAAATCAATATGGGCTTGTTTTGTTTCTTTGTCGTTTAAGGAGATTTGTATGCTATGTTAAAACAAACATCACCAACACGATATTAACTCCTTCAAACAATTTTATTCAATCTACTTTACTATTGCAGACATATTTCTAACCGTGTACAACTCGCATAGCACACTCTTCACTACTGACCCCTCTTTCTAGGGTTACAAAAATTTACTTGGCTTGATGGCGCCAAACTCCGGGATTCACTACAGAGTATCCCCTCAGTGACAGAGGGCATTTAGCCTAACATAATGATATATATATATATATATATATATATATATATATATATATATATATATATATATATATATATATATATATATATATATATATGTATGTATGTATGTATGCATACATATTTCTTAGAAAAAATAGCAACAAAATTTCAAAAGAACAAACACAATTGAAAAATTTGTATAAACATAGAAACAATCATATATAAAATTTAAAAAATACAAATGACAGATTTAATTAAAATATTAAAATAAAGTAATTAATAAGTACTGTAAGTGGAAACTTTCTTTGGAAAATGTACACGTCTCCCTGATCTGGTTACCGTTTTGTGCATTTTACCAACTGATGAATTTTTATCATCAGGTATTGGTTTGCTGGAGTAAGACACTGGTTCAGTGGATGTTTCTGTAAGAAGATATGCCGGTTTTACACGGTCAAGAGAAACAGTAAATTTTTTTCCATTAATGTCAATGGTAAAAGTCTTGACAGTTCGTCGTAAGACTTCATGAGGACCGGAGTAGGGTTGGCACAATAGAGGACGCACATAATCGATTCTGAAGAAAACGTGTGTGCATGATTTCAGCGATGGATGCACATAATATCGATCAGTGCAGTGGGTGGATGTTGCAATAGGATTTAGTTGTTGCATCACGTTTCGAAGATTAGCGATAAAATCACTGTCACAGGATGGAATAACTGCAATGTCCACCATGTCACTAGGAAGACGCAAAGGGGTACCATAAACAAGCTCTGCACAAGAAATTTGCAAGTCTTGTTTAACTGCTGTTCGGATGCCCAAAAGAATAACAGGGATTATCTCCGTCCAATTATCATTTTCATAAGATTTAATTGCTGATTTTAGATGGCGATGAAATCTCTCAACAATTCCGTTTGAAATTGGATGGTAGGGAGTTGTTTTAATCCTTTCTTAACCTAACATGCGAGTAAATTCAGCATACATAGTTGAACGCAGTTGGGGTCCTTGGTCAGAGGTAATTACGGATGGACATCCGAATCGTGCAATCCAGTTGTTGAATGTTTCACGGCAAACAGTCTTTGCAGAAATATCTGAAATGGATATCGCTTCTGGCCATCTGGTGAAACGGTCAATTATTGTCAAAAAGTAATAGCAACTACCAGAGTGAGGTAGTGGGCCTACGATATCTACATGGATGTGTGAGAAACGAGCATCTGGAAGAGAAAAAGTACCTAAAGGCGTTTTAGTGTGTCGTACCATCGATCATTGGCATGGTTCACAGCATTGAACCCATGATTTTATTTGTCGTTTCATCTTAGGCCAAACATACCTGGAACAAATTAATTTTGTTGTTGCTGCTATTCCAGGGTGAGAAAGATTGTGCAAATGATCGAAAATCAATTTGCGGAAAGAGAAGGGTACAAAAGAACGCGGTGTTCTAGTTGAAATATCACACATCAATTCGCAATGAGAAAAATGACAAGGTTTTAATTCCAGTTTAAGAGAGGTGGTATTAGATTGCAGAAAACTTTGTATCTCTTTATCAGTTTTCTGTGCTTTTGCAAATTCATCAAAACTTAAATTTGGTGATTTTGTAATAGAATCGATTTCAATTCTACTGACCACATTCTTACAACCTTGCACATGCCTAATGTCAGTTGAACACTGAGAAATAAAGTCTAAATGACGTAATTGCCGTGGAGAACATTTATTAGGGTTTTGCTTAAAAGCGTGAGTCAACGGTTGTTGGTCTGTATATATTATAAAATTTCTGCCTTCTAATAAGTGTTCGAATTTTTTTTATAGCAGAATAAGCTGCAAACAATTCTCTATCATAAGTAGACCATTTTTGTTGACTTTTATTAAGTTTCATTGAGAAGAAAGCTATTGGTTCCCGTCTTCTTTCCGATAACTGACTTATAGTGCCTCCTACAGCAAAATCTGAGGCATCGACTAATAAGCTCAACTGAGCTCTAGGAATAAGATGTCTTAAAATATTGGCTTTGGCAATCGCATTTTTGGCGGCAATAAAGGCTTGTTCTGCATTTTCATTCCATGTAAGTTGTTCGGATAATTTACAAGCATTAGACTGAGATTTCTTTTTATTTCTTTGTCCTTACAAAATTTGAACAATGGGTGCAAGTATATGAGCAGCTTTAGGAATAAAGCATCGATAAAAGTTAAACATTCCTAAAAATCTTCGCAACTGCGTTAATGTTAGGAAAATCTAATATGCATTTAACTTTATCTTGTAGATGTTGAATTCCTTCGTCGGAAAGATTAAAACCTAGAAAATCTATTGAAGAAACACCAAAAGTACATTTAGAAGCGTTAATACATAATCCCTATTCTGCCAATTTTGAAAATAATGCCTTTAAATGTTGATAGTGCTCATTGGGATTTTTAGAAGCAATTAATATGTCATCTACAAAAGTATAAACACCTGATGTTTCACGTGTAACCTCATCTATAAAGCGTTGAAAAGTAGCAGATTGGTTGCAAAGGCCAAATTGCAACCTTGTACTTTCGAATAAACCAAATGAAGTACATATAGCTGTTTTATGTAAATATTCAGGGTTTATTGGGATTTAATGATAAGCTTTTATTAGGTCTATGCGACTAAATATTTTTGATCCATGTAATTCTGCAGTAAAATTCGCAATACAAGGTATCGGGTATTTGTCTTTAATTGTTTGAGCATTTAAAGTTCTATAATCACCCACTGGTTTCGAATCTAAAGTTCCTTTTTTAGGGACCATGTGTAGAGGTGAAGCATAGTTATTTCTCGAAGGTCTTATATGGCCTAACTGTATCATATTTTGAAATTCAGTTTTTGCAATTCTAAGACGATCAGGAGCAAGACTTCGAGGTTTTGCAACTACAGGAGGACCTTTCGTAATTATGTAATGTACAGTATTATGTTTAACTGGTTGATTTGGATTAGGTAATTTGGTAATAGAAAGAAATTCTTTCAAAAGTTTATGATAAGGAGTATCTTTAAGAATAGAAACTTGAACTGAATGAAGATATGTATATTTTAATTGGCCAGTGGATTGTAATTTCGTTTCAGTGTCTCTAAGACATTTATGCCTGAGATCTGGAACCAATTCAAAATAATGGAGAAAATCTGCTCCTAAAATTGGTGTACTAACATTGGCTACTAGAAATGTCCAAGTAAAATTTCTTCTCAAATTAAAATTTAAAGAGAGTGTCTTTTGTCCATAAACATTAATTGCTGAAAAATTTCAGCTAAAAGCGTTTGTTGTGAAGAATTTTGCTTTTGGTAATTGTTAGCAGGGATTAAGGACACGTCAGAGACCAGAAATGAAACATTTGATGTCCGGTCACGAATGAACAGGCGACGTGATTCGCGAAATAATGGAGAAAATCTCCATTATTTCGCAAAGAATATGTCGTCTCTATTCTTTGCTACATTCGTTTTCCTGCCATGCACAAGGCTTAACACATTTATGATCTCTACATTTCTTTCCGAAACGTCTGTGATACCAGCAAATGGAAAAATTTCGTTTGTGGGAATCATTTCTTTCACAATATTTCACAATTGCTAAAACTAATTGGGACTCTTTCCAGCAATTCATCGACTGCCACTTCAATACTAATTGTTTGACCGATGATATAAATGCAAACTGGATCAAATTCAAGGAAACCATACTAAATAGCGCAAAACTATTTATTCCCAGGGGAAACATAAAACACCATGTGCCATTCTTCACTTATAAAGATCCACTTCTGGAACTGCTTCTAATGGAGAGAAAGCAACTACTGCAAGGAACAGCCAACATTATTGATAGCACCTTTCGGGCCAAGCTAAATAAAATTAATGTTAAAATAAAGACTGCCTATGCAAACTTAAAGCAGATCAAATGGACTAATATATGCAATAAGCTTGATGCTAGAACGTCGGATAGTAAGATCTGGAAAATCATGAAGGGAATAAATAAGGAACAACCACAATCTGAAACTTGCAACACAATTAGAGGCTTTTCTTGTAGATGTCTTGTAGAAATCACTTCCGATGATAAATCTACGGCCAATGTACTCGGCTCATTTTATCAGAAGGCCAGCAGACTAAGTTTCTCCCTTAAAGACAGACATGTTAAGAAAAAGGCAAAGAATATAATCAATGGCTGTCGCAGTACAGATGTTGGTACCTCCCAACTGTCACGGATGTACTCCTCTCAAGAACTACTTTCAGCCATGGCATTCATGGATATGACCAAGTCCCCTGGCCCAGATGGAATACACGGTCAAATGTTGAAAAACCTAGGCCTCATTGGCAAACAAAGATTATTGGACATTGTCAACCTTTCCTGGTCCAGCGGAAAAGTACCTATTGACTGGAGAAGAGCCACTGTCATCCCCATCAGAAAACCAGGAAAAGAGACATGCTCCCCAGAAAGATACAGACTGATTGCCCTTACCAGTATAACTTGTAAACTAATGGAAAAAATGCATCTTACTAGACTTCTTTACTTTTTGGATATGAACCATTTAACAGTACCCGATCAATACATATTTAGAAAAGGGCATAGCACCACTGACCAGGTCCTTTACTTCTGTCAATTGATAAGAGACGCCCAAAACCTTAAGCCAACTAGACATACCGTGGCGGCCCTGCTTGACTTATCCAGGGCCTTTGATACTGTGTGGAAAGACAAACTTATCATTAAATTACACGACTCTTTCAATATTAGGGGATCTGCTTTGGTTTGGATTGCCGACTTCCTGCACCATAGATCTATCAGAGTCAAATTCAACAAGATCTTTTCAGATGATTTTATACTGGGACAGGGCGTTCCTCAGGGATCAGTCTTGAGCCCTACTCTCTTCTCCCTTTTTTTTTGGCAGGAAATGAGAAAAAGAAACTAACACTTGTTGACATAGCAATCTTCGCTGACGACATAGTACTCTGGAAGTCAGGCTCTAATGCGAAGAATATCGAAACCGAACTCAACTGCGCTTTATCTGCAATGCGTGATTTTGCAATTGAACACAAACTAACTTTCAATCCAGCAAAATCAGTAGCAACTTTTTTCACCACTGATAAACACCTATATTACTATAAACCAGCATTGTTTTTCAACTTCCAGCCTCTCACTTATGAAAAACATCCTAAATATCTCGGTTTTATTCTCGACCCTGAATTCAACTGTAACAAGCATATCGACCATCTAGTTTCAAAGGATCGTAATAGCCTTAACATTCTTAAATATCTAGCTGGCAGAGATTGGGGTGCTGATGCAAACACCCTCAGAACCACATTTATTTCGTTCATAAGACCTATTCTTGAATATGGTTATCCGATTTACTCTTGTGCATCTGAAACGAATCTCTTGAAATTAGAACGAGTACAAATAAGTGCCGCTCGTATCATCTTAGGACTCAGAAATAGCAACCCTTCAGTTATTGCTTTATACGAGGCTAATTTCCAACCATTGCACTTTAGAAGAAGAGCTAACTTAGTTAAATATTTTAACAAAATCTATAGCTACGGCCCACATCATCGTACCTCCTTGTATTTACACAATTGGCACAATAATCAAAGATTGAAGAAATTCACCCCTTTCAGCCTGGCAGAAACTCAAAAGCTATTTTCGCACAATGTCGAACCTCAATCTTTGAAACCTTGTTTTGATGTCTCAGAGGGAATGCCAAGAGTCATCTTTCACTTTCATCTGAATTCCACTGCAAACAAGCAAACTCACATCGGAGACCATCTTAGACAATTAGCAATAGAAATTATTAATTGCATTCCCTGCGATGCAGTGCAAATGTATACCGATGGTAGTCGTACAAAAGACCGTACTGGGAGCAGAGTCTATATTAGAACCACTCAGTCTGAAATCATGCTAAAGCAACGTGACCCTGACGCGTTCAGCCTTCTGAAGTGAGTTAATAGCGATTAAAGTGGGACTTGCTTCTATCATTTCCAGCAGCTGTGATTTTTGAGAACTTTAGATTTTGTCAGACAACCGCAGTGCACTGCAACATCTCAGTGACTGGTCCTCTATAAAGGATGAAACAAGTCTATCTATTCTCTTGAAATTGAAAATGATCCCCCAAGAACATGTTGTACATCTCCAATGGATTACACCCCATGTAAATATTAATGGCAATGTGTGAGATCGCGGATCGATTGACCAAAGAGGGCAGTGAGGAAGATACGCCCACTGATCAATACTTACATATCAGGAACTTTACTCTAATGAAAAATCTAGACTTAATTCAATCTGGCAAATTCCACCAACACACCATGGTACTCTGAAACATCTCCTGGAACTCTTCTGAATACAAAATGTGACCGGATATCTCAGACTGCCTTGGCCAGATTCTCAAGTGGACATCTAAAATGTTTATCATTTGAATGTGGTACAAAAATGTATCCCAATTTTAAAAAATGCTGTGAACATCCAGCCTCACCGAATCATATTCTGGATTGCGTCGGACTTTCCCGGGAGGATTTATCCTCAAATCCCTTGCTAGTCATTGACTTTCTAACTGTCAACAGTTTAATAGAGTTGATCTGACAAATGTCAGATCTTTAAAGAGAATAAGCCAACAACAACAACAACTTCTTTCACGACTGCTTTGGTTACGACGATATGGTGAACGACTACGAGAAAAAGAAAGTTGATCAATTTGATAATTTAATTTTCCAGTTTCGCGAAATATTTTAGTTTCGAAAGATTCATCTGTTTTGGAAACTGAAAACGATTCAACAGGAGATGGCGTAACATCGATGATGCGATCGGAAATTTCAGCAGCTTTCTCTATTGTTAGATCAAAAACTGCCGCTAAAATAGTTTGAACATTGGATGGCAATCGCTGTAAAAATAGTTCTAACATTAGTTTATCGGGAACATTATGTGATTCTGCGCGACGCTTCATATTTCGTAAAAGTTCTGTTGGTTTGCGCGATCCTAATTCTTCCCCTAATAATAGGTTTCGAATTTCTTGTTGCGATGATTCTCCCAAGCGGTTTATTAATTCCTGTATAATCTGTTTGTATGGATCGGTTACATCCGGTTTCATAAGTACATCACGAACTAACGATGCAGTTTCGGGAGGAAGATGGAAAACAATATAATTATATTTAGTCATTGGTTCTGTAATGGGTTTTGGTGTGGCAAGAACAAACGTGCTTTCACACATAAACCATAATGCAGGATCAGATCTGTTATATTCAAGAATTTGAACAGCATTAACTTCAACCATGATACAAGGTTTAAGAACAAAATTGCGTTATATTTAACTATTAGCAATAATAATGAAGATATTTTAAATGATAAGAATTATTCATATTTTAAGGATTTATAATAATAATGTGAAATAATTATATAAAACGTAAATAAGAAAAATGAAAGCAATAATGAAATCGAATATGATAATAGATTCAGAAAAATTACGCATTTTAGTTTCAAAGCAAAAGCACAGAATAAAGAAACAGAAATAATAATAATAAAAAAAAAAAACATTTATCTGCAATTCCCCTCTCGCTCTTTTCGGAACACGCCTCAAGAAGACGCATCCCTGTAATAAATCACCACCACTTGAAAAATGTTACCGCCGCACATAAAGAGCATCAGTAGTTTCGATTCATCTTTTTCAACAGGTGAAAATTAGCTGATAATTTTAAAGCAGGTTGATATCCGTATATTATAGTTGTCAATGAGGACGACCAGGTCACCATTAAGGAGATTTGTATGTTATGTTAAAACAAACATCACCAACACGATATTATCTTCTTCAAACAATTTTATTCAATTTCCTTACTATTGCAGACATATTTCTAATCGTGTATTACTCGCATAGCACACTCTTCACCACTACTGATCCCTCTTACTAGGGTTACGAAAATTTACTTGGCATGATGGCGCCAAACTCCGGGATTCACCACACGTTCAACGGTTTTTTTTTTTTTCCCAAACGAACGCTAATTTCTCCAAGAATTACGGTCACACTAAAATGGGGGCATTAAGGATTAAGAACGGCAAATAAGTTTATTTTTGGAGGAAAACTTGGCTTTGCCTTCTGCAAATGGGTGTATCAAGAGACAGCAATTGAAAATATACAGTTCGAAAGATTGGCCACGCCTTTTTAAAGATATTCGAATTTTTATAGCATAAAATGTGTGTATGCTAAGAAAACTATATTTTAACAGATTTTAATTCATCTTCTGGAAGTTGTCGAGACTGGTATACCCCAACTCAGGGCTATATACAAAAAGGTATACTGGTGCAACTGCACGTTTTTGATAAATGTTCAATTTATACTCTATTATGTGTGATTTCGGTATTTATGTTATTAAATATGTCTTCACAAAAGAGAGTGGTTGCCTCTTTACGGTGATTTATTATGACACACACAAGAAAAAGTAACTTATCATAATACATTAATCTTTATTCTACAACTAAAAATCATAAAAGATGTAAAATTTACAGGCCATGTTTACAGGTTAAATGACCTGTGATAAGAGGCTTCAGGTTACAATTTATGTTAACGGAAACTCAGATCATCCCTAGGTATTTCACCCGAATGACGGATAATATTTTAATAGTAAAAATATGCAAATTAAATATATTATATATGCTTATAATTAAAATAAAATAATAGGCATATAGAGGAAATTTGATTTAAAGCCTATGGTGCTTACATATACTTAGAAGAGTATATTATAGGAACTTAAAATATTTTTTTATCTTAATTACAATAAGGGATTTATTTAAAAATATTGCGTATTCTGAGACGTGTGTTCCATGTAAATAAGATGGCACATTTAAAAGCTGTGACGACTGGTTTTTTTCAGTAACTGCGGCTAGTAAGAATAAAATTTAATTCAATATATGCTTGTTCGGTTTAATTGTCAGTCAACGTTCATTATTTTCACAGGATTCTTGTTGGACAGGAGCCTATCAATGGTTTAACGTGCTCAAAATGGGAATATTAGGGAATAAGAATATTAAATAAGGCTATTTTAGAAGGAAAACTTTTGTAAATGGGTGTATTAAGAGGCAGCAACTGTAAATATGAAATTCAAAAAGTTGTCCATGGCTCCTTCAAATGAGTTTATCACATGAAGAAAAGAATGTACGAGAAAAAGTTATAACGGCGAAAAAGTCATGTGCGTCTTTGAAAATTCTGGCAGGCGAGATCACGCCCACTCTGTCTTCCACGCACCAAAACAAATGATAATCTAAGTATCTATTTACAAAAAAGAAATTTTACATTCATATTTAAGTCTCTGTTTCTTATATTTACTAATTTTTCTTATGTATTTCAATAAAATAATTTTAGTCTTGCTATTCCACATATTGACTTTTAGGTACTCCCTTGAATATATTAAATTAAATGCTTTCTAATTGTTATATTTAGAATCACAAAAAATGTCAATTTTCCCTTTCTTTCTTGATATTTAAAGCTAAAATTTGCTATCCCTGTGATTCTATCTGATCATGCAATACCTCAATATTTGGTCGTAAACTTTTAATTTTATAAATATATATTTTTTTATATAAAATATTATATCAATATAACAAAAATATTTTTTCCTTGGTGAAACTTTAATCCATTAATTAAATAAAATATTCATATTATTAACAATAATTCGCAAGTGAATTTTGTGGAATAATTATTCATGCAAAGTAAAAAAATATTAAATTAAACACAAAAAAACCCAGAAACTAAACAAAATATTTAATTTTATTTAAAAACGGATTTCAATAAATTTTAATTTAAATATTATGATACTTATGAAGAGCTATAGAAAATAAAATATTTTCTTAAGAAGTATAACAGTTATTTTAATTTTTCTTATAAAAAATTCAGTGCATTTGCTTAAAAAATGTTTGGAAATTATTTACGGATAAGTAACTAAAATTTTTCTTAAACTTTTCTAATTAGTTTCATTTAAAAATATTTTTTTACAAACATGTTTCCAAATGAAATGTAAAATGTTTCTTTTTTAATGATTATTCAGTAATTAATTAAGTGATTATTCAGCAGTTAAGATATCTTTTATTATTTTTATTTAGACACACTCTCTCTCTCTGAAATTTAAATAACTGTATTTTTTTCTCAAATATTTGTATATATATTTTTAAAATTCCTGAAAAGTTAGGAAGATTAGAAGAAAGAATTAAAGAATAAACCATTTCTTCCTCTAACAAATATTAAAAACATGTAATATCCTACAATTTACAAAAGTTTTAAAAAAATTATTTAATGCTTGAATTTTTTTAATCATTTGGTGTTTTATTTTTCTCTTCGAAGTGTACAATTGAAAACATTAGTATAAAGTTTAATAACATCATGATATTTAATATTTCCCACATATGAATTTATCAAATTAAGTAAACTTTAATTAGAATGACAAATGTAAATATTTTCTATAAACTTTTCTTCAATGTAAATATTAGGGGATTATTGTATTAGAGTTATTATACAGGTATATTTTCTATATTACTGCCGATAGGTATAATAGCAATATGAGGCAATAAATTTGTTTTTATTTCCGTTTGAATGAATAAACATCTTATACATAAAAAGTAATTTTTCAGGAATTATCAAATCAACAACTATTGAGTTTGCCTTAATTACTGTTATTAAATTAATCAGCAATTATTTTCATTAAGCTTTCATTATATAACTTATATCCTAAAATTTTTAAACTTTATTTTTCTTTCATGATCAACATTCTTTATTTTTAAAAGATAAGAGAACTAGCAGAGACCGGTAAAATAGTTCTTAAAATCGAAAGCTCGGAAAATAGTAAAATAACTGTTAGATCTTAAAATTATTTATTTTACCACTCTCTCTTTATAAATGGATAATAATAGAAAAATATTTAATATGCACTAAACGTGAATAACGTGCAAAATAAAAAAAATATTTAATAATAATTCTTACATTCATTTAACTAAGGAAAAATCAGTTGATCATTATCTTTTTACTAGTTCAAAACTGCATTTTTAAAAAACATTTTTTCGATGTAGAAAAGCACTTCATCGTGGTTTTTCTCAAAAAGTACCTTGATATTGTTATCTATTCATCTATTTGTTTTACAGATGATTACGCCACTAAGTCCTTTTCTTCATGTCGAATCTTTTTCATTCTCATTTATAATCATTAAATAATACCTACGAATAAATTAAATTTGAATCCTGATTCATATAATTCTGAAGTAAAACTTCGGAAAGCAAAAGTTTTTTTTTTTTTTTTTTTTTTTGTCGAAGAAGACATACGATGAATAACTTATCATCAATCGTCAGGTAAACGATTTTGTTTTCTTCAGTTATTTTATAATGCACGTAGGTCAGAATGACTTAGATATTGGTTGGTGACTTAGATATAATGTTGGTTCAGCAATATTATTTTTAGTATATTTTCATAAGAGACTCTCTCTCTAGTGCAAGAATGTCAAATTCACAAGGTAATTCCGCGTCATGATCACCCCTTATAACCATATACACACAAAACAATTATCAATTGAAGTTAAAATGCAGGTAAAGTCGGAAGTTAGATTAGACAAAAGAAATTCCCCACGGATTGCTTCAAAAAGTTCCTGGATGAATAATACTTGAGGTGGGTGTCTGTTATAACTCAAAAAGTACAGATATCCGTATTAGAATTTAAAAAATATATTTTCTTTTAATTTTCATTTTAAGCAATAATATTTTGATTTAAGAATCCAAATTGATTTTTATTTATTAAATTGATTAATTTATGCTTAATGTTGGAGTTAGTTATCTACAATTAAAAGTATCTCCAATAATGTTGATAAAATAAACCATAAAAATATTTCTCAATTATTTAATAAAAAAATATTAATAAAAAATCAGACAATGGATAGGAGAAACCTGCAAAAGTAAAGCGCATGAAAGCGATCTCGTGAAAATGAGACTTTTAAAAAATCTAGTTCTTTAATGTGAATTAAAATTATCATTGTATCTATAAGAACATTTTTAGCGAGCCAATAGTTCATAAAATCATGACTGCTTGTCTACTGTATTTACGAAGATTTATCAGAAAAAATATAAAATATTTCCGTCGTACGTACGTAAACAAGTACAAAAGTTGTAGTAAAAAGAGTGATAAAAACATGTTCTAAATATTGACCAAAGTATAAAACTTAAAAAAACCACAAGAGTAAATACGACTAAAGGAAAACAAATCTTGATGCGAACTAAACTATGTATACTTATTATTAATATAAAATATGAAAGTAAGAAGATTTTTCTTGTAGCAAGCCTTGCAACACATGCCATTATAATTATTAAATTTATCATAATAATAATTAATATACTATAATTACATTACTAAGTGCCCTTCGCCAAGCAACCACTAGGGTATGATAGACCCCCTTCACTCTGCTACTGTATTGAGCCGTGGTGGACACATAAGAGACCAAAGTGAGATATAATAATTTTTTCATAACATTTCATAATGAGCTCCATCTAGGTGCACACAAAAACTCAAATATAAAACCTAATTTAATTTCTGAAGTCTTTCTAGTGAAAAGAACAGATTGCAGAGATTTAAATTTCTTTGTTCGTTCCTAGTTTAAAATTTAGTAAATTGAGGTTTGAACTAGATGGAAAATTAAGGAGGATTAGTTTTGCAATGTAAATGAAAATTTCTTGCTATGAATTCTTAAATATAGCAAATAATTTTAATTTCCTAGTTTTATAAAAAAAATAAAAAATAAATTTTACATTAATTATTCGAGACATTTTTCATTTTTGTCAACCCACTTTAATTTTGATATTTTGCACATCCATATTATTAAAAATATAAATAAATTTTTCTAAAAAATCTGAAATTCAAACACAATGAATTCACAACTTGAATAAATTATACAACGAAATAATTTTCAAAGCACGATAAAAAAAGTTTACTTATTGGAAAACTGACAAACATGATCACCCACAAGATGGAAGTTTAACGCATAGTCATGTTTCGAAAAATCTAAGTGTTTAATAGCTCTACCATCCTTATTTTTTTTCAAATGTCTCTAGCTGCTCTCAAGATACACCTATTCAGCGCTGTAATGGGCGAAGGTGATGGCCTCTTATACAGTGGTGCATCCATTGGGTGTGCCCTTTTCTCGCCGAAAGTGAAGACATAAAGGAAGACATACACACAGAGTGAAAGGAACATCTTGGCCCGAGCCACGATTGGAATCCGGGACTACTGCTTTGAAGTAAGGGACGCTTGCCTCTCCGCTATTGGTCGACTTTACCATTATAGAAGTGTGTAAAAAATAAGTGCTATGAGCCCCAGAGCTGTAAATTTCAATTACAACAGCATGCAGACTGGTGGTTCACTCATATATATTTTAAATAACCAGGAAAAAAATTAAACTAATATTTTAATAGAAGAGAGAGAGAGAAAGCTAAATTCTTCTGTGTATGATTCTTAGATCAGTATGTCAAACGTTGGTATTCAGCAAGGAAAAAAGAATACTTAAAGAATTGAACAAAACAGTGCTTAAACTAAAATAAATAGTTAAAAGTTATTCATTAAAATTTTTTTTTGTAAATTAAATATTGACTTTAAAGGGAATATTAAAGCAAAATGTCGGAACAAAATATTTTATATGAAACATTTTATATATGAAGTACAATAAAAATCTTTAACACTACGTTTACTGGATGTGTTATTTTGACGCACATTAAATTTTTCAAGAAAATTATAAAAAGCGATCTCTTTTCTTATCTCTTGCAATGACCTTCATCCGTTAAATAAGATTAATTTATATTTTATAGTCCATGTTCGCCAAAAGTTTTTAAATATTTAAATTCTCTGTGTTAGCATAATTATTTTTACAGGTGTGCAATTACATTAATAATCGTGAGTTTAAGATTGTCCATGCCGTTATCTCAAATGAAATAAGCCCCATCCCAAATGAAAGAACGAAATGCAGAATGTGAATTACAGTGAAATTGTCAGAAACGTGAAAATTAGCTAGAATTTGAGTTTATTTTATAAAAGATGTGCGGAATGAGCGTAGAATATTTTGAAATAATGTTCTGAAATCTTATTGAATGATAAAATATTTCTATAAATCTGTCTCATATTTTCACTTGTGTTTACTTACATCGCTTTATCAGAGATTTTTCTTGAAATATAGGTATTCGTTCATAAATCAAATTGACACGTGTTCGTAGAGATAGGTATGTAATAAATATCTGTAAACAAAGGATTAGGCAAACATTTAATTGATTTGTTTTTATTTTGAGGCTTTTGGGAATAGACTTTACTATTGCTCCAAATGATCCTAAATTTCAGGAATATAAAATCTAAAATAATCCTGATGACAAGAGAAATGTGTAAATGATACTAAAAAGTGTTGATTTTTTATAATTAATAATAAAAAAGTTTCTAAATGCTAGGTTTTATATCTAAATATGTTACATAGAAAAAAAAAAACGTTAAGACCGCATGTCAGAATATCTTTTAATGAAGATATTAGTAGCTATAGTTAGTAATGGTTTATTTAATAAGTGAGAAAACAAATTTTTTAAAAGATTTATATTTAAGATTTAAGAAATTACTTTTTTAAAAACATTTTCTTAACTTTTGTGAAATATTCTAAATTTTAGTTAAACAAAACTGAATACAGAAAATAATGAAATAATACATAATTACGAAATGAATATTTGTTTTCTCGCATTTATTCTTTTTGAAATATTTCATTGTCAATAAATTTTATATTTTTAATAATTTAACAATCATTATTTTATATTTAACAAAAATATTTTCCGAAATTTAAATGAAATAAAAAGAATTTAATAACTTAGTAGATGGCGCTCGTGTACAAAAAGCATGTACGTATCTTACCCGCGCGCGCGATTCATTGCTGTAAATATTTAATAAAATATTCGAATGTAAATTTATAAAATGAAAAAATGTTTGTAAACGCTACCAGTAAGAAGTCAGATAAAGGGTTTAACTTTAAAAGATACTCCTATTCACTTCGAAAATAATGTGTTTTAGAATATTTTCTTTTAAATTTATTTTATTGGCGCTTAGAGAAACTGCAAGCATGTATTCTGAGATGTCATTCTAGCTTACCGGGTGCTGTCATGTATATAAATGGAGATATATTGTACTGAGATCTTTAATGTTGATATCTCGTAAAATCCAATAGAACAACCAGTTACAAAAGTATTATTTATTTTATTAAATTTAGATTAACTTAAATTATACATATCTAAAACTTTTAAACATATTTTGCCTATAAATATTAATGAATGTCAAATATATTTGCCAGATTTTCTAAAATATTTACTAATAACCAAAACAATGCCTTATATTTAACTTTTGTTAAATTTTCTTATGTTTTTGAATGAATATTTTAATAAAAAATATTTTTTTCAATTCTAAAAAGTTATTTCTGCAATTTTGTTTAAAATACGAAATAAAATTTTCATGAAAATTATTCAGTTAATATTTATTACATATTAAATTTCTTTCATAATTAGTGATGTTTTCGAAAACCTAATATTTACTAAGCATTTATTTAAAAGAATAAAACTTTGGTTAGTTATTGAAATATGATTTTGTACGTTTGTCATATACACACTCACACCTAAGCGATGTTAGTCGTATAAGTCTATCTATTTGAACACAATTTTGTCAATTTATCTATTATTTTATTTATAAACTAATTGGGTTTTACATATATAGTTCAAATATACATAACACGGGAAATGTAAATGCGATATAAATTAAGTGAATACTCAGTTTGCTTATTGAACGAGTAATAGAATATAAAATAGTGTTAGATATGTAATATTACATATTTTCATACAATTTAAGTTTTCCTTTACATTTATCACGATTTTCTTAATTAATTCTACCTCAAATTTTTTAACAGAGTTTCCGTGTCGACATTGAAAAGTAAAATTATTATCAGGAACAAACTTACAAGTGTTTTCTCACCACTAAAAGAATAAAAGTAGTTACAAGAATAGGATTTAATTAACTTATCCTTTTTGGTAACCTTTAGATGCTTCTACTGAACTCTGATTTAATGCATATTTTATGTTTCTTCCTTACAATATTTTTTCCAGCTATTCGATTTTATTAAATCGCACTTAATGACTTGCATTTCAAATCACTACATTACAAAGATGTTTGATGCATTTTTCATATTGGCAATAAAAATTCTTTTCTTTCCGATAGATGGTAGCACTAATAAAAGTAAAGTCATCAATTAGCCTGTGAATGCGTATCTTTCGTTCTTTCTCTCTCACACCTATACTGCAAAACCTTAGTTGAAAGATAAACTCCAGAACTATTAATCAAAATACATAGATATGAAAAATTATTACAAATCGTTCAGCGTGTAGGCAGCTTTGAAAAATAGTAAGCTTTGAAAAAGTAGAATTACCATAAATATAAATGATAAAATTAAAGCTTTCTAAGCTTAAATTATACAATAGAAATTTGAATATTCTATAATATAACGGAAAGTTGAAAAAGAAATGTTATTCAGTGTTTGTATGAGTTGTCACTTATTTTCACTTTTAATTAATGCTGATTTATTGATGGTTTGTAATTAATTTGATTTATTGATGATTTGTAATTAATTTAATTTATATTTATTTGTATTTATATATATTTAATGTTAATTTAACGGTTGCTTTTGCTCGCTTTTATAAGCTGTTTCTAATTATTTATTATTTTCATATTTTTAATATTCTTTGTATTTATACATGAGACAGTTTTAATACATTTTAGGATGTCTTGTGGCACAATAGTCTCGTATCTTTAGCAGAAAAGCCATATATATGTACCAATATAAACAGCACCACTTGATGATACTCTGACTGTACTGACATTTATTTTCTCATATTGCCGTATATTTTATTATTAATTAAATTTAATTTTCCTTTGTACTTATCTTGGTATTCTTTTCATATTTTCTATTGTATTATTTATTATTTGAATTTTGTGATATATATTTATAATATCCCATTTGAAGTTTAAATGTATGAAGGACAAACAAATTATAAATGAAAAAAATTAGGAAGAAACGAAACATCAACCTAGAATATTAAAAAGCATAGGGACTTCGTTTTCGTCAAGTGGGAGATGGTCTGCTATCCAAAATGGACTAACACTCTTTTCTGTCCTGCAAGTTTTGACATATAAGGTTTGACATTATTCTTTCTTTATTTTAAAATTATATTTATTACTTTGATATAGTATTTATTGTATTAATTTTATATTATTTTGATATAATTTTGCAATATTATTATGCATGTTTTTTTATTTACATGTTTTGGGAGAAACGTAAGAAGAATTTTAGATGTTTGTCTTCCTTGCATGTCAGAAAATAATGCCCATTTTGCATACATAACAATCTCACTCTTGATAAGGATGTGATTCCTGTGCTTTTTTATTTCTATTTTTTATTCCCATGTTTTCTTCTTTTTTTTTCGAAATGCAACTTGTATCTTATTCATATTTTTGATTTTTCAAATGGTATCTCATTTATATTCTCGGCAAACTTAATTCTAGCTACTTTTGCGATGGTTAGGATATTAGATATATATTTATTGATATTGTATAGTATTCGTAAACTTTTGATTTAATAAAAATATATCGTGGATGGCAAAATAGGACTGTACAAAATCAGCAGCGTAACAAATGTGGTGCACTATGGGTCATAGATGACAGAGATGAAAGACGGCTGTGGAGATGCATTCGGACGAATATATGTGGTACCGTTGAGCAAATGACAGCCCAGATGAACCAAGGGGCTATCAACAAGTTGTCTCCCAAACTACCCTTCAGCGAACGTCGCTGCGTTTGGGTATCCGAAGCAGACACCTGGTTCATGCAACTATATTGATTGCTGTTAATCGCCGAGGAAATTTGGAATATGGACGCGAGTTCCGCACCTTTATATGAGAAAGATAGCGTTTTATGCTCCATCGAATAGATGCACGTAGGCGTATACGACAGTAACATTTGAAGGCAAAGACCCTATAACCATTGCTAGAACAGTTCAGGTTAGAGGCAGGAGCATTATGGTCTGGGAAATATTTTCCAGGCATTCTTAAGGTTCATTCATCATTGGGAAAGGCATGATGGATCAATACAAGTACGCATCTGTCCTAGTGGATTATGTACACTCCTATATGTGCATTGTTTTTCCTCAAAATGATGGCACTTAATAGAAGGACAGTGCGAGGTGTCATGTAACTGTCAGTGTATGTGAATAGTTTGAAGAGCACCAGGTTGAGCTTACCATTCTCCACTGGCCTGCAAACGTACCTGATTTAAACCCAATCGAGAATTTCTGAAATCATCTCGATCGGGTTGTTTGTGGGATGGATCCTCCCTAGCATAATCTAGCGCCGCTGGCCACGGCACTGGAATCGGCATGGTTCAACATCAAAGAGGACACCTTCAGGAACCTAACTGGCTCTTATCCTGTGCGTCTCGCAGAAGTACGCTCTTTGATAGGTAGTTATTGTGGCTTTTGACAGGTGGTCACATTAAGGTGGCTGCACTGAGTATATATATAGGCACATATATATGTATACCTTGGTATAGATATAAATGCATATGTTGGTATAGATGTATATATTTAGATTAATTAAATTTTAAATTTGTTGCATTTAAATTTAATTTTAAAACTTAGGTAATTAACTAGATTTAATTTAGATAAGATAAATTACTAGAACGTAAAATATTCTTTTTCAACTTGATCAAAACAAAAAGTGGTATGCTTTATTTATTCTACCATCAATCGGGATTTATCTGAAAGCGTAAAATCTGGATTTTTTTATTGAAACAAAGGAAAGAATAATCAACAGCCTAAAGGGAACTTCTTCACAAATTCATTCCTCTTCAAATGTATGTATACGTTTGAAAAGTGATTTATTATAATTATTTTTACAGTAAAGGAATTGAATTTCTGTCACTTTCGTTTTATAAAATGATCTAGTTAAAGCTATTTATATAATACCTTTTTAAAATTAGAAATAACAAATTTTAATTTTATTGGGCATTCATAAATTACGTAAAACATCTATTTTTACACCACTTTATTTTTTCCAATTACCTAAATAAAAGTAAGAATCTATTTATAAACAACATATTTTTTAAAATTAGAATGTAAACTGTGGTCCACTTAAATATACTGCATTTTTTTCATCAATCTTCATCCAGAAATATTTCATATAAATTACAAATTTAGAATTTTTAAGCAGCTTCATTACGAAACACTTGAAATCTGTCTTTGCCATTAATTCAAACTATTAATTGAGATTAACTAATATCTTTTAACCACATTTACCAGGACCATTTGGTAAAAGTGCTGATCTAGTAGTCGAAATTATCATTAAAAATTTATTCAATCATTGAAAAATAATGAATTCAATTTTCAGCACAGTAAGTCACATTACATAATAATTCTTAAAAGTGAGTGAAACAAGTTTATAGAATAAAACTATTTTTACATCCAGAATTTCATACATCAATAGCAATAAAATTTTTAAGAATTAAAAGATAATTTTTCTAAATAGTCGTTTATTTTTAATTTCAGAAAAATAAGTCTGTATTTCTATAATTTACATTAAAACAACAATAAAATTAAATAAATGATTTTTGTGAAAAAAAAGTTGAAATTTTTTTTTGAAATTTAGATAATCGTGGAAGATCTAGATAATTATCCATTGAAGAAACGAGAGATATTTTTTAAAATAGTAAATTCAGAATATCAAAAATCCACGACAAAATCACCAGTTTAATTTAAATATACTAAACTAATTTAAATGTATGATTGATGCACCTTACACTCCCCCTTTGTATCCCTTATATATATATATATATATATATATATATATATATATATATATATATATATATATATATATATATATATATATATATATATATACATACGTACATATGGCATTTTGGGTAGTAAAATATAAAAAAATGCGTTGTATGGAAAAATTTTGACATACTAGTATTTAATATTTTTTCGTACACAACTCTTAATGAAATATTTAGCAAACCGTCAAAAATTATGAAGTCTTGATAGAATATTCATCTTTGCATATCGAATAGTTAAACAAGCGAAGGTCATTGTGAGGCATTTAAGTTGCTTCTTTATCTTCCGAAGGATTTTACCATAAATCGTAGGTGGTATCCATGTATCATAACATAGAAAATTATGATAACTCCAAGGCAGCCCACAAACATGCTTGCAGAAATTAAAAACGCAAGAACCATTTCCCGTTGTTTAATTGAGTCTGAGTTTAAAACCAGAACTTTCTACTCTGAAGAGCGTATAATTCTAAATTTAAAATATAATCTTTGACTCCATATAATGGATAGTTTATCAATTTGAGGTTACTATTATGCATTTAAGTATCCACTTTGTAACTGGCTTTCTGGGAGGATTTTGTAAAAAAGGGTCAGAGTCATTCAGGTGTCACAAGAGAGGAAAGCGGGAAAATTCCAAAGCCCTCACTGCGATAGATGTGCATGAGGTAGAAGCGCAATAGCCATATTTCTTACTAAACTGTGGCTAAGATCAAATTCGAATCCCACAGTCACCGGATCCACAACCCCACTGTTTTTTGCGATAGATTCTCTATTACTATAACCGCTTCGAACCTGTTTTTAAAAATTTTTCCTAGTGTATGCGTTTATTTATATAAATATTTAGCAAGTTTTTTTTAAATTTATCACTCAATTTTCCAGAAAGTTCTTTTTAAAGAAGAGTGCAATTGCTTCTAAATCTTGTAGAAATGATACGGAATGAAAATAACACAGGATCAGTACTGTTTTGCGTTTGAAGGAGTAGGGTTATGTAAAAACAATTGTTATGGCTTGATCTCGTGACAGATAATATATATAACGGATATCATAGTAATCCGGCCTAGCATGCTATATTTCTGGTTGATGAAGTGAATTATTTTGAGGCAAAGTCTTGTGTTGTTCCATATCTGTTTTATTGTCACTATGATATTTACTTGAGTTTTTTCATGTTTAATACAGATTAATTTTAACAGAAATCTTAAAAAAATCATGTAAAAATTTTACGTGATTATAATAAAAAATATTGGATGCTGTATACTGATAAGATGCATTTCTTTTCAAATTTTCAGGCAACTGGCTGTATTTTGGGGTATTGGTCGGCCAGGATAGGCAGCTGGAAACATATCCTAATAATACAAATGATTTTGATGCTAAAACAAAATAAAAATTAATGTTTAAATAGGTAATTTGTAGGAAAAAAATGTGTGATGCAATTGAATCTAAATATATTGAATTAAAAATATATTGGTGAAGAAAAATATAAACTTAAAAATTGCTGTAAATAAATCATTAAAATCCATAAAAATTATATATGTATAAAAGACGAACTCTTCCTTTCAATTTTACTAGATGTTGCTGTATTACAGAGTTATTGTATTATATCAAGTAATAATTAAAAAATATTCTTTGATTGAAAAGTATTGTGATATTGTGTGCCTACATATATATGTATACCTGTATGTGTGTATATTTATAAATATACACACATAAATATACATACATACATATATATATAATTTCATACTAACATATACATATACACGAGTGCGGACAAACACACATATACAAAAGAAATTTCGTCTATTATAGGAAATAAATTTTTCATGTTTTTGTGCTATAGAAAACAATCAATGTAAGTCAAGAAAATAAATTATAGCTTAATAATAGTCATTTTCATGCTTAAAAATCGTTATTTACTTTGAAGAGTAAAAACATGTCAAAATTTTCATCACAGCATATTTTGGTTTCAAAACGTGCTTTGGAATGTTAAACGAGAATCAGCTCCTTACTGTATTTAATACAGTGTATATATATTGTGTTGGGGAAGACATCAAAGAATATAGAATAGTGGAATTTTGGGATTAAAAGTCTCATTTGCTTAGGTAGGTTTTAAATGCAATTCAAAATAATAAGCTCTGCGCAAAGCTGAAAAATCAGATACGAATACCTTTAATGTATGCTAGATTAAAAAAAATATTTAAATATAAAAATATACAATCTGTACAAATAATTGAAAAATAAATGGCTAAAATGTGTTAAATATTTAATATGCTTAATCTGTATCAATATCTTTATCTTAATACTAGTTTTCATATACTTATTTTCACATGCGAATAATTATATAAATTTAAATGTCACCATCTGGGAATTCTCCATAAATCTTTATTACATTTCTTAGATGTTGTGAACAGTTAAAGATGATTTAAATGGAGAAATAAAGTCTTAATGAATATTAAACAAACGTAATTTCATCGGGAAAAATAAGAAACGTGGAATTAATTAAATTTTTATACTATTTATTAATAATTAGTTTAACAATTAAATTTCTAATTTGATGTGATCCAGTTTATTTCTTACATAAAAAATATTTGTTTGGAAAAGGATTTCTTAAATTTGAACTGTATTGAACAAAATTGAAAAATTCTTTGAATGTAATTTATTTACCGTTGTTTGAGACAACAATTTATTTTAAAATGTGGAGTTTTCAAATGGATGAAATAGTGTGCTCATCGTGGCCTTAATGGTATTAGGACAGCAACATTCGAAGTTGAATCTACCATTACTGAGCAAAGCGAAGGGTTGATTAGGAATATAAATAAATTATATAAATTTATTAGAAAACTGTGTTAGTTAGAAAATTGGTGTGTTTTGTTTCTGCTTTCTGAATGCATATCTGTCGGAGTGTTATTGCATATTCAGTGTTATTGGAGTGGGTGTTAAAAGTTTTCCGGGTTTCTTAACTTGTGACATACGTATGTCACAAATTATCTAAAAAAAGAAGGATCCTAGGGATCTATAATTTGTTGTACCTGTCTAAAAACCGAACGACAGCTGAAAATTGTTAGTTTGTCATTATGTTGTTTGAAAAGTGATAAAAAGGAAAGTTAATTTTGAGAGATATTTCTTCTAAAGTTAGAATATTTTTGAAAATAGCTGAACCAAAGCAAATAAGATAAAATAACAAAAATGAAATAAAGGTAAAAGGATGTTTATATTGTGAGGTTGAAAAAGACAGTTTGTGTGTGTGTTGATTAATGATTTTAAGATATAATATGTGTTATTTTTAAATGTAGACCATTGATTGTATCTCACATTATATCAATATAATTAAAAAAAATCAAAAATATTTTCTTAAAAACATTCAACCATTTTATTCTTTTTAAAAAAGTAAAGAAAAATTCAGAGTAACTAAAAATATAAAAGCCGTTTGTATGTTTCCAATCATTTGTACTAAATATATGTTCCAACTTATAATAATTTAACAAGTTATGCACAAATTTTTGCATAGAACATTTATCAGATACTATTTTTCTTTGAAAATGATAGTTGGTATTTTATATAGTGTTCTCAAAATTCCTGAAATTTTGTAACACCTTCTCTTGGTATGAGAATACATTAAATAATAAAAAAGTCTTCTTATCTCATATAAAATTAAACTTATATTTTTATAAGCTGGATATATAGAAGGGGTAATAATTATTATATTTATTAAATATAATCCTTTTTTGTGAGTGGCAATAAATTATCTTCGCCCCATTCCTTTAACTACAGAAAATTAAAAGGTTCTTAGACCATTTTTTCTCATACTTTATTTATTCTTATTTTTTGCCATAGAGCAGTATTCAGTGTTATTGGTTAACAAACACTGGCTTACTTATTTAGATAAAAATTTAATAGCAAAATATTAGTAATCTCACATGATAATATATGATACTTGAATCATGTAAATTAAATGTAATGAGCAATTACTTTTGTAAAACAGTTTTTATATCGTGGTATTCCTTTTAGTCGTGTCTTGATATACTTGTTTTTAAGCATTAAGCATCTAAAGCGACCATCACAAGACAACAGGAGGTTATCAAAATAATAGAAACACCTGTGTATAGAGGTGACATTTGTAAATAAGTTTAGCATTGAAAAATATCACTACTTTGAATCGTAAGCATTAAAATACAATTATAGCAACCAGGTTTTTCTATGTATAAATAGAAATATGTATATCATAGTACGTGTTAGCTTTATTGGAGTTCAGTAAGACTTAGATTTTTCTTCAAAAGGGTAAAATATTGGATGTTTCAGATTTTTAAAGAATTTAATTTACAGGATCACACTCCCGGAAGGCGCAAGTAGGAACGAAACATTCCAATTCTTACGAGTTTCCATACAAACATGGCGGCAAGAAAAGTTCAGGAAAGCAAAATAATGGACGAAAAGAGATGTTCATTGAAGGAGACCGACAGGTATTGAAGGGTATTTTAAATTCTAAAAGCGGACAACATCAACAAAAGTGACTGCAAAGCCCACTCAGCATTTGAATTCTCTAGTCTTAAAAAGCACCTTTCTTTCCTCCAAGCAGAACGTTTGTGCCAGAGAAGCAACTCTCAAACTACTTATTACAAATATTCATGTCAAATGTTATCTATAGTGGTGTCACACTTATAAAACATGGTCGTTTGATAAGTAGAGAAAGGTAATATATAATAAGACGAATCACCGCTCGTTCAAACTTTTCCCTACATACATGCATACATAGCTCAGCAAGTGAGCCGTGGACTCGCCTATCATCAGGTGCCTTGTAATTTTAAAACACGGTCAGGTGACGAAATCATATTTTATAGATGACACCCTCCTCTCTACATCTATACTACACCGGTATAAGGAGTTGGGTTGCTGATCTTACTAAAAGCGACTGAAGCTACTGAGTCACTTGACGTTTTCCTACAACAGGAAGAGTGCACTTTTAGAGGACACCTGCTCAAGTCTATGATCACGATCGTCTTCTTCGAAGTGTCTAGCATGGTGGAGGATCTTTCACGGTATGGGCAGCCATGTAGTGGTTTTATGCTGGACCAATCGTAACCCTGAAAGAAAGGATCACTAAAGAAAAGTATAGATAAATTTTAGCTGAACAGGTCCATTCTACAGTAAAAATATTGTTTCTTATAGGATATGGAATTTTCCAGCATGATAATACACCTATTCATGTAGTAGAACTTGCCCAATCAAAGTTTAATGAACACAAGGATGAGTTAAACATCTACTTTTGCCCCCACAGGCACCCAATTTCAATATGAATGAACCATTATAGTATATTTTACAGCGTTCAGTGCGGAATCTGTATCCTTCGCCGGCATCTATCCCAGAACTTTCACAATATCGCCAAGGAATTATTTCCAATGTAGAATGGTACAATTTTCCTTTAAACACTATTCACCACTTATATAAATTGATTTATATCGAATCTAAACTATATTACATGCCAAAGTCGGACTTACATTATGATAATAAGATATTCTTATCAAATCTAAGGTTTTTTTCTTATTTTAACCACCTGCATCGTTTTAAAGAATATTCAATTAAAATTAATTTTTCTGCCTTAATTAATTTTTGTCCCGTAATCATAAAAGAAAACAATGCGTGTTTAATGTATGAATTTTAATAATAAAATTTGTTGAGAGACTGGGATATATTTGACTGATTATATAAAAATTTGAACTAACATTTTACTAATGTTGTATTAATTTAATATAGGAATAGAAATCAAGGATTTTCTTTTCATTAGTTTTTCAATAGTAATCTCAATTTCGCATGTAAAGTATTACGCATGAAGTCAATCTTTATATAGTATAAATAAATATGTGTGTAACTGTTCATGCATAATATATTCAAATGATCTTCAGTAATTTTGTAGTAATGAAGGGTACATGATTTGACTATATTGGCTGCTTATACTTTCCATGTGCCATAAATAAAGAAGAGGCACTTTTTAATATTCTAAAAGTTATTATTTATTAATCTTATACTGTTTATAATGTAAAGTTTCTTAGAAAGTATTAACAAAGAGATAGAATACCAAACTATTGCTTTAAATATCAATTTTGTCAAAATCTGTTTTACTCTTGAACAAATGAAATTTGCATCTTATTTAATAGCTAGTATATTCAATTTTTGAATTAAATTCACAAATATCCCCTATTAACTTAATGGAAATTTTACACTATATCAGTTTTTCAATATATTTGTGATATATCATATATATTTTTATGATGACTATATCATATAAACATTTATATTTGTGTGTGAAAATTTTTATTACAATTAGATGTGAATTAGATTACACATTTTATTAAATAATGCATAAGGAACTTGTGTGCTACATTAAATCTTAGGCTTCACAATTGCTAACATTTATTTTCCAATTTAAAATTCTATAAAAAATGTACTTCTTTAAATTCCATCAGCTTCGATCAGCTGGATGCAATTTGTTTACGAGAAACAATTGAAGAAACATCGTTGGTTAGAGACTTTTTTGAACACCCTAGTTGACTACGTAAAATCATCACTCTTAAATATAAGAGCTATTGCAAGACCTATAAATTGATTTCTAAAATATGGACATTTTACCGACAGTAAAGTACACAAAAAAAATTGGATTTGGGTTTATAATGTCGAATAATCCGAACTTTTTATTTGGTTTACAAAATTGATCCCATAAACTTGACTTCCTTTAGCTGAGAAGCGATAAGTTTGCAAATTTATTCACCAGAGTGAAGTACACGTGTAAGCGAACTTTGGAATCGATTGAACTGTGAAAATATATTAAATTTTCTTTCACTTCCTGAAATACTGATGGAAAAACATGTCCTATCTCATCTAAATAGATTAAGTAAATATGAAATTGTTTTCTTTTCACGTTTGCTTTTTGTAAAAACTGATTTAAGACACCATTCTTCTTTTACATTTTAAAGATTTATAAATGTTATTTTTATCAGATGTAAGCTTTCATGTTTCAATAAATCATCTCACTTCTTTTGGACAAAATATTGATTCGATCTAAAATATTTTATGATTAGATGCAATCACTTTTTCAATTGAAAACTCTGTCTATTTTAAAATAATGTTAAATGTACTATGTTGGATTGTTGAAGTAATTTATGAAAGCAATTTTCAGAAATTTTATTTTGCAATGATACTATAAATCAAAAACTCATCATATCATAAGTCTTTTGTCATAGTTGTAAATTTAATTTCAAAACGAAAAGAAATTGTATCTGCAAATTTTATATGGAATTGATGTATAAAGTCTATTTTTACAGTATTATGATGCGCCAATAGATTATTATCTAAAATATCACTTTGAGAAAAAGGTGTTATATATATAAATTTCTATAAGAAAGATAAATCTGTCAATACAAATATCATAAAATCAAAAGATTTTTGATTGATTTACTAACTTATACATTTTTCAATTGTTTTGTGGTTAAATCCTCATTTCCTATATTACTCAATTTAAAAATTAGTGCTTAATATCGACATGTATAACACGCTCCAGTTAATCTACGCTCGATTATTCAATTGAAAAATTTCATATTATAAACATTTCTCAGTTTCGCGCTTAGAACTACTCATTGAAATCTCCTTTCGCATTGGTGTTAGCAACATCTCAATTTTCTTTAAGGTTTTACTACACTGTCTTGTTGAAAGACCTGAGAAAGTTCTTTAAAACGAATTTATTAAAATAATATATCACCACAAATATTACTTGTAATAGCATTTAAGTTTTGTTTAGTGTAAGGAGTTGCAGCGATTTGGTTAGTAACGAAGCTGCTTTTATAACAAGAGTGTAACTACTCTTAATTCAAGTCAATAATATTCAATTTACTAGTACAGATGTCTGTTGGTTTGCTGTTGAGGGAGAATAAAGGAAAGTGTCAGATTAGTGTCAATGGCATCATCCAGTTTTGGTCATTTTATTTATATATTATGTATAATCTAATAATGCATCCTTGAGTTCAATCTGTCATTAAAAACTATTAATGCACAATTTTAGAATGACACATTTGCATTCCAAGGAAAATATCATTGCCCTAACAATATTGGATTTAATACGTCAGTTTTGCTATATTTAATTAGAAATATTATGTCGAGAAAATAATAATGTTTTTGATTGATTGATATCTGCTAAATAGAAACTTTGGTCAGTAAAAATAAGAGATTAGGCTACGGATTAAAGTATGCAGGTAATGTTTTTAATAAATATTTATTGTAAGCCAAACACTAATTATTTTTGAGATTTCAATTGAATAAAAAATTTTGAGGCACTGTATAAAAATAGAAAACAGCTAATGTTATTAGTTAATTAATTTTTTAAATTTTTTTATATAAATGTACTTTTGTACTTCTAAGCTGATAGAGATAATAAATTTTTATTTAAAACTTTCTTCTCCAAGATACACCTCAGACAAATCGTAATTTATAACATCATGATAAGCAAAAAGTATTTATTTCAAAAACAGAACTTTTGGCATTAAATACGAATATATATATATATATATATATATATATATATATATATATATATATATATATATATATATATATATATATATATATATATATATATATATATATATATATATATATATATATATATATATATATATATATATATATACACGTTTACAGCACTCGACCGTGCTTTTTATGAGGTGATAAGCCATTGCTGTGAGTTAAGTACTCGATGTAGAGAGCAATTTTCAAGTATTGTGAGAATGACTGAGGTTTGAAAACGTATATGAAAAACTCTGTCAAAGACATAAATGGTTTTCAATAGAATTCAGGTTGGGTGCATTGAGTTGCTTAAGATATATTTGATTCTTACCCATTTATATATATATATATATATATATATATATATATATATATATATATATATATATATATATATATATATATATATATATATATATATATTGTTGGCTATCCCGTTAAATCTTAACTGATTTGTGAATATTACTTTGCCCTAATCGAACCAGTTCAATCGCTTGTTGGCGACATGCTCAATTTACTCGTGCATTTTAACTATCATCCTCTGCAGTGGCAAACAGAAGAATACAATCTTGTGGTTTCCTCCCTTAAGATTCTTTGCTTTGTAAGTTTCTGCGCACATAAGTGATAGATATCGTCCAACGAACGCTGGCTGCAATAACCGATGTCCCACGCTTGAAGATCACTCTGTTTATTTTACTTGGTGTTTGCGGAAATATATTGATTTTTTTGAGTGTTACAAAATTTGATGACCCCCATGAAAGTGTTAAAGATTTTTATTTTCAATATTGCTTTAAGAGTGTGAGATAACCTTCTGCTTATATGATTAGGATTTTATGACAAAGAATTCCCTATAACATACCTATGCATATTATATACTATTATTAAAATCAAAGCAAAACTTGTGTAAATAGTATTTTATGATTATTTCTTACGTAAATCCTATAAGGGGCATAGATTTTCATTTTCTTCATAAGTTTTAAGATCAATGTTTTAAGAAAGATATGAATGTAGACCAAATTTTTTTCTTGAAGTTTAGTCTAAGAATTCTCTTTACGTGATTTATTTAAGGCTTTTGTATTTCCCACCAGACTGTTTTGAAAAACTGTGTTTCATTCGTCATAGATATCAAAGCAAAAACTATAAGTATTTTTTTAAAGTAAATACACTGTGAATTAAAATTAAATGCTGATCTGTGGTCATTATAAGAAAAAGAGTGAGAACATGGCCTAGTCGTTTCTCCATCATTTAAAAAAACATTACGAAAATTTCTAAGTAGAAAACTTTTTTAATTAACAAAAATGAATATTACTTACATTATATTCTTATAATAAAGATCTTGGATATTAGCATCGAACAGTATTAAAAAACTACCTGTTGAAAATTTTCTTTTCAAAATTTCTTTACCGCACTGTTGAGTAAAAATTTAATCCTTCATGGACGAAATGTAGTAAATATTTTTCACGTATTTGTTTTTTTAAAGAAAAGCGAAGTTAATGAAAGTTTTTGAGAAGAATGGTTTGTCATATTTTAAAAGCGCCATCTAGTTTTTTATTAAAAATAAAAAGAATAAGGAATAAGATACACTAAAAGTAATACTTTATTGATATATCAAGAGAAAAAGCAGCACAATTTTTTAATACTTAAGGAATTGCTTATTATTTAGTCGGTGTAAATTAGTAATTATATTTTATTCTCAATTTAAACTAATACTCATCAAGAAAAATAGAAGTGTTGGTGAAAAGCTATAAAATTTTTTTTAAGTGATAATCAAATCCATTAATTTTGACAAAATCTGGGAAAATTTATCTCAAATATACTGAGACTTATAATTGTAAACAAGATGAAAGTACACCATATTTATCTATTTAATCCTTAATAACTTCACCATATTTATTTACTATTTTAAATTATATTTTCGAAGTGTTGAGATGCATCTTTTAAAAATATATCCAATATTTTCTCAGAAACCTTCCTTTTAATTTCAGTCATATCAATCAAGTTTTTTAATTAAATTTGCTTAATTCAATAAATTTTTAATTGTCCTTAATAAATATTTTACAAAAAGAGGTTTCGTCAAATTTTTTATTTGTTTACATCAAATTTTGTTTTTTAATATAAAATGAATCATATAATTTATATTAAAACATTTTTTAAGTTAGTTTAAATTTTGTAAAATTAAAAAATTAAATAAAAAATGAATTAAAAAATTTTGTAAAATTTTAAAATTTATTTATAAAACAAAATAAGAAAATGTTTTTGATAATCTTTTTTATAAATATTATTACCTATATATATATATATATATATATATATATATATATATATATATATATATATATATATATATATATATATATATATATTTAAAATAATGACATTAAAAATATCCTTTTATGATTGTAAATTTTACCCAATTATCACACAGTTAAACTGAATTAGGCTAAAAAAATGTTTCGAAGCATAACTTTTAAGGGTTATGTCCTTAGAATTATAGGTTGTCATCTTATGAGATCTTCTTTGGATACAAGTAAAATTAGTTACAATATTCAATATTGAAAAATAGAATATGTTCGTATTTTATCCTCAGTAAAACTTGAAGCCCATTCAACAGTCTGCTCGAATGGCGCATGATGTATCTCCATCTGTTGAAAGTGAATGCTGTGAAAACGGAGAAATGAATTTTGTCGCAGATGGCTCTTAACTCTGAAACATTTTCATCTTCTCTGAGTTTTGCTGAATCCACCTGCTCCTTCCTACATTTCACAAAAGACTTAAATAAATTGTAATAAAGTATTCAGTCTCATGGCTGGAGCTTCTTCATAAATTATGTATTGGAAGCTTATGTGTGTGTGTGCAATGTGTAAGGTATTACATTTCAGTGAATTAATCAATTAGATTGCTTGTATACAAGTGCTAAAATTTTTCATTTTTTCGAGGAAAGGATTAAGTAATTAATTATCCGGAAATTAATTTTAGTTGTTTATCTATTTTTAAAAGGTTAAGAGGGAATTCTCTTGCTATATCAGAAAAATAACCAGAATAATTTAATAAAATAGGAAATTTAAGCACATTATAAAAAATATCAATTGGAATTCCAATTTAAGGGGACGAATTTCTATTCTTTTATTACTTAAAATTCAACCAATCTTAAAAGATTAAAATTAACTCTAAAAAAATATCGCAATGAACCCAAGCTAATCACAGAATCAAGTCTTTTTTCTTCAATTAAATGTTAAAAAAATTATTTAAGATTGAATATGAGTTAAGTAAATCTGACAATCATTGAGTACAGAAAATCACTCGATAAGAGCACAGTTAGAAACAAAAGAGCTATAAGGTGGAATTTAAGAATTAAAAAAATTATTTAAATGTTTTATAGACATCTGCAAACAGTTTTAAATCATTAATTACTAGTCTTTAATGAAATTCCTTGATACAGCATCTTAACATAGGATAAACTTATATATATATTATCAGATAATATTTAGAAGTTTAATAAATAATGAGCACAGGTAGGGAAAAATGGATAAAGGAAATAATGTAAACTTTCATAAAAATATATTAAAAAATGTTAAACAGAAGATATTTTATCTTGCGAATGTGATATTCAACCCTACAAATAATCTATTAACAAAGTCAATGTTCTTTATAATAGTTAGTCATCCTATAGCACCGATTCATAAAAACTATTTGATATCAAGAAATATTGTTGAAAACAGCACTTTGTTGATTAAGTGAAGGAGAGAATGACAAGATATTGACAGTGGATGACATTCTTTAGAATCTCATATGCAGTTAAGTTATGTGGTAGATGTGCGATATATTAAATAAACTAAAAATCAATTAATAGTGGACTTGATTTTGTTAACCTGGAAAACCAAGGACAATGCAAATGGTAGTTCAAAATCGAATTATAATTATGCTTGTAAAAGGGATTTTTCATATATATATATATATAAATATTAATAAAGAATGGATCGCCATCCCTTATTAAAGTCACAGCTATCAGCAGATATTTGTTAGTCATGAATATCATGGAATCATATTTCTGGCTGTGATTATAAGCTTATTGCAAGGGATGTAAGTGAACATAAGAAAATATTTGGACAACGGATGATTGGTAAATTGACTCTACATTGTGAATTTTTCATCATGCAATATAGTTGTTACATTGACTCTAAAATCTTTAATAGCTCAGTTTCTAGAGCTGGGAAAGTTGATGAAATCTCTGTCCTTGAAAGACTCTTCATTGATCTATAAGAAGTTGTACAAGTTGCCGTTTGCTCCATTTTTTGAAACACCTATACTGCAAGTTTCTTTTATTTCAAGGATGGTATAGAATTCTTTGCAGGTAGCAGAAGAAGCTCACTCTATTACTTTCTAAACAATATCGAATGAAATGCAGGTTTGGCATAGTACTTCACATTCCCTTAAAGTTTACATTTCTTTGATGTCCTCCCACAGTTGGCAATTTTCTAAATTGTTTCCGCGGCAGTATCTCTTGTCCCTGGAAATCTGCTACAAAGCCTATCAATTGATTATTCAGTTATGTCAAGGTTCATAATGGTCTTCGCCAGAACTACGGTTGCCATCAAATCTTTACCCAATTGAAATCTCTTCTATGCATGCAAGACTTATCATCTATACACAAGAGTAAATGATATAGCTTCACAAATAGCGCCGTCTCCGCCATCTGCTGATATCACCAACCAAGATGTGATTCCGTATCTCCTTTCAGTTACTTTTGTGTATGATTCTCCTTAATGTCACTAATGCTTTGCTGTTCTATCTATTAGCCGTTTCCTAATTTTTTTAAAAAATCTAATCTTTTCTAATTTGTATGAATAACAGCCAATATAATTTACAGAATTTTCTAAGTATTTTTTTTAAAATAGAGAAAATTTCCAAAATGATTGATCAATATGACTGATTTAAAATTAATTATGATAGAATGATCACAGGATCACTCATCATATTGTGAATCTCAGTACATAGTAAAGAACAAAGTCGTACTTTCACCTTCGTGGTGCTGTGTTCCAAACCAAAGACGCTCTCTTTAATTTCCACTGCTAAAGGCATAGCGAGCTTGGCTTGTCCAAGTGTCATAAGCAACAACAACAACATGATGACTTGAAGCACGTATGCACCAATAAATCTGCTTATCAAAAAAATTAAACTTACATGACATTTAAATTGAAGAATACGATTAAATTTAAAATTAATTCAAGCCAATAAAATTTCATCTTTTTTATTTTACATTAAAGTTCTAACTTACAATGTATTTAAATAATCAATTATTCAATAAAATAATCATGAAGTACTTCGGACATGTTTGATAATAATATGGAGGAAGTTATGTTTCTAAAGTAAGTTTCTAAAGTATATTATTAGTTAATGATAAAGCTTCACTTTCGTATTTAGAGTTTACTGCGCAGATCAAAATCTTTGAGAGGGGGGATATAATTGAACATAGCAGAAGAGTGCTCAGAGTAAATTTAAAGGATATTTTAATAAAATTATTTCATTGTATTCACATATTTTATTTTTCTCAATAGGTTTCAAAACATTTATACTGAATTAGCAGCTATTTTTCACTTTCTATACAGTTTTATTAAAATGTGAATTTCGTATTTGTTATTTATTATTATAATTCATGATATATATATATATATATATATATATATATATATATATATATATATATATATATATATATATATATATATATATATAGCTTATAAGCTTATACATAATATGTTCTAGAATATATATAAATTATAGTATTTTTTAATAAGTTCATTTAACATCATAATATTATTTCAATTTAATTTGCTTAGTAAAACAAGCTTTCCATTTGTTTTTTTATATAACTACCTTAAAATAATAATATGACGTTGAATCATATCCAGCAAAAGCTAGTTAAAATAATGGTAATTCTAGATGAATTATATTGTGAATCTCAGTACTTAATTAATACTTAATTAAATAACATGTTAAAAAAATGATACTCTTTATCAGAGCGATAATTTATCGCGCGCACGCACGCACACACACACACACACACACACACACACACACACACACACACACACACACACACACACACACACACACACACACACACACACACACACACACACACACACACACACACACACACACACACACACACACACACACACACACACACACACACATATATTATGCATCTACAATCTCAAGATTGATAGTAGCCCTGGCTGCCCCCTCCGCAGCGGCCATCAGGCGATGACTGCACACCCCCTCCCGCTATGTCCCGTTTTGAAGAAAAATTGCATCTACTCCCGGTATTGGGAGGCTAGAGAACTTCTCATCGGCCTTAGGCCATAACTCTGTACATATTTTCTGTCTTCTTGTTTATTCTTTATTTTGTATTTTTCTCAGTATCCACTTTCCTGGCGATAGAACTGCGTTCCCTTTCGCTTTTTCATTTGAAATATATATATATATATATATATATATATATATATATATATATATATATATTATGCATACACATAATATGTATGTTTCGAAAAGTTTATGTTGTTTGTTATGTTAAAGTTTAGAAAAGAAATTAAGCTCAGTTTTCAAATTGGCATTTCATTATGGTTCAGAAATACTCTGAGATTTATATGTTTATGGGTTGAACAGCTTTAGTCATTTCAAATAGATAGCCGGAGACAAATGTGATAAAGTAAACATATATAAATAATAAGTTCAAAATTATTTAACTTAAAAATTAATGTTAGCTTATCAAGTTAAGTTTTTATTTGTCCATTAAATGAAAATTTACTAACCACAGTCATTATGAGTTCATTATTCATAAAAAGAATTGTTTAAAAAATAATAGCAGAACTATGATTTAAATTTTACTTTTGTATAATACATAGCATACACAAATTGAATTAAATTCTCTGTAAATACTTTTTTTCATTGAATTATTTGAAGAAATTGTGTTGTTTTAGTTGTTTGTGTCAGCCTCTCTATGCAAAATATATTAACAATCAAACCTCTTTTTTAAAAGAAATCTTTGTGCAAATGATTTCTAATGAAAAAACAAATTTTTATCTCTCTCGCACTTGTAATATAATCAGACCAAACGAATATTTTTATCATGAAAGAAAAGTTTATTTTCATTATAAAAGCAATTATTTTATTAAGTATTTTCTTTTAATCTATTATCAATAGACAACAATTGAATTAATTTATCCATAATAATTCCATTTCCAAGTGGGAAAACAAATGTAAAACTATTCTTTTTATTGACACAACCAAACAAACAATTCAATTTAATATCTGTATTAAAAAATAAAGATCATGCACATGATATGAATAATGTGATAAATTTAATATTTACATAAGAGAGCTTATATTTGCCTTGCACTTTTTTTACTTTTTTCCCCCAGATTACAACATTTTTTTAAACTTTCACAAAGAGAAAAATATACAACGAAACGAAACGAACAGAAAATAATATTTTTATATTTATTTTTTATAATTCAAAATTAATGAAAATATTTTTTAAATTAAATATTGTGCGTGAGCCTTGATAATTAATTTCGCCGATTTTTATTTATAAACAATATTGCAATTTGTATTATAAGTTTAACAAGTGCACACTATAGATAAATATTTCAAAATTTAAAATACAATTTTTGCAAAAATGCTTTCTTATTTAACAGCTTCGCATGTTAACTCTCCTATTTGCTTAAATTTCTAAATATATATAATCTATGGGGTACAATAATAATCCTTCCTTTATGTTGACTTATTCACATAAAAATAGTACATGGATGTATATAATAATATGAAATTTTAAATGTTTTGGTGATCTTTTTTCATATTATCTATTTGAAAGACAGAAAGCAGCAATTTAATACTTCAAAAGTTTACAGATCTCTCAACTACATCACGAAACAGCACAGTGCGTTCAGCCTGTAACGCATCTTCCAGTGTCTGTGCATACAATTCAATGCCTTTTACAGCAGAGTGGTCTGTCCGCAAGACGTCCATTGCTTCGTCTATCCTTGACCAGGAACCACAGACGTCTCCGCCGCCACTGGTGCGATGAAAAAAGGATGGCAGAATGGAATGAAATTGTCTTTACTGACGAGTCACGTTTCTGTCTGCAACACCACGATGTTCCGATTCAAGTCTGGAGATACCATGGAGAGAGGATGCTGAACACACATAGCTGCGTTATGCACCGCCTCACTAGTCCTGCACCGGATATTATGGTATAGGGCGGTATTGGATATCACTCTTGCACTTCTCTAGTTGTAAGCACTGCTGGTGGTTTAAGTAGCCAGCGCTACATCTCCGAGGTGTTGAAGCCAGTTGTCCTTTTTTACCTTCAGGACTTGCTCACAACCATATTTCAACAGGATAATGCGTGAGCACACATGATACGCAATGTCCAAGGGTTCTTCGTCTATCGCCAAAATTGAATTTCTTCCCTGCCGGATCGCTCTCCAGATCCGCTCTTGCCTTCGGTTCAACAGTTCGTGGGTTCGAATCCCACCTTGGGCATGGATGTTTGTAGTGGTTCGGAATCCACTTTAAGCCGTAAGTCCCGGTCTAATTAGCCCACATGTGCAAAAAATGACCGTTGAGCGACAAACAAACCAAACCAAACCAAACGCTCTCCTGATCTATCGCTGATAGAAAACATGCGATCCATGGTTGCTCAACTATTAACCCAGATAAGATCCCCAACTGCCACACCAGATCAACTTTGGCAACGTGTGGAAGCTGCTTGATCTTATGTACCACAAGAACATATCCAAAATCTTTTTTAATCAATGCTGAGGCATGTGGCAGCGGTGATCTTCAACAGTGGCGGCTACTCTGGCTACTGTTTTTGGCAGGAACCAGACTTCATAGGAGTCTATTAATTTAATCATTTGATACTTAGACAACATGTTATCTACAAAACAAATTTTGTTGTGATATCTTTTTCTTTCTTGGTGTTGCAATTTGGGTGGCCAGTAGTGTACAAAGTTTTGAAATAAGAAAATGATGTTTCAAAGGTAATTCTATCAAGAGAATCAAGAGTAATTAATCAATTATATTAAATATCATTAAGTCATAAATCATAGAAATGAGAAATAAATAAAAAAGGATGATACACTATTCAACCTAAACACTACGAAATTTAATATTTTTGTGACAGAAATTTTATCTAAGATGTATTTATAGCTCTATATATGTACTACTTATTATTCTCGCATCACAAAATTAAAAAAGTGCTTTTCTCTCTCATTTCAGTTAATCTATTTTTTAAATCTGTATACTGTGTATTTAGTTAATTTAATCTGAGAAAAATTAATCATACTAGAATCATGATGTATTTATTTTAAAAAGATGAAATTTACTAAGAAAATTTTATTCTAATCATTAAAAATATGCATAGCTGAAGGAGAAGTAAGTGTTTTTCAATGATACTGGAAATTTTTTGTATTTCATTATTACACTTTAAAAAATGAAATAAGGCAATTTTAAATCCAAAAAACTTAAAAATTTAACTAAATTAGAAATAATGTATTTGTTTATATTTCTCATGACCTATATTTTTTTTCAAAAATTGAGGATGATGTTCAATGCTAACTTTGCTTTGCAAAAATATTATTTAACTGAAATTTTGTGTAAAGAATAATTTTAATTGCAATAGAATGAGAAGGAATTAATTTTAAAT